>QANY01002991.1:165140-212565 GCA_003255025.1 Datisca glomerata | reverse complement strand
TGGGTAGGTGTACCCTGCTCTAGAAAGAAGATGAAACAGTGTTTCCATTGACGTGCTCACATCTTCCACGTCCCTCTTTCCATATGAAAAATATTCCTCAATTGCATTCACGGCAGGATTCCCATGATTTGGTAGAGGGTTGGAATTGATATCTGGATTCTCATTTTCCTTTTTGAAATTCAATCATCCAGCCTTGATCAGTGCCTGTACTCAACTTTTAGTGCCGTGCAATTCTCAGTCGAATGTCTCACTGCCCCAGCATGATACTCACAGCGAGCAGTCAGATCATACCACCTTGGGTATAGTGGTTGTAGAGGTTCATAAGGAATTGGCACCAATTGATTATTCTGTATCAATTGAGGTAAGAGCTCTGTATATGACATGGGGATTGGATCATATTGGATAAAACGTTGATTATTTCTATTTCCCCTCAGAGGCTGATCAGCCTGACCAATATTTTGCTGGTGGGCCGGTGGTCTGAAACCGGGCCTTGGGTTATTTTGAAATGTTGATTGTTGAGAGTGATAATTGTATAGAATTTGTGAGGTATTAGCCACGTATGATGTCGTAGACTTGGGTCCTTCCCCATACTTTGAAAATCCTGATCCCGGGTTCGCAGCTTGTGATGGGTACCCGGAATTGATCATCTGCACATCCCCTTCTTTTCGTTTCAATGGAGGCCATTTTTTTACTGACGATGTATCTGATATAATTTCCAAAATTCTTCCATTCTTTATCCCATACTCAATCCTTTCACCGATCACTATGATGTCAGAGAAGTTGTTTGAAGCGTTTCCAATCATTCTGTCATAGAATGGAGGTCTCAAGGTGTTAATAAACATTCCAGCCATCTCCTTGTCTGACAATGGGGGGTGTACCTGAGCAGCTAACTCCCTCCACCTTTGTGCATATTCTTTAAAGCCTTCTGTAGGTTTTTTTTCCATCCTTTGTAAGTCCAAACGATCAGGGGCTATGTCTATGTTGTACTTATATTGTCTTAAAAAAGCATCTGCTAGATCTTTCCACCTTCGAATATGTTGGTTATCCAATTGGATATACCAACGAGATGCGGCTCCCATCAGGCTATCTTGAAAGAAATGAATCAGCAGCTTATCATCATTTGCACAAGCAGCCATTTTTCTGCAGTACATAATAAGGTGACTTCTGGGGCACGTACTACCATCATATTTTTCAAACTCAGGTAGTTTGAATTTATGTGGGATGTTCACATCAGGGACCAAACATAATTGGGTGGCATCAATGGTACCGTATACATCAGAACCTTCAATAGCACGTAATCTCTCCTCCAGAAAGTCCAATTTATCTTTCGATCGTGGGTCATCACTTGGCTTGGTAATAGGCTTATGTATCTTTAGGTCATCAACATCGGTTATGATGATTGGCTCGTTAACAAGTTCGCCTTGTGGAGTGAAAGTCTGGTTGTGACCACATGCCATCGCGGATGGGTTGTACCCAGTTTTTCCTGTCTGCATTGTTTCCTGGACATTTGGAAATGGATGATGCTGGATATTTATTGGTGGTGAAGCGTGCTGAAACTGGTCAACCTGATGACGTTGATATGTTGGAGTGAACCCAGGAGGGTAAAGTGGAGTATCGTTTGGCAGTTGATTTTGTGATGATTGAGCTCCTTGCGGATTTTCAAAACAAGCCTTTCCCTTACTTGCGGCCAAGAGTTCGAGGACTTTAGCCATTTGCTCTTTTAGCTCCCTAATCTCTTCCTTCATTTCCTCTCGTGATTGCTCTCTTTCCTGCTCGTCCATGACCCTAACTTGAGCTCGAGTTCGATAGGGATGTCGAAGTTGTCGGGCTATCTTTGAAAAATTTCTTTAAAATAAAAATAAAGCAATGAGATGTGGATTTTTGCTAATAAAAAGAAGAAATAATGAGAGTAAACTTATGCGTGAGAAATGATACTGCACAAAGTGAAAGTTCTAAAGTAATCAATTTCATTCAATTAGTAGAGCCATCCACTATATTTGAGTATGTAGAAGTCAATTACATTACTTCATAACATGAGTTCATACAAAACGACCAAAATGACCCAAATCCCGGTTGACCTCTTCCAAAAATTTAGACAAGTTCTCCCCATTAGGATGGATGGGCAAGACATTTGTTTTCAAAAATGAAGCTTGTTCCGCCAAATTGCCCGCTCTCACAGCCATGCCTTTAAGCCATTCCACAGCCTGCCCAGATCGTTGTCGAATCGAGTTATACTCTTGTTGTAGCAACTGATAATCATATCTCAGTATATCAACATTAGCGTCATTGTTTCTTGCCAACCTTTCTGCCACGTTCTGATAAGCTCTAACTTGGTGCTCAAGGCTTGCGATGACTTTCAATAACTCTTCGGAATCATTTGTTGACTCAGTCTTTTTAAGTTTCTGATTCTCTAAATCAACTTGCAAATTATCAACGATTCGTCGTAAGGCGTCATATTGCTCTTCTAACTCGACGATTTACGCATTTTTCTTATCAACAGATCCCTTCACCTCTTCTAGAATTTCTCATACCAGTTTATTTTTCTTCTCTAACTTCACGATTTGATCCTCTTGTTCATAGATTACCCCTCGCAAGTTCTTATTGTCTTCCGCCATCTTTCTAATTTTGTTGCCCAATTGGAGAGTGTCAGTTCCCAACTCCGAGTTTTTCCGCTTTAGATACGCCTGATCCTCAACCTTATTTCTTAACTCTTTGAGTCGTTCTTCAGCTTCGATTCTGTGCTTTTCAGACAAATTCTCCTCGACTGCTAGCCGTCTGTTTTCTTCCAAAAGGGCTAGAACTTTTTGACGCTCATCATATAACTCATCTAGCTCCTCCTTTTTAGCAATCTTTTGATGAATTTTCAGTGATTTGGCTGATGGTACATCCTTAATTGGTAAGGCAATAATTATTTTGTTTCTACTCTCAAGCCATGCTTCATACTCCTTTATGCAGTTCATGCGATTCTTTTCATTTCGCATCCTTCTTGTTATTTTCCAAGCTCCAATCAGCTGCTGTAGTTTTAGTTCAATTTCTTGAGAATCGTAACTAACCTCAATATCCTTCAAAGCATGCGTGGTGGGGACAAACTGTCTCATGTATAATTGACGGAGTGCCATTAGCGGAGCATAACTAGTACAACCCCATGGTCCCGGGAGCGGAACCCATTGAAAATCACCACATCTGTCGATCATTGGTGTTAACGGCATCCAATGGGCTTTCCAAATAACATTCTCATCTTTCAAATTGGATAGGTATGAGAGCCAAGCCCATTTTTTGGGAAACTGCGGATTCCATTTGGCCATTCCAAATTTTGCAATAGGTATCCTCGTCTTCACCCATGGACTTGAGAACTTAACTTGAGGACACTTGAAATCTAGCGGACATCTTAGATGGCTGAGAATCCAAATACACAAAAGAGTTGAGGAGCTGATGAACTTTCCTTTTCCAGACACTCGGATGTGATTCAAAGAACGGATAGTCTCAGCGAGAATTGAGACAACAGGGTTAACCCCATGTTCAACATGAAGGAACATTTTTATCACTTTATCATCCATATAACCTTGGATCTTTAGAAATAACACGGCGCTATAAATACACAGAGCGTAAAGAGTCATGCCTTTATCCTCCTTCAAGACATTCTGGGTGAGATCTATGAGGTAATCCAATGGCACACACTCATTTTCCCCTTTAATTTTCAAACTTTTCTCAATCTCAGAAGCATGGACAGTACCCAAGAGCTTAGACAAAGCTCTCTTCAACGTGAGCTTTTTGTCATAGTTATAAACTTTGTCGGCATTTTGCAACGAGACATTTAGTAATGCTTGATATTCTTCAATTGTGGGAGTAAGATCAATTATTCCGAAAGTGAAACATCTATAATGAGGGTCCCAGAAATGTATTAAAGCTTCCAGGACAGGGACGTTGACCACAATGTACAATAGATAAGCTATGTGACCATATTTTCCGACAAACAAGCTTTTCTGCTCTGATGAAAAATCCTCCCATATCTTATTTAACCTCTCCAAGTCAATGCATGGGAACTCTGTCTTAGTGATTGATGGTAGAAGAACAACGTCTTCCTTTTTCAGACAATCTCCTTTATGTTTCTGCGACTCCTCTGACCATTGGGCTACCGTAACTTGATCTTCTATCACACTCGAAGTGGGAGTCATGGTCTCTAAAATATGAATGAATTGATTACTTCTTTACAATCCCATCACGCAGCATGATGCATGTATGCAAAACACAAAGATGAAGTTAGAAGTGAAACGATGAAGAGAAGACATGTTTAAGTGACACAAGACATATATACATGCACAAAATTGATCATGATTTTAGCAGAAATCTAACGTTGGTCATGATGTGGGCTCTAAAAACATAATACATGTGTGGTTGGGATCTAAAAATCTCTTAATAGGCTCTCAGGTTGTCCACATTGTTATCTGAATAGAGTAACAGGGGCCCCCAAACGGTATCCCGAAAGGGTCGACCTGAGTGAGAACTTTCATGAGCCTGCACGGGAACCTCAATTCCACGAAGGCATTCCACTACTCATTCTCGCTAATCCTAAAGGGAAACCCTGGTACAGGGCTAGTGTGTATGTGTGAAAGTAAAAATTATGTAAAAAAAATATACATCGTAAAAAAAATTTATGTATGACTACAGTTACGAAAAAAAAAATTAATAAATCATATAAACGGAGCAAGAACCAATACAAAAGGATAACATAGGATGAAATTTTGGCTTGACTCTCTATTGATCTAAAGATGCTTAGACCAATGGCAAAGCTCTCCAGTGGAGTCGCCAAGCTGTCGCAACATGCGTGCGGCGCGGAATGGCGATTAACAAAATTCATTTTTTTAAGGAAAAAGAAATTTGGAGTCGCCACCAATCATTTTAGGGTGTGATTGGTCCCCCAATTTTAAGATGAAATTTTTTTTTTTGGTATACGAAAACTCAAAGTTGGTTCGGGAGTCGTTTGTGTGTGGGGAAGGTGTTAGCACCCCACAACACCCATTATAAAATGGTTACCAAATTTAATCAAATGCTATCCTTTTTTTATTTTAAGGCAAAGGTTAAAGAGATTTATTTTTTTGAATGTCCCATTTGAGGAATTTTTTGTATCATAGAAATGAAAAAAATAAATTACTTTTAATGGGTGGTTCAAAGACCATTTAAAAAAAATACATTTTTCGTATTCTCATATCTTTTAAAATCAAAACATTATTAGAGTTATTTTCGGTATCCCAAGAATAACTCCTCACCTCAGTAGTTCGAGAAATTTGGTATCCCAAAGATCTCAAAGTCCATCGTCGGTCTTTTTTAGTGAAAATTAAATAATAGAATTAACAAAATCTAACTTTAATTATTAAAATTATAATTCACGCATACATAAACATTAATCATGATAATAAATGAATAATGCAAGAATCGTATTATAAGCATGACGATGCAAAATGCTAAATAAATAAACATGTAAAGGAAATTGTTGTTAATAATTACAACAAAATGGAAGTAAAAGAATAGAGATAAGTCATAGGATGTCAAATTATAGAAAACATAAAATGTTGAGATTAAAAATGCAAGAATAAAGTAAAGAAAACTAAATTATGTAAAAAAAAATGAAACAAAACAAAAAACAAAAAAAGACCAAAACATGGTGCAACAGAGGAAGAGTTGCAACGCAGCTCTTGCTATATATATATAAATGTTTTTTTTTGTTTTTTTATAATATTATATATTATAATATAATAGTAATAGTAATAATAATAATATTATTAAATAAATAAAATGATGAAAAATAAACAATATATTTTTTTAACATAAATATGTCCCTTTCTTTTTTTTGACTATTTAGTCCACTAATTACCATTTTTATTTCCTTCCCTCATTAGTCATTGCTAATCAAATAGCAAAGGGGATTATCATAGATGATAATTAGTTCAAACAAGTTTCATAAAATGATGAACGTAATATTAAAAAAAACTTTGTAGGAAAATTGAAAGTTTCACAACTTAAATATATGCATAATCTTGTATAGAGGTTCTACTCTCTATTTTATGCATTGTTATGTGTGAGAAAATTATCCTAAGGGATCTTTGCATCACATTTGGTTAATTTTTCCACCCCTCAAAACTTTATCATCATCTTCATTGATTAAGTTGATGACAAAGACATCTCAATATCCAATTTGTAAAGAAATCATCAAAGCATAAAATTAAAATGTTAAGATTTAAATGAGGAGAAATGATAGGGAATGAACAATTCACTTATGTATATAAAAAAAATATAAAAGATATCAACTACATTCATATGAAGAAAAGAGATGAATAAAATACATTATGAACAAATGTACCAAACAAATAAGCTACCTTGAGAAGAAGAAATGGAAAGAAGATGAAGATAATAGAAGTATAGAACTTCTTCCTCTCTCTAAAATCACCTCTCTTTCCAACCCCTCTCTTTCTCACTCTAAAAAATGATTTCCCCCTTTTTTTTACTCCCCAAAAGACCTCCCCTTAAGTGAAGACTTCATTCCTATTTATAGGCAAAATTAGGGTTAGCCTTTTTTACTTTTAGTCTTTTTTTTCATTTTTATTTTTTAGTCCTCTTTTTTCAATTTTTACTTTTTAGTCTTCTTTTTTCAATTTTTACTTTTTTAGTCTTTTTTTTCAATTTCTACTTTTTAGTCTTTTTTTTTCAATTTTTACTTTTTAGTCTTTGGACCACTTTTCTTATTTTAGTATTGGATTAGCTTTCAAATTATACACATAGTCTTGGATTATTAAAAGAGCTAAAATATAAAACATGTATATTTCATGTATTAGGCCGGATAAAATACGGTATCTACAAATATAAAGTTCATTTAATATGTTCATTTTAAGTTGTTATTTATTTATTTAGATTGCACTTAGTAAAATAGTAAATTTACCGTTGATTAATTAGCTATATTCAAGAATTTTAATATGTAGTTTGGTAAATTATATTTTTTTCATAATATTATTAGTATATAGTAGGATCTTACGATCCATGATTCAATTCGCAAGACTTCTCCATGATTCTAGGTAGGATCACGATTCTGATAACCTTGATTTCAACAGCATTTTTTTTACAGGTTTCATGTAAAATGTCGTGGTTTTTCTTATTTTACAGGAGAAGATTATGAACCATATACTTAAATGTTGTAGAATCTCATATTATTATTGTAGTGATTATGTCTAAGGTCGGCATACTATTATTTTAGTTTTCTCAATGGCTCGGGGATTTTAATGATTGAAATAAATGAATGCATGTTAGCTGCACCTTTAATGGTGTTCAATTATAAAAAAAAATGAAATTTATATTTATAGGGCTTTGTAAGACGGAATTTGGCAAATGTTTCTCTTGAAACAAATTTTATGTACTAAGACTGCAAAACATATCGCTTAATCATTAATTCACGCGCTTATTAACTAAGAGATCACAATTAAATTACATAATATGTTAATTTACTTCTTTCAATTATTTGTTGAACGTCATATTATAGATTTTAGTGAAAACTTCGTAGGTAGCTGAAAAGAGAGATTTCACACATAAACTAATGTAAACAGACCAAAGGATGCGGTACAAAGTGAGAAAAAATGACATCAAAGTAGCCTAGATTTCATGTTACACACTTTAAAAAATATGATGTAACTTTCTTTTATCCTCTTAATTATATTTTTCTGTAATTAAAGATCAAATAAATTTGTATAAAACGATATATAAAGCTAAAAAAATACCCTTGCTATGAGAGTATGTAGGGTGTGGATTTTTTTTTGTAATTTGTTCATAATGCTTAGAACAATTAACCATGATAGAGAAGTTTCTCCACAAGTTGCACAAATTTTATCACTTTTCTAGTATTAGAATTAAGAAATATTAGTTTGTGAAATATGAAATTCTAATTTCTTTTGTTTTGTATTGCGATCTCGTGTCAAGACTCAAGAATTCTACAGAGAGATGGTGATATAATTGGCAATTAAAGTCCCGATAAGATGAAAGGGGATAGTAACATTTTTTTTTATTTATGAATATTTCCTTCTTATAATATCTGGTGTCTAAATTTGTCACTGCCTAATTAGTTCAAAAGTTAATTCTATACATTGTGTTTAATTTAATTTTTTTCTAAGATTTTTATTATCTTAAAATTGATTTACTTAATATATTTTTATCTTTTGATAAAAAAATTTGATTTACTTATTTTGTTCTCATATATGCCGAATGATTTTAGGATAGGGATACCGGGCAGTTAGATCCCTAACTGAGGCGGTTCGACCTCTTAGGACCGTTTCAAACAAAGAATAAAGAAAACTAATTTTTTATTTAAATAGTACAAATTGATAAGATTGTCAAAATGTGATCGGACAACTTAGTCGACCCAACTACCTAATGGTAGAGGTTGTCAATGGTAGACGTCCGCATGACTTCAATAAGCTCATCTCCTTCTAATATTTTCAATTACATACCCTACGGATTTTTATATAGTACTTGATGATTTTAACACTAGTTAAACCCTCTGTTATGATGAGATAGAACAGTAAAATTCATCTCACTCCTTACACTCATATTTTAAAAGTAATCATGAATTTCAGTCACATTATTTTCAATTCTTATTAATTTAGAGTTTTTACTAAAAAATATATTCGTTACACAAAATTAATCTGCTAATATTAAAGCCACCTAACCCTAAACAAAAAAAACTCAACTCCCTTCAAGAATCATGTACTACATCATACAACATCCCTTCCAGAAATATTGAATTATAAGTGACTTCAGAGAGAAGATTGAAAGTTACTAGATAGGCGTAATAGCTAACACAGGCCGGATCTATTTTAGTGCATGAACGCAATGAAAGATATAAAATGGGTTAAATAGGAAAAAAAAATACCAAAACTAGCGACTTTATATTACGCTGAGCTTTATTGCATTAATTTGAAATACATATATACTGTTTTGGTTTGTATAAAGGGTCTGATAATGTTGCATGTAGCCGTGAATCACATAAATTATGAGAGGATCAATGCTGACTATATTCAAATGTACATATACTATAGGGTGCATATATTCTCAACTGTACTGCAAATTATATACTATGTTACAAATTATACTATAGTACTGTCGATATGGAAAACACTTTAATTGTGATTGTGGATTTATGTCCTCCTACTTGGGGAAGAATTAAGCTCAACTGTGATGCTTCTCACTCTAAAGGCTCAAATGATGCTGTTGTGGGGATTGCAGCCAGCCAACAACAAAATCATAGCAACCAGCACTGCTCATGCTGAGTTGTTACCAATTGATGAAACTTTCAATTTTGCAATATATATAAGATAGTCTAACTCTTGAGTACGTAGAACCTCTAATATAGTTGTAGATGTTATAGCGAAGCATAACAATCATCAAAGTTGGATTGACACTAAGGTGCTTAGCTTACCAAAGGACATTTTAGAATTGATTGATAAAGGAAAAACTGGTTGTTAGAGGCAGACTAAGACTAAATGTGCGTGGTTTTTTCATTGCTTATTGAAATCTTAAGTTAAATTTCAAAAAGAAATACTATAGGGTGCATATGATAGTCAATCATTTGGACTAAAATTTATATCTAAATTTACAGGTAACCCTTACTTCTGTCTCTCTATCTTTTATATTTTGAACAAAAAGATATTTGTCTAGAGATCCAAGACATGATGTGTACTCAGCTGACCTATAATTCTACTCACCAAAGGAAAAAAAAAATGGATGACATAAATTCCAAGAAACAAACTTTTTTATCTCAAAAAGCATATGCATTTAGGCATATTCCATTCACAAAATGAGAGAGAGAGAGAGAGAGAGAGAGAGAGAGAGAGAGAGAGAGAGAGAGAGAGAGATGCATGCTACAACCAAAAATCCTAATTACCCAGACAAAAAAATGCCATAATTTCCATTGCTTGAGAGAGAGATGTTGTATTTATTGAAAATGTGCAGTATGAAGCAATTCATTGTTCTTCAGCACACATTAGTTGAAGGAGAAACTACATTCATCAAAACCTGCAAAAAGGTGAATACATGCATCGAATTGTTAAAATTTCACTTAACCAAAGTCATTAATTTCACTTGAAAATTAAATCATGAAAGAAATATATCTATAAAACACACTCTACGTACCTTTCATATTGTTAGATTTATACATGGAACCTAAAATTTTGAAGTAAATAATATGTTTGATCTTCTGCTTTTAAATTTTGTATATATTTAACATAACCATAATTTAGAGAGAAATTCTGGCAATTCAATTATTTTTCACTGTGTTTTTGTCAGCAATGGAACAACTGTTAACGAGTAGGTTTGGACTGCAACCCACGAGATATTGTGAGCCTCGTAGATTATTTTCCTTAGAAGGTATTTCTGAGGTTAGTCTTGCTGCCACTTTTTAAGTGCGTGCGCATACGCACTCATTTTAACTATTGTTGTGTTATTTTCCCTACTGCTGATCAGCATTAGCACCACCCTATCAGTAGGTGGTTGTGTTTCTCAGGGTAGTCGTTATGGAATCAGACGGATTGTGTTAACTGTTGATGAGTGGATTTGGACTACGTCCCACAAGGTATTATTCACTTTGGCTCGGGAGCCTCGTAGAATTATCTGTAAAAGTAAACTCATGTAGAGTTTTCTTGTCACGTTTTAAGTCACAGATCATCCACTTCACTAATCGATATCAGATTATGTAAAAGATTTACCAAACTCAAGGAAGAAGAAAGAGAAGATATTGCTGGCAAATAGAGACAATGCCAAACCGCAAGTTGCTTATATATACAATAGATTGTTTGACTTTCATTTCAGATTTGCAGAGCGACAATCTGTTTTTCTCTACCAAATTCATTTCCTCAATCCAAACCATTTCAATTTCTTTTTACTCATTTTTCAATGTAGTTTGTTTGTGTTCCCAACAATCTTGACCTTAGGATAATGTTTTTTTTTTAATTTACTTCGGTACAAGTAATTTCCGTCCTCACTCACTTGGTGTCAGATCGAGATATGTATTTTAATAATTGTTGATATTATCACCAAAAGTTAACTAAGAAATTTTCAAAGTTGTTTTTTTGTCCTATGAAAATGAATAATGTGGAGTCGATCAGGTTCTATAACCAGTTGAGTTAATAGTTTTTATCCTTTCGAGATTATTTGGTATACGGTAATATAATATATAATTTAGAAATTGTGAAACTTTCATCGTGGACGTTTTCATGTTTAGACGGAAAACATGAGGGCATTTGAGATTACGAGAATATTTTATATTCTCCATATGAGAGAATAGAACGTCCTTAAAAAAATTTAGGGTTAATATCATAGAACCATCTGCACTTTACACTGAAATCAACTTACCCCATAAATTAATTTTCCTTCCTAATTGGTCCTCCAACTTTCTTCATCCATTCAATTTACTCAATGACCGTCAAATAGCTGTTAAACGATCACACGCACGACACATGCCTATTTTTTTTTCAATTTTACCTATTTCTTCAACCTTATAAGCTCCTATCTCTCATGTTTTTTCATCTAAAAACCAGCCGTAATTTGTATCTCCCTCTTCATTGATTTGTCAAAATTTTGACAAATTCTTCTCTAGTTTCAGCAACGGTTCAGGTTTAGCTTCTGCAGGTTCGGTTTTGGTTTTATCAATCATATTTATTTTTCTCATTTATGAATAAATGTTGTTTTTTTCTAATTGATTTTCTATAAAAAAAATTTACAGATTTTTTTTATCGAAAATGATTTTATAAAGCAGTGCTTCTGTTTCTAGAGGGTTAAGAATGCTTTGTTGGTGCTACTGTTTTTTTTATGTTTTCCTATTGTTTTTGCTGAATTGTGACTATTATTTTGCTATTGGAATGAGGACTGTTTTGCTACTATTTTTTATGTTTTCCTATTATTTTTGCTGAATTGAGACTGTTATTTTGCTACTGAAATCTGGGTTGTTTTTGCTATTGTTTTTTTATGTTTTCCTATTCTTTTGCTGAATTGGGATTGATGTTTTGCTACTGGCATGGGAACTATTTTGCTGATGAATTAGGTTGTTTTGGAATTGCTTTGCTGCTATTTTCCTACTATTTTTACTGTTTTTCTACTGAATCAGGAGCACTGGTTGATGAAGTTATTTTCGGTAAAAGAAAAACTGTAAAAAAATTTTATAGAAAATCAGTTAGAAAAAATAACAACATTTATTCATGAATGAGATGATTGATAAAACCAAAACCGAACTTGCAGGAGATTAAACCTGAACCGTTTTTGAAACTAGAGGAGAATTTGTCAAAATTTTGACAAATAAGTGAAGAGTGGGATGCAATTTGTTGTTGATTTTGTGATGGAAAAATATGGAAGATAGGTAGCTTATAAGGTTGAAGAAATTGGGAAAATGAAAAAAAAAATAGGCATGTGTCTTGTATGTGATCATTTAACAGACATTTGACGTTCATGAGGGTAAATTGGTGAATGCAGAAAGATGAATGATCAATTAAGAAGGAAAATTAATTTAGATGGTAAGTTGATTTTGGGATAAAATGAAGTGTCATACGAATATTAACCCAAAAGTTTAAGGGAATTCATAACGTGGGAAAGAGAAAGTTAAATTAATGTATTTTTCATTTTATCACTACTTTTTCTCATAATCAAATATTACTTTGAAATTAACTACATTTTCAATTAAGTTGATTTTCTTACTTTTTTCATTAAATTTTTATAATACCATAAATAGCCTTTTGTTTGTAAATTTTGATGCTCTAGATTCCAAATGTAACTTTCCCATGATTAAATTCAATATTTTTCTTTTATTAATAGGATAATTTCAAGTAGCAGACACCAAATCTGATTTAATAGGTCATAGACTAATATTGAAAAAAAATGTCATAAACTTACTTGGATCAACAGTGACAAGCATGGCAGTGCCTCCAAAATCACAAGTGCCACCACCCAACTTAGTGCTTTGCCAATAGCTATTGAAAGCATAAGAGGCATGAGACAGTATAGTGTCAGGTTGAAAACACGAGCCATTGGTCTGAATAGACTTGCAGTCAGCCCCTGATCCACAAGCATAGTCCATAGCTTCTTGAATTATTGGGTCGGGCACTGTGGGCTTTGCCACACACCAAACTGCATTCTCTGGCTTTCTTCTATGCGCTGCTGCTGGTGGCGGTGGAACTGATATTGGTGGTGGGTACACCATTGGTGGGCTTGGCCCATGCTTTGCTGGGTTTGGCCCATAATGTGGTGGGTTAGGAGAACTAATTGGTGGGTTTAGCCCATTTTCAGGAGGTGGACTTAGCCCATTTGCAGGAGATGGGCTTAGGCCATTTGCAGGAGGTGGGCTTAGGCCATTTGCAGGAGGTGGGCTTAGTTCATTTGCAGGAGGTGGGCTCAGCCCATTGGAAGGAGGTGGGCTTAGCCCATTAACAGGAGGTGGGCTTAGCCCATTAACAGGAGGTGGGCTTTGAATGGGTCTAAGTGGGGGAGGGGGTGCATTTATGCAGTAAGGGGGGGTGTATGATGGTAAAGGGCGGGGTGAGAGTGAATTAAAAGGTGGTAGAGAAAATGGAGAGTTTACAGCATATGCTTCTTCAGCTTCATTAGCAAAAGGATTTAATCGTGGATCAAATCCCAAGTGACTTAGTAGTTTCAGCTTCCTAATGGATTGGCTGGGTGAATTTTCACCTGATTTGTACACTTGGAATCTCAACCTTCTCGAGTATGCTCTACCATCTGCAATAGAACAGAGATTTATAAACTTGTAAAATGATATTATGGTTTAAGTTCAACTTGCACTCATAAATTTAGAGTAGTTTTATACCTATAAAGTTTCAAATGAACAACATTATTTCTTGGACTCTCAAAATAAGAAAAATTGGTCATCCGTATCTTATTTTTGTCAAAACAATGAAAATTGGTCACCCGTTGGACGTTGTACAACTAGAAAAAACATCTTAGGAATAATCGGGCTCCACAAGATTATGGTGTTAATTAAATTTTACCCATGCCATTATTTGTGTGTGTGTGAGAGACAGAGAGAGAGGGAGAGAGAGAGAGAGAGAGAGAGAGAGAGAGAGAGAGAGAGAGAGGGAGGGAGGGAGAGAAAGAGAGAGAGAGAGAGAGTTACCAGTTGGAGTGAAGAGGGTAGTGGCTGAAATGTAGAAGTATAACACTAAAACGCAAAGTTTCTGCATTGCTCCAAAGACAGAGCTAATCTGATAGAATCCAACAGAAACAGAGTGATTTTTGGTTCAGTCATTTCAACAAACAATGGGAAATAGATAGATATAGACAACAACTAACACTACATAGTTTGGAAAAGGTCAAATCTAAACAGAAGTGATGACCAAAAGGAAAAGTGGTGTTTAGATGTAGATGAAGACACTAAAAATGATTCTTTTTGTTGTTACACTCTTGTAGTGTCATTCAAACTGTGAGAAAGAAGAAGATGGTGCGAATAGGATAAAGGAGAAGAGTTATGTTTTGGATTACGTGTGTTAAACAAATTTCTTTCTCCTGTAATACTTAGATTTAGGAATATATTCTTGCTTGGTAGAGGAGAAAATGAGATAATGCAGTTTCTTCTTCTTCTTTTTTCCTCTAATCTGCTCTTTTGTCTTGCTTGCTTTCTACTCAAAGAGAAGGCTGCTTATTGTATTTGGGATGAAAAGAACGTGACAGTTTAATCAATTAAGTTAACGTACATCCGTAGTTCGAAAGATGAAAGAAACAAATGTTTGAACAATCATACTCTTAAACAATTGTCAAGTACACTTAGGTGGGTTTGAGAGGGTTTTGTCCAGAATCACTTTAATTTATTAAAAAATATTATTTTAATTCTCATGTATTTAAAAAATATTGTTATTTGAAATTCATTTTGATATGTGAAAACACTATATAAAAATAATGTTCTAGTATTTCTTAAAATATTTTGACATCCCACACATATAAGTTTTAAATTATAAGTAAGTTATTTTTAAAAAAGTATGTATGATATAATTATAAATTAAAATATTATTATTTAAAGATATAAAAACACCCCTAGATGTACACAAGTTATAAGTTATAAACAAATAAAAACATTGTAATATAACAAAACATAGTGACATATTAATATGAATTTAAAAAAGGGTATGTGTAAGAAAATTGTACAGAGTTCTTTGACCTACTCAAGGTAACAATTTTGATGATGACATATATTAAGTTGGACTAATATTTTTATTTAGTGTGTAGAAAAGTTATCAAGCGCAACTTAAAATACAAATATAATAAATTATGAAGAATTAATCTGGTACTTCAAGAAAAATATTATAAAACGAACAATGATAAAATTTGAAAGGATAAACTGTAACACCGCAACCAACCATACATTTAATTATATATTTAATAATTCATTATTACATTTAATTGTCACAATTTGTTCAATTCAATGCTTGAAATGAATTAATTAAATATTTTATAGAGAAATACTTCAAGGAGTCCTAACGACAGAAACGTGCCTAAGTGAATTTATTGATACTTATTACTCTTAATTATTTATGCATGGGTTATTGGAATAGTTATGATCTATAATTAAAATAATTCGTTTCCGTATATTGTGTTTTCATTTAGTCTTTTGACAAATGTTTTATGCTACGTATTGTTTTTTTTAGCTTTGGGTCATTCTAATTAATTAGTTACCTTGTCCTTTAACTTGGGCCATTGTAATTAATTAGTTTTATTGTTTTGATGAGATCCATACAAGTTTTCCATTTTAAATATAATTTTATCATAAATTTTGAAAAAACATCAAATATAACACTTTTTAAATAATTAATGCAGTAAATTGAATTAATTTAATATTTTTTATATTTAGTTAGTTAGTATTATATCTTTTTATTTTTAATGTATATATTTAATTATTCATTTTTATTTCTCATATCTATTAATTATATATCTCTCTTAAATACATAGAGAGAGACCTGGAGAGACGAGGATGTGTGTGGATGGAGAAGTGGAGAGATGGAGATATATATTACTTACCTATTTTGAAGAAAATACAATGATTTTAGATATTACTTACCTATTTTGAAGGAGATTTCAAAAATAAAATCTTGAGTGAAAGAGGGAGAGAGACGTGGAAGGAGAGAGGAGAGAGGGGGAGAGAGATTTTAAGAAATTTTTCAAAAAAAATTAGGATTTATGACATATGGTAGTTTCTAATTTTTTATTTATTATATTATATGTTAATTAAGGATTTTTTTATCCATTTACACAGACTATTTTTTATTATTATGGAAACAATTGTCTACTTTTATATTGATATAATAAACGGTGCCTATTCCTGATTAAAGCCATTAGTTTTACCTTGTCATATTCTATGGATCCAACAACACACAATTAGAGTTAAAAAAAGGATGGAAGCCTATAAAATTATGCATATTCTACCCTAATTATTCTAGGTTCACCTCTATACAATAGCCTTTCAAAATTTTATCTCCATGTCGCACACTCTCTCATCTAAACAATGCCCATATCAACTCCTTGGATTTTAAGCTGTGGGTCTTATAATATTCACGGGTAAGACTTAATGTTTTCCTTTTTGTGGTTAGTTATTCTGTTGAATGTGGATAGCTTATTGAAGGCTAAAACAATAACGATTTAGAACTGACAATTTGATTGGGTATTTAGCAAAAATTTTACTGCTCGTTGATGGTAGCTATCATCCTTGTGAATGTTTCTATCTTGCATTGATACCCATTGTTTGAAACCTTCATAGAATTACTTTATAAAAAAGGGAATTGAATTTGGAGATCATAACTAAAGGTTGATGATTCAAAGTTTTGTAATCATTCTATATTTGATTATTAAATCAGAAATTTTTTACAGTCCTTTTTGTTTTTTCACCTTCATTGATAATGGTATGGAAGATACCCTTATGTGAGATGGTAGTTAATTTGGGATTATCGTTCATATTTATATTTTGATGGAACATATTAAAATATAAAATCTTTAATAAATGGTTGTTAGTACGGTTCACTAAGTATGATAAATACATGTGATCTAGATCCGGATGATTGATGTGGATAAATATTTTAGTAAATGTATTTAATATAATTTTGACTGGCTCTAATTTTGATAAATGGTATGAAAGATACACTTATGTGAGATGGTAGTCAATTTGGGATTATCATTCATATATATATTTTAATGGAACATATTAAAATATAGAATCTTTAATAAATGGTTCTTAGTACGGTTCACTAAGTATGATGAATATATACGATCTAGATCCGGATGATTGTTTCTTAGTGAATGTATTTAATATAATTTTGACTGGCTCTAATTTTGATAAATGGTATGGAAGATACCCTTAAGTGAGATGGTAGTTAATTTGGGATTATCATTCATATATATATTTTAATGGAACATATTAAAATATAGAATCTTTAATAAATGGTTCTTAGTACGGTTCACTAAGCATTATGAATGCATGCGATCTAGATCCGGATGATTGATGTGGATAGATATATTAGTGAATGTACTTTATATAATTTTGACTGACTCTAATTACAATGATAAAATGATAATTTTGAGCGGCTCTAATTTACAAACTAATAATTGGAGGACAGAACTACGTGAAATGATTATATCAATGGACTACACGAGAATACTCTGTAAATACATTCTATAATCACAAAGAGTGTAATTTCATATTTATAGTGAAAATTAATAAATAAGATTATTTAATTAAAGAGTTTAATTAATAATCTAATTTATTGGAGCTTAGGATTATAGGTTTATGGTCCTCAAATCAACTATATACTACGCAGTTTAGGGTGTGAATATTTTACGACATGAGAAAATGACAGACTTGCAAAAATAAATTTTATTCTAGGGCAAGTACATAATTATGAGTAATTGTGTATGCTTAATTAATTAAATTATTTATATTAAATTTTAGAAACTATATATAAATAATTATATCGATTAATTTTCTAATTATCGATAAGTGAAAAAGAATATCTAATTTGTGAAATTAGATTATTATAAATTATTATTAAATAATAATTTGAATCAACTAAATCTGTTATTTGTGAACTAACAGATAATTTAGTTGATATGGATAATCAAATATGTTAATTTTGAATTAACTGATATCTAGATAGTTATCTAATTAAAACAAATATTTAATTCAGAGTAATTGTGACGCGTTAATCATTGATTGAGAATCAGAGATCGACATGAACTATTGTAGTGCCACACGACACTACACCAGTGTCGTGCGGCACTGCAGTTGTGCACAAATTATATTGGGTCCCGCTACTATTGTAATTTTAAAATTAAATATTATTTTTAGTTTATCCCTAAAAATCTTATATGTCATTATGTAAAAAATATATATATATTATTTTATTGATCTCAATGTTGACAGAGAGTGAAGAACACAATTGTTATTAGAGTGAAATTTCTCAGTGATTAAAAAAGTTAATCAAAAAACTCTGAAAGAATAATCATCGTAGTCTCTCGAAGGATTGTCTCACTAAATTAATCATTCTCAGTAAATCTCTAGATCTCATGTGTTGAGTACATCTAGAGACATAAAAAGTGTCTTTGATTATTCTATGTGCTCACACACATCCTAGTGCATTTGAGGATTGACTTGAAAGATTTTGGTGTGGATCTTGAAGTCCGTTGTTTGTGGGAACGCGGGATCGTTGGTTTACAATGACACTTGATATAGACTACAAGAGGTATATGATTCATATATGTATATGTTTTAGATTTTATTTTGAAAACTGTTGCGTCGCGCTTTTTTTCATTTTATCAAAAAATATATGATTCGTTTTTTAATAAGTTCTTTGAAAGTCACCCGCCTCCGTCGCGCGTGGGTCACGTTTTTCAATAATTTGTCAGAGCGGTCATTATATATTTACATATTTAAATATTGTGTGAGTGTTCTTGCATTGATCATAATATATCTTGATATATGCGAAAGAACGGATTGATTTTTTGATGTATGGTTTAATAATAGAATCATTAATTGTATGATGATTATTGAGTTAAGTTTTGTTCTCTAATTTTTTCTTAGATCTTGTGTAAGCCGATTTGGAGCATATGAATTTTTCTAATTTTATTTTGAATATTATATTATAATTATTTTGATCGCGAGAAGACGAAGAACGCATGAGACGAACGAGTAGAGAAAATAAAAAATAGGAATTCCTAGGGAATTCCAGCGCCAGCACTGGAAATAGGATTTGAAGATTATGAAGATGGAGAATAGGTGGAGAATGAGATATTTTGGAAATATGTAATATCGAAGTTCTCTTTGTAATTTTATATCTTTATTTCAATGGTTGTAATTTAGAAATACTCAATAATCACTAGGCCATTATTATTTTATTTAATTGTTAAACAAATATTTATTTATATGTTTGATAACATGACTATGCATTAGTTGATCACATGTCATACATGAAACCCCGCATAGTATTATTTAATCATGCATATCATCAATACAAACATGGTTTATTAGAATTATCCTAATATGTTTATATGAATATGTTTATGTGTTTGATATGTTGCATTCATGTACCACGCTTACTTTTCGAATTCTGAATATTTATTTCAACTATATTGAATTATGTATGTTTTATTTTTCAGTTATTATTATGTCTACCATGGACAACCCTATCACTGCTTTACTTGCACTTGAGAAAATGAATTGTGATAATTTCATAATATGGAAATCAAATTTAAACTTGATGTTAATTTGTCAGAACCACAAATTTATTTTTACTGAGAAATGTCCTGAGTAGCCCGCTGCCAATGCTCCTAAGAATGTTAGGGACAAGTTTGATGCTTGGATTCAATCCAACAACAAAGCGAAGTGTTATATGCTTGCGAGTATGAATGATGTTCTGAGAACCAAGCATGAGAGTGTAGAGACTGTCTATGAGATTATGGAATCTTTACAGACGATATTTGGGCAGCAGTCTAATCAAAATCGTCGTGAGGCTGCTAGGAGCTACATGAAGGCCGAGATGAAGAAATGTATTTCTGCTCGTGAACATGATCAACATAATGCATGAGGTAAAAGTATATAAGGCGACTGTTGATGAATGAACTCAAGTCATTATTATACTTGAATCGCTCACCACTAACTATGTTATGAACAAGTTGCAATTCAACATGATCCAATTATTTAAATGAACATCAGACTTTTGAGTCACTCAATATGAGTATGATCAAAGAGCGTGAGACAAATGTTGCCAAGCAAAAACCTTCTTCCACTGTTATTAAAAGTAACAAGAAGAAGAAAATCAATGGTAAGGGTAAAGGTAAGAACAAGAAAGTGAAGAAAGCCAAGACATCACCGAAAGCCAAGAAGAATAAGAACGATAACAAGCCCAAGGGAAATGTTTCCATTGTGGGATTAAAGGTCATTTGAAGAGAAACTGTAACAAGTATATCTCTGAGCTGAAAAAGAAATGTAAATATGATTTACTTGTACTCGAAACTTGTTTAGTAGAATATGATTTGTCATCCTGGATACTGGATTCAAAAGCCACTAACCATGTATATTCTTCTTTGCAGATGTTTGATTCGTCAAGGGAGTTGGTTGATGGCGAGTTCATTATGAGAGTTGCTAGTGGTGCGCTCGTATCAACGAAAACATTGGGGACAATCCACCTTAATTTTAGAAATATATATTTAGTTTTGAACGATATTTATCATATTTCTAGATTTTTGAGAAATTTGATTTCTCTTTCATAATTGCATGAACAATTTTTTGAAGTTTCTTTAGTTAATAATTAGTTTATTATTTTTAAGAATGGATTCAAATATTTGCCATGCAAAAGTATCGAGCGGACTGTATATGCTTAAACAGACTGAACGCGCTTTAAATAATTCTGAATTATTTAAAGTAGTAAAAAATGACAAAGATTTTTTCATGATGATGATAACACATATCTTTGGCATTTTAGGTTGGGACATATTAATCTAGATAGGTTAAACAGGTTTGCGAGGACGCTTGATTTAGATTACAAGATATATATGATTTTTATCTATGTATGCCTTAGATTTAATATATAATATCTAATGGATCTTGATTGAAAAGTATTTTTTTATAACAAATTTTATTTTGAAAATTGTTGCGCCGCGCTTGTTTTTGTTTTATCGAAAAACATACAATTCACTTTTTAATAAATTTTTTAAAAGCCACTACACCTCTGCCGCGCGTACGCCGTGTTTTTCAACATAAGATCGCGAGAGAAAAATATTCAATGGTGGATTCTTGAAGCGTGGGCCGAGGGATAAGTTATTCCGAACCAGGTTAAAACATCATGTGTTGAATCTTGCTCTTCCCTACTTTTTTTACATGTACTTTAATTTTATGCTATTTACATTCAGACACGTTATTAATTAACACTTCACTATTCTACATAGTTATTATTTTATTATTTATCTAGCGCATTCAAACTTCCATATGTTATTTATTTAATTCTTAACTCGTAACTAGTTAGTTGAGTTTCATTCTTGATCATTAAATTACTTTTTGAGTTGGTTCAACGTATATAATTAATTGGTTGATTATTTATTTATAACAATTATCTTTTATTTAAAGTAATTTATTTTTTAAGTTAAAAAAATCTGATATATTTTTTAATAAAATGGATGCGGTCCTATATGAGTTACAACATTTTGATTATTTATGACCATTTGTGATGGTTACAGTTAAGTTAAAAAAGTGATTGAATTGTAAGTTTTGAAATGAGCAACGATGTTCATGTAATTAAAACAAAATAGGGAATGTTGGTAAATCTTGCCTAAAATAAACCTGTGCTTCTAAGGTCTTTTTTTCGAGAACCATGAAGTAACTCAACTAAAAAAGAACTACGAAACTCAAAATTACTAACAAAATCATTTAAAAAAAAGGATAAATTTCACTAACATTCCCTCTAATTTTTCTTAATGCACAAACTTCTCTATAGTTTCAAAGCTTACACATAAACCCCCTCTAGCTTTATTTTACGTTGTACCTACAAAGAAGTCCATAGAATGTTTTCCAAACTACCTCACAAGTCACATTTTTTGTAAAAAAATTCATACTGATAAGTCATTATTATTTGTAACATTCATAATTTTATTTATTTATTTATGACAATTTGCATTAATATTTGTTTGAGAATGTCTTACAAAAGAGTTAAGCCGTGGGATATTTTTAGAAAAAAATTATATGACCTAATCGGTAGGCAAAATTTAATTAAATGGAGTAGCTAAAACAGGTGCTGCCTAATTGAGTAAAATTATAAAATAGAAAAACAAAATAATAAAAAGGGGAAAAAATTTTATACCCGGAGTGGGGACTCATACTAGACTAGACTAGGGACAAATCTGGAAATTCAAACCGAGACCAAATTAAATTAGTCAATATTCCTATAGAGAGACAACCACCAAATCTAACGGTAACTTTCTATGTCCTCTTCCTCCTCTTTCTTCCTTTTCCCGACGACATAATAAACAGACCAAAGCCCACAAATTTCATCAACAGCAGATCGAAAACCTTCACTGAAACAAAATCATAAATGAAAGAAGATGAAGAAAGAGAGTGTCTTATCAAAGTGGTGGAATATTTGCAGCCATTAATGTCCAAAGAGCTCCTCTGCAAATTCCCGGACAACTCTGCTTTCGATTTCGACTATACTCAGAGCTCAATCTGGTCTCCTTTGGTTCCTCCCCCTTCTAATCCCATGGATTTGGATTTGAGTTTGATTACTCCCATGAAGCTCTCTTTTGATTCTGAGATGGGTTTTGAGGACATGAGTAAGAGTAAGAACAACAAGAACAGTAGCCTGAAGAAGAAGATTTTCAATCATGGGTTTGATTTGGGTTTTAGTTTTGATATTTTGAATAGTAATAAGAAGAAGAAGAAGAAGATGATTATGATGAAGAAGATGAAGATGAAGATCGTCTCTGATTTCTCTCCTACTCCTGTTAAGAAGGGTTGTTTTTCTTTTACCACCAGCAATAAGGTAATTTTCCCAACGATTCTGGGTTCCCAAACAACTGACATCGACATTTGAGTTTTATTAGAATTCATGTTAGGGAAAAAATTTTATGGAAGAAAACTCTGCTTATCTACTTATTTTCCTTTCCAGAAAATATGAATTATTTATGAGAAAGGCAAAGATCTGAATTTTATTTTGCCAACTGATTTATTATTTCAGGGATGGAGAAAAGTGCGGAAAGCTGCAACTAAGCACTTCAAGAAAAAGAAGAAAGATCCAATGGATCAAGTGAAGCTCTCCAATTATTTGAAACATGAAAGAATTCAGTAATTTTCATAGCCAAACTTTATAAAAAGTGAAGTTCTCTAATGATTTTTTGGACCATTCTTGTAATTCTTTGTTCATGATGTGGTGTAAGTCTCATTCTTGCTTTATTTTATAACGTTTCGGCAGTAAATCTACAAAATACAGCCATGTCTTAATCTTGTCTTAAGAGCCAGAAAAACAATATATTTTTTGTATTGATAATTCATAGAGAATTTGCCTGAGAAGTACCTATGAGAGTAAAAAACAAACGATATTAAAACTCTTCCATTTTTTTAACCAAAAGTGGTATTTTGGTTAGGAGAAAAGATTAAAATGTCCCACTAGATCTTGATTTCACGAAAAATTATGCTAAGTTCTGGTCTAATATTTCATCGTTAAAGTTTATATTCGTTAGAACAAATTTTAGCAAAAATTGTTTTTTGCTAAACTCAGGTCGCTAATTTTAATTGAAAAATTTAAATTAAATGAGCAAAATACTATTTTCCTTACCAAATGAGTTGAATTTTGTTAAAAAAACAAAAAAGTGTCTTAAAATCGTCATTTTCATTAGCAAATGGCTATTTATAAAAAAATTCTCTAATTTATGATAAACTATTTTACAGATTGTATCTTTGGGAAGGAGAACAAATCACTTGTTGTTTTCAGGGTTATCTTTCTATCATTGACAAGTCTCGTATAAGACTAATATTGTAAATCATTAACTAAGAGTTTAGTAGAAAAATGTAGATCTGATGTTAAAATCAATTGATAAAATAACTTCTTTTCATAAATTAAGAACAAATAAAAATTATTTGATTTATAAGTATGAATTTTTTTAAAAAAGAATAATATAAGGACGTGACAATGAGATCAATAATATCTATGATAAGAGATTCAAACATTTATCATAAATGCGTTAAACATTTATCATGAATGCATTAAACATAAGATCAAGTCTTACATTTATCAAGAATGTATTTGTTTAGAACAATATTCGAAGACATAATCCATATTATATTAGCACCTAAAAAGAATAATTGTTAAAAAATATTTGTTTTTCTAACAAAAAAAATTAAGTTGACAAGTATAAATTCATTTTTTTTTAAAAAAAGAATAATTTTACACCGATCAAAATAAAAATTTAAGAAATTAAATGATATAATAATTATTTATAATATTTTTTATTAAATCATTTATTAGTTATGAAACAGTAATTTATAAATTTTTACTATATTACTTGATTATCATTAAAAAATTTAATCATTTATTTATTTATTTGGTTATGGTAGAATCATTTAAAAAAAAACAGAAAATAAGAATGTGCTGAAGTTACTTGTATAAACGAAAAACTAAAACAAAAGAAAACACCTCTCCAACTCTCTCCTCTTCTTCTCCGATCTGTCAGTCAACACAATTCTCTCCGGGCGACATTAGACACGTTGGATTTCTCTCCGCGGATGGATTCGCCGGGAAGTACCGGTGGTGGTCGTGGTTCGAGGGAAACATCCATAGTCGTTCTGACACTTGAGTCGGGCGAAGTCTATGTAGTCGCCAGCTTATCTTCAAGAACGGACACTCAGATAATTTACATCGATCCCACCACCGGGGCTCTCCGTTACCACGCCAAGCCCGGTATTGACATGTTCAAGTCAGAGTCCAAGGCTATTGATTTCATCACCAATGGATCGCGATATCTTCGCAAGGCCACCACCTTCGCTCGAGCCATCTTAGGCTACGCTGCCTTAGGTGGCTTCGGCTTACTCCTGGTTGCTACAAAGATTTCTGCGACTGTTTCTGATTTTCCTGGTGGAGGTTGCATTTATACAGTCGTAGAAAGCCAGTGGATCAAGGTCTCGCTGCAGAATCCTCAGCCGCAGGGGAAAGGGGAATTAAAGAATGTGCAAGAATTGATGGAGCTTGATATTGATGGAAAGCACTACTTTTGTGAGTCCAGAGATATCACAAGGCCGTTTCCTAGCCGAATGCCTATGGACGACCCTGACGAGGAGTTCGTTTGGAACGGTTGGTTCTCCATGTCCTTCAAGAACATCGGGTTGCCGCACCACTGCGTCACGCTTCTCCAGGTTTTGCTTCCCGCTCGGTACCATCATTTTCATCGTTGATTATCTGCCGCATTATCATTGCACATGTTGCGATTAAGATAGGGAATTAAGAAGCTTTTCGGATTATCTTAGCCGGTAGTGTTGTGTAGGGCTTTGCAGATTGTCGAAGTTTTGGGAGCTCAGGTCAGGTTGAAGGGATTGTTTCCCTCATTGCTCGTCGTAGCAGGCTGCATCCAGGCACCCGCTATTTGGCCAGGGGAATAAATTCGTGCTTTAGCACAGGTAATAAACCTGTTAACCTTCTTGAAAGATTCTGGGTCCTTTATACTAGGCTGGAGAAATTGTTCCGAATTACTTGTTTTACTCTGGACTAGTATGTGAACCCACACTCACCATGTAGAATATTGTTGCAGGGAGACTGTCAATAGCACTACCATGACTGTTTATTCGTAACTGTCAAGTGAAATGATCAAAGCTCAGCGCTCTCTCATTTTTTATCCCATAGCTGCCTTTTATTTTGGTTACTTATTCTACATCAATTTTTAACTTATGAAATTATTTGACAGGAAATGAAGTGGAGTGTGAGCAGCTTATGTGGGTTCCAAAAAGGATTGGTCAGAGTGTTCCTTTCAATACATATATTTGGCGACGTGGCACAATTCCCATGTGGTGGGGTGCAGAACTAAAGATCACTGCTGCAGAAGCAGAAATATATGTTTCAGATCGTGATCCTTATAAAGGAAGCACACAGTACTATCAGAGGTTGAGTAAGAGATATGATGCTCGAAATTTAGATGTAGATGCTGGAGGGAATCAAAACAGAAAGGCTTTGGTTCCAATTGTATGCATCAACTTGCTTAGGAAAGGAGAAGGAAAGTCAGAATGTATATTAGTTCAGCATTTTGAAGAATCTTTGAACTACATTAAATCGACTGGAAAACTTCCTTATACTCGAGTTCATCTGATAAATTATGACTGGCATGCAAGTACTAAGTTAAAGGGAGAACAGCAAACAATTGAAGGTTTGTGGAAACTTCTAAAAGCACCCACTGGATTGGTAGGTTTTTCTGAAGGGGATTATTTGCCTTCTCGACAAAGAATCAAGGATTGCAGAGGTGAAATTGTATATAATGATGACTTTGAAGGTGCTTTCTGCTTGAGATCACGCCAAAATGGAGTGATACGATTTAACTGTGCAGATTCCTTGGATAGAACAAATGCGGCTAGTTATTTTGGTGCACTACAAGTTTTTGTTGAGCAATGTAGGCGGCTGGGAATATCACTGGACAGTGATTGGGCTATGGGATATCAGTCAATGAATAATTATGGTGCATATACAGCTCCATTGCCTCCAGGCTGGGAAAAACGGTCAGATGCTGTGACAGGGAAGGCATATTTTATTGACCATAATACTAGGACCACAACATGGATGCATCCATGTCCAGATAAGCCTTGGAAAAGATTTGATATGTCATTTGAAGAGTTCAAAAGATCAACAATTTTATCACCAGTATCTCAGCTAGCTGATCTATTTCTGCTTGCTGGTGATATCCATGCCACACTTTATACCGGTTCTAAAGCTATGCATAGTCAAATCCTTAGCATATTCAATGAAGATGCAGGAAAATTTAAACAGTTCTCCGCAGCACAAAATATGAAAATTACTCTGCAGAGAAGATATAAAAATGCAGTAGTAGATAGCTCAAGGCAAAAGCAGTTGGAAATGTTTCTTGGATTGAGGGTTTTCAAGCATCTTCCATCGATACCTACTCAGCCTTTAAATGTATGTACTTTAGGACATTTCTTGATATTAAATGCTTGATTGGAAGTTTTGATATATCACGACGCCGTACCTGTGATAATTTCTTTGATAAATTATGCTCTGAATCCCTACAACTTAGACTGACCTTTAGTTGAGTCCTTTAAAAATTTTTTTTGATAGGAAACAAAATTTATATTAATGAAATGATACGTATAAATTATAATTCGGAGGACAAGCCATCCTAGCCGAAACCAAAACATAGAATCAATCTATACAAAGAGTCAACCACTCAGAATTAATAAAAAATAAAGGAATATCCTTAAACCATTTAGATGTAGACAGCCACAAAGAAACCCAAAAATGTATCTTATTCCACAAAAGATCAATATCCATTGAAACATCTTCGAAAACTCTCTTATTCCCTTTAATTTTAATATTCTTAATTTAGTAATTATACTTTTATTTTGATGTCAATGGAGTCTTTATATCATATTTCTTTCAATTTCAATTAAACAGATTCTAAGAATTAGCTAGAACTGCTACAAATTAATTTGTACAGGTATAGAGCTTCTTAAACTACTGAAAAATAAGACATTACACAAAATATGTACCATTCATACTTGTTTCTTTAGTGCATCTGACTGAAACTGTAGAAAAGGACTATATTGAAATGAATGAAAAGTACAAGGCCTAAATTGAGAAAAGTAAAACCATATGGACTAGATTGGAACCAAGGTCTAAATTAAGCGAAAAAGAGTATTTTACTAGGTCCTTTCATTTCATAAATTGCCGCTTCACCTAAATATGAGTTGCACGGTTTTGTTGTCCATCACCTTTGTGCTCTAGCTGTGGCTCTTTAGCGGGCAAAATTTATAATACAGGATTGCATGGACTATCGGCAAATGATCTTCTTCTTTCCATCTTGATTTTGTGAGTTGTAACACTGCCTTTTTTTTTTCGAAAGACATTTCCATCAAACTAAATCTGGATTGAGGTGAGAGATAATTTGAAGTCTACAAAATAAAAATAGGGACCTGCATATAAGCAAGCTAGGGCATGTGTGGTTTCCTCCCCCTCTCCTATGAATTATAAGTTGTTTGGACTATGTTTGCGCTTTAAGTATCCATTACAACTGTAGATGATCATAAAAAAGATTCATAGAGGAAGTATAATATTGGATTATAATGAATATTTCAGTTTATGATGGACCATGGGTTTTTGTAACC
This sequence comes from Datisca glomerata, assembly GCA_003255025.1. Lineage (NCBI taxonomy): Eukaryota > Viridiplantae > Streptophyta > Magnoliopsida > Cucurbitales > Datiscaceae > Datisca > Datisca glomerata. Next base: position 184,187 of record QANY01002991.1, on the reverse strand, counting down.
CATGATTATGTAGCATATTACAGAGATTTTTCCAATATATTCTCACATATCTCCAGTACTTCAAATTTATGCCTGATATCAATTACTCTCTACTCTCAATTTTTCATCGTTATTTCCATAGATAATAAGTTCTGGCCTTTATGTGGCCCTACCTTGTAAGGATGCATTGGAATATTAGATATATTAAAGAGTTATCAATATTTTTCATCTCTAAATAACATTTAACAGGTCTCTGCATTACGAAAAATTATTAGAAGTGACATCAGAATAAGAAATGTGCCACTTCCAGAGGACCTTAAGGAAATTGGACAATGTATACTTGTTACCTTTCGTTTCATAATAGATGTGTGCTTTGTCTACTAGAGGAGGAGACTAATGATCGTCTTTTTCTTCACTGTCCCTTCACTCAGTATGGAAATCCATTTTGGGTAGCATAAATGTGCACTGGGTGATGTCGGGATCGACTCTTAGTTTCATCTCCAGTTGAAAATATGCAGCCTTCTTTGTTATAAAGATGGGTTTTTGGGAAGTTATTCCTTTAGCTATTTTTTCTTTGATTTGAAGGGAAATAAACCCTAGAATTTTTTAGGGAATAGACAATTCTTTTTGTAAAGTTTTTCTTTTGTTCATCAGGCTCCTTTTAACGTGGCATGGTTGTCTCTTCTTTAATTCTTGAAAAACCTGGCCACACTCTACGGTTCTTGCTATGCCCTGACATAGATTCTGACCTAGTGCTTATTTTCCCTTAAGTGTCTTTTTTCTGAATAATACAAACTTTATTTGTCAATAAAAGGAAAGAAAGTTTTGAGGTGAATGTTGCATTTAAGATGTTATGAGACTCTTTTACACTTCAGGCTTGAGACTTATTATCCAGCCTAGGTACCTTCGGTTGGGGGGGGGGGGGGGGCNGGTCCTTTTTAGGGTAAATTAGACTCTCCATATTTCGTCATTTGGAGTTTAACAAAAATTGGCTGGAGGTATTTCCTTTGTCAAGTGGGTAGTTTTGTATCTTGTAACTTTATGTTGAATAGTTCTTTATAAATGAGACCATATGTGTGGTTTAATAAAAAGTTTCTTGTTGGGTATCATTTTCGTGTTCTGTGCTGATATTCCATTGTTGCTTCTATTTGACATGCTGATCATTGTAGGTACTCTCCCGACCATCTGGTTTTTTTCTTAAGCCAGTTGCGAACGTATCTTCAAGTGCCAATGGCGGAGCCAGTCTTCTGAGTTTTAAGAGAAAAGACCAAATCTGGGTATTTAAAAGACATCTATCTTTTCAAATTAAAAAATGATTCTTGGTGTAATCTTGTTTGTTGTCTTGTATAAAATTTTTTTTGTCTCTCTTTCCGTCATCCTGAAGTTATATGTACTGTTTTGTCTTACAGGTTTGCCCGCAAGGTGCAGATGTCGTTGAGCTTTTTATCTATCTAGGTGAGCCTTGCCATGTCTGCCAGCTTCTTCTTACGGTGTCCCATGGTGCAGACGATTCAACTTATCCTTCGACAGTCGATATAAGGACAGGACGCTCTCTAGATGAGCTTAAACTAGTACTTGAGGTTTGTATTCTCTTCGTTCAAATCTTTTTTTGCATTAACTTTATGTTCATATTGGTTGCTTTTATTGTCAAATATTATGATTTCAATCTTTTGATGCAAATGTGTAAGAAATTTTCTGTGCCTGATGTTGAAAAGACAATGAGCAGAAGAGTTGCTATTCAAAGTAATTAACTGATTGCATTGAACACAATCTTTCTGTCAATGGAGGCATATGTTTATATAAATTAATTGAAATCATAATTTAACTAACAATTTAAAAGGTCAATGAAGGCCAAGGTAAAGGTACCTTACCTTAGAGAGCGATATACCAGATGAGTCATCAACGTTTGTATTCTTCAGGTCCTTTCTCCGATTCAATTAGATATTTATGTAAATGAACGATAACTATGTGGCCCTATCCCTAATAGATTGACCCCAAAATAGCATATCCAAATTAAATGAGAACCCATAGAGCCACAATTGCGTGTGTGTGTTTGTTTGTTTGTTTGACACTTAAATATATTCATATTATCCTAATTTTTACACCTTCCCAATTTTTATTTGTTTGAGCATGTAAATAAATTGTATAGCATGCTGTGTGTGTGTGTGTTTGTTTGTTTGACACTTCATATATTCATATTATCCTATACACTTCGTCGGCAGGGCGCTTCTATACCTCAGTGTGAAAATGGGACAAACCTTTTAATACCCTTAGCTGGGCCAATTAGTGCAGAAGATATGGCTGTCACAGGAGCAGGCGCACGCCTTCATTCTCAGGATGCATCAACGCTCTCTTTACTATACGATTTTGAAGAACTGGAGGGTGAATTGGACTTCCTTACCCGTGTGGTTGCACTGACTTTTTATCCTACCGTTTCTGGAAAAAGTCCTATGACTCTTGGTGAGGTGAGGCAAGAATAAAATATGTTACTTGGTTATTGAGATGTTGTCAAACTGTTTTGAGCCAATAGTAAACCCTCTCTTTACTATTTGACCTTCATTTAGTTTGTTTCCATTAATTTAAGCAATTTCACCTTTTCCCCCATTGTTACTTGACTAAAGGAATCAGCATCCTTTGAAGTTGTTAATATTACTAAGCTAGTTTTTGTTGATCTAGCAAAATGAAGGTTTATTTTCGTCGCCACTCTTACGTCAAGTTGTTTTTGGTGTCTTTTTTATTTATTTGTCTTCTCTTTCTATTTAGTGCCCTAAAAAATTTGCTTTTATTGTAAACTTTTTTTTTTATGAGAAACAAAATTTTATTGATTAAAAACAAATATACTGAGGGGATGCTTTTAAGGAAAAGCTTTATGGTAAAATTGGTTTTTTCCTTGGAATGACTGTCATTGAGTGATAACGCTGAGCTGTATATTTGTCATAATTATTACTTTTAGATACTGATGTAAATTTTTTCTCTTTAGAAATCTTAGTTCCATTTACAATTTCCCATATTGTGACAAAAAAATTCCTTAGCATATTAGTTCTAGATGTCGGAAAACTTTCATTTCTTTTTGAAAGATGATGTTTGAAAACTTGTTTATACTAATATTTGTTTCCCCAGTATTAAGAAAAATACATTTCTTTTCCCAAATTTATTGGCCAATTTTGGTTGTTATGCAATCACTTTATTATCTTGTATGACCAAAATTAGTCAGGTGTCCCCTTCTGAGGGATGTTGAATCGTTGATCTTTCTCATGTTTAATAGAATTGCATCATGAACTCTGTTTTCAATTAGATTGTCACAGCTCGAAAGCCTACACCATTTTTTTTTCTCTGTTCACATATGATATATATTGGCTTCTATTTGTTTTGTAAATGCCGCTGTATAAATCTGTGGTGAAACATGTAACAGATAGAGATCCTTGGAGCTTCTCTTACTTGGAAGGGTGTATTAACAAATGAAGGACCTGGTGCAAAATTAGCTCAACTCACAAAAAAAGTTCAGAAGGAAATCAACCCTTTTGTGTCTGGTTCAGAATCTAATCCATTTTCAGGCGCTGTATTGAATGAAGATGCATCTTCAGTAAAATCTACTACTTCTGCAAACCAGTGGGTTGACCTTTTGACTGGAGAGGTCACAGTTTCAGAGCCAATATCTCAATCGGCCTCGGGAACTGTTGTACATGAGGGAGGAGACTTGCTTGGTTTCTTGGACCAAGCTGTTCTTGAATATCGTGGTGCTGAAACTGATCATAGATCTCCACTTCCGGAAGATGGGAGTCTTACATTTAGTAGTACCCAGCAGTACATAAACTATCTGAAGTCCCTTGCAGGTCCACAAATGGTATGTGCTTCTCTGTTTGCTTACAGAAATCAAGCAAGTCTTCTGTTTTAAAGCACTTTCTTAAGACTTAACCATAAAATTCCTCATCAAAAAGAAAAAGAAAAAAATATTGTTTAGCTCCTTATAAAGTCAATATTTTAAATCACATTTTATATGAGCCAAGCTATATTATTTCCGGCCATTTACTTGCAAAAATATATCGTGACTTGTTTCGCTGCATCTGGCTTATAGGTCTTTGGTTGAAGCAACTTTGCCCATCGTGTTTTCCTCAACGTTATCATGTTTATTGTAAAGTTATATGATTGCACTTCTTCTTGGTTATTTTTTGGGGCTTCTGCATGCTTCATGTCTCAAAATTGACTTATTGAAGCATGCTTATTGGGGTTAACATTTGTGCAGTATGCATTTTCTTTCCTTACTCAAAAGTTTTGAGGACTGGTCCTCTGGTTGGTTGAAACTAAGACCTATCAGCAAGTGGAAGAGAGAAATTTTTATGTGGCAGGATTTTTTAAAAGATTCGTAGACTAGGTTGCATCTATTTTAGGTCAAACAAAGGGATGATTCTTGTTGGTTTCAAGTCACACATAGTGCCTCATGTCTGCCTCTGGATGGAATATGCATCACCATACAATGTAGACTAGTTATTCTGGCTGCCAATTTCAGCTGTCTAGTATTTTGGAGGTTCTAAACTTCTTCATGCTTGGAGGGGTAGCAAATGAACAATCCCTGCTATGGCTCACTTTTTTTTGGTTTTATAGTTGTCATGGCATGGTTATTGAAGTACTCTTTCTACGTAGATAATGAAGAAATCATATTTTGAGAGGAATATGAAACTCCAGAAACTTTCAATGAAAGAACACAAAGGGACGGAAAATATTTCAATTACACTGACAAGACTGAGGTTGTTTTGTTAAGACTGATATTGTTCATTGATTGGTCGACTCTCTTGACCTGAACAAGTGTCAAGCAGTCTGAATCTAAATATTGATCCGCAATCATCTAACTTAATTTTATTTTATTTATTTTATCTGAGGAGAAGTATTGTATAAAGCAAGGACCCTATGAACTGAGAAAGTGCGAAATGATAAAAAGAAAGTGTCCTCTATCTAAGAAGTTCGAAAGTATGATGGCATCCAGGGATGTATCCAATCTTTGCAAGAATGATACAGACACAAGCATGCTATTACCATGGTTTTCCATCCCTTCAAAAACTCTTCTATCTTTCCAACCAAAGATACCCATAATAGGAAAAAAAAGGTTAAGAAACAAAAGTTTTATTGAAGAATTAATCTCCTAGATCTTTCTCCCACACTGAACTTCAAGCATTTCTCCAACTGGAAAAGTAATTTCCTATTATATCCAACATGATTCAATGTAACTCAGTTTTACAATAAACCTAGTTCCGCAATATAGTTTTACAATTGAATGCTTGAATTAAACTTGATTTTTCTTTATCATTTACGAGAATTTGAAGATTTTAATCCCACTTCTCATTGTAATTCGAATAGAACATAATGTTTGACCAAATATCCATGCAATATTGCAGGAGAAAGACTTAAGTTTCAGGGAAGCAATGAAACTTGAAATCGAGCGCCTCAGGTTGAAACTTTCGGCTGCTGAAAGAGATAGAGCTTTATTATCAACAGGAATTGATCCTGCAACTATCAACCCAAATCTTCTGCTTGATGAAGCTCAAATGGGAAGTTTGTGTAGAGTGGCAAACAATCTTGCACTGCTTGGACAAGCTTACCTGGAAGACAAAATAGCTGGTGCTATTGGCCTTGGGACTCTGAATAATGATGCACTAGATTTTTGGAATATTACAGGAATAGGAGAGAGCTGTTCTGGTGGCAATTGTGAGGTGTGTGCTGAAATTAAGACACCATCTCGCGCACCCTCTGTTGTCTCAGCTGGAGTTTCACAATCTCTTCTGCTATGTTCTCAATGTGAAAGAAAGGTTTGCAAAGTATGTTGTGCTGGCCAAGGGGCTTTTCTTCTTGCGGGCTACAACTCAAGGGAGGCGTCTAACTACAATTCTGTGTCTAGCCAGGGAGGATCAAATCATGGCAGCCAAGTGGATATATCCTCAAATCGTTCAGTGGCAATGGATGATGTTATTTGTAAGCGTTGCTGTCATGGTATAGTGCAAGATGCGTTGATCTTGGACTATGTCAGGGTCTTGATTAGCTTGCGAAGAAAAGCCCGTGCTGATAGTGCTGCTCATAAAGCTCTGATCGAGGTGATAGGATCATCAATAGGGGATCATCTTTCTGGAAGAAATAAGTCTTTTACTGGAAGCTTAGCTGATAAACTTCCAGGCGTACTAGATGGAGAGAAATCCCTTGCTGAATATCCATTTGCTAGCATTTTACACTTGGTATTGTCTTGTCTCTTATATCTTTCATTCTCTTTTATTCTATATAACTTTCCATAATATATCTCTGGGTGGCTAGTGCAAAAAAGAAAGAGCCTAGCACTGGTATTTTTTCTTGAGATTAAAAACTTTGATTTTCTTCTTGATCAAGCTGAAGGTCTTCGAGAATATAGTGCTAAACCACATAAAGCGTTTGAAGAAACAGCTAACTTGTCAAGTCAATTAATTTAATCTATTTTAGTGCAAGTAGTCTTTAAGATATTGAAGGTCTCACTATATCAGTAATGATAAAAAAATCTATGAAATAACAGCTAGTGATGATTAATAATTGGGTACATTGTGCTTGATTCATTTTACTGTTGTGCCTTTCTATGTCTGGGGGGAACACATATATCTTTGTTTTTTATGGAAGGATTTAAAGCTATCCTAGAGGACGTAAATTATCTGAAATTGTCTATGGAACTAATTGTAAGCTTCCTTAAAATGCTGAGAGAGGATGTTTGAGTAGGAGCTCTTGGCATTTATGCCTTATCGTATATATAACTTCTAAGGAGACATCTATATGTTAGATTTGCTTAATTTCATGACATTTAACCAATATTGTGTAACTCTAGGTTGAAACAGCAAAAGATTCTGCACCGTCAATGTCGTTGCTCGCTCCATTAGATTATGGATCACGAGACTCGTATTGGAAAGCTCCATCGGATACAACCTCTGTCGAATTTGTTATTGCTCTTAGCACCCTTTCTGATGTTAGTGGGGTAATCATGCTTGTAAGCCCATGTGGCTATTCAGGGGCAGACATTCCCACTGTAAGTAGAGTTTTATAGTTGCACATTTTATTCTTGCTTAAATTCAGGTTGATGCCAGATGGTTTGCCTAGTAAAAGACTTAAGATGTGCATGAAAGTGGTCCAGGACTCTAGAATTGTATCATTATGTCATGTATAATTTACAATGAGTTGAATTGAGCTGAGTCGTTTGTTTCTAACAGTGAACCTCTGTTACATATAGGTTCAAATCTGGGCCAGCAATTTTATTCTTAAGGAAGGTCGGTCATGTGTGGGAAAGTGGGATGTGCAATCTTTGATCACATCGTCATCAGAATTTTATGGACCGGAAAAGGAATACCGTGAAGATAAAGCACCTAGGAATCTGAGATTTTCCTTTAAGAATCCAGTTAGATGTCGGATTATTTGGATAACTCTACGTCTTCAGCACCCTGGTTCAAGTTCTGTAAGTTTTGAGAAAGATTTCAATCTTTTGTCTCTAGATGAGAACCCTTTTGCACAAGTAAATCGACGAGCCTCGTTTGGAGGATCAGTTGAAAACGAAGCATGTCTTCATGGTAAAAGAATTCTAGTGGTAGGAAGGCCTGTGAGAGAAGAGATGCAGCTTGAATCATCACCAAGTTATGATCTGAAGTTGAAAAGTTGGTTAGATAGAGTTCCACAATTAAATAGATTCAAGGTACATCTCTTTCAGCATTTCCATATAAGAATTCCAGTTTTTCCTGAATTTTATACCATTAGTCAAACATAACGTGCGATGCAAGTGTCTTGACCCATGATGTTTTTTAACTTATTCACAAAAAAATTTCCACATGGAGGCATAAAATGATATATACTTCATGAAAAAATAATTCAAGTCAAATGGAGTAAAACAAGTTATTTATAGAAAAGAAATTCGCTTAATGTGTTTAATATTATTTTTCTTTTATTAAGTATTAAGACAGTCTTATGATCCATTATAATCCATGCTACCTAAAATAATTAGCTACAGAAATATTAAGTTAATTTGATACTTATCATTTGCTCATAATTTGTCATTTGATATCTTTTACATAATAAATAAATGAGAAGAAAACGTCTTTAAAGATGATAATTTAAAAAATATTGTTGAAAAACTCTTCATATGGCTTTGTATATTTAAATAATATAAAAATGTTTAAATATTTTTTGGGGGAATATCGTCTAAAAGTATTTCTTCAAGTTCTACATTTTTATATATTGTATAGATGAAAAACTCTTTATATAACTTAGCATGTTTAATTTTGAGCTTGTAAGAAATTTTAAATATGTCTGGGGTTAATATTGTTCAAAAATGTTTCTCCAAATTCTATACTTTTATATATTGTATAGATATCAGCTACTGCCACTAATAATCCTTCATCCCTGTAGGTTCCAATCGAGCGTGAGAGGCTTCTGGACGATGACCTTGTTTTGGAACAGTCTCTATCTCCAGCTTCACCATTGATTGCTGGGTTTCGTCTAGAAGCTTTAAGTGTAATAAAACCTCGGGTTACCCATTCACCATCTTCCGATGTAAATTTGCAGGATGCTTCTGTCACACTTTTAGAAGACAGATACATCTCTCCAGCTGTGTTATATATCCAAGTTTCTAGTCTTCAGGTATTCACTGATCTAATTCATTATGCTGTTAAACTAGCTGCCCTATTCTGAATCAATTTAATCTAGCTCTTGTTATAATGTTATGAAACTATGACATTTATTCAGCTGCTAAATACAGTTATTAAGCAACAACTTTCAATTAATTGGTTCTATAAAAATGGAAATATCAAGCTTTTTTTCTCTTTGATGGGAAACAGATAATTTATTAAAGTAAACGGAGGGTACAAGAACAGATTTTGGAGGATGAGAAATCCACCAAAAATTCAAAACTGAAAAAAAAACCAAACTACAACCATAAAAGATTTCAATTAATAAAAAAAGAAGACCAAGGGATATTATTAAAAGGTTTCGACTTAGACGATCAAGAGGAGGCCAGTAAAATAACTTTCTTCCCACGTCACTGTCTCGTTTGTGTTTCAACCCTTCCCCCGAAACAGTATAATTGCTTACCGGTGTTTAGATCCAACTTCATGGATAACTGAGTAAATAATTTGACAGGAACCTCACGGTATGGTAACAATAGCGGAATATCGGTTGCCAGAAGCAAAGGTTGGAACAGCCATGTACTTTGATTTCCCCAGGCAGATACAAACTTATCTGATTATGTTCAAACTTCTCGGAGACGTTGCGGCATTTTCAGATGACCCAGCTGAACAAGACGATTCTGTTTATAGATCTCTGCCGTTGGCTACAGGTTTGTCTTTGTCAAACAAAATCAAGTTGTATCACTATGCCGATCCTTATGAACTCGGGAAATGGGCTAGCCTTTCTGCTGTTTGAGTTTCGGGGATTGGTTGCGGATTCATCCTTCGGTTTTTCTTTATTGTGTAGCATAATATTCTTTATCTGTACTAGTATAGAAATGTCGGAAATCGAAATAACTTGTTCTTAGAAGGTGACAGAAATTCTTTTGTACTCCGGATTTTGGTAGTAAATATTGGTTGTAGTACCTCACTAATTAATTTGTAGAATTTTCCTCAATGATATTTTTTATTTACTGAGTGTTGTTTTGTAATATTAACTGAGTTGTCATAATTTTCCACAACACCGGAGGTTTAGATTTCTGTTTCATATCGTTGTCTCTTTTCACGTCTTACCAATGTACTTTTCTCTATCTTTTGTCTCATAAGAGCAGCGACTTGGCATTGTAGGACTTGGTTCTTGGACAGTATAGAATTTACTATGATAAGATGACGGTGTTGTGAAAACTGGAAATGTTAATTATCTTTCATCCTTCTCTGGAGTTAGCTTCTACATTCTGAGGAAACGTTGAGAAGTTTTATACAATGATCTTTTGATATCTGAACGTTTCAATCGAGAAATATACCGTTGATAAAATTTGCTGTTGTGTTGTGTGACAATAATTTTTTGTAGAAAAAAAAAAAGCAAAACCGTGCAAAATGTCATTTGTATCTCTTGTGAACGTGAGATTTATGTTGTCACATCTGGATCATCGATTATGTTTTTAATGATCTATTCTGTTAAACATATTTTTAAAACTTAAATACAAAAAATTAACCCAGCCGGGCTGATCGAATGGTAGGAAGTTTGACCTCAAGGCATGTGATTCCAGTCAAGTTGAAAGATCTCGAATTTGAATCCTAACATTTTAGAACCATCAAATGTGACAGTGATTAGTTCATTGATTGAAAGTTTTAAAGATACACCGCCAGTGATTAATTCATTGATTAAAAGTTTTGGATATACATCAATGACAAAAAACACTAAAAAGACAAATATCCTTGAAAGGTAAGAGAAGATTTGATTCACTAACGGCTAAAAAAGCACTAAAAAAAGAAAAATATTTTGAAACGTAAGAGAATACTTGATTCACTGAAAACATAATAGTAACTTATTCTAAAAACAATGTTTTCAAGCGCTTCTTCTTAAAACTATTTTTGAAAACATGCATGCCAATTGTCAAACAAGTTTTTTGTCGCCGTAAAAAAATCGGTTTTCAAACATACTCGACACTTTTCGTCTTTCCTCCTCTTCACAGAAAATGAGTGAATCAATAAGTCTTGAACATGTTCGTCTTTCCTCCTCTTTCTCTCATAATAGGTTACCACTGTCTGGACAAGTATGGCTCTGATACCAAGTTGGGATATCAGCTATACTTCAGTTGATCAATATAATGAATAAATTCAATATCCAGGTAAGGCTCAACCAACATCATGCCACTTTAGGATCTATCAACGTATTCATCAAACAAATACTCAGAGAAGCACAACGACTTATCCTTCTTAAGATCACAGTCTGGTTCTTTCTGATACACATGATCCCTCTAATAAGAGCAAGTGTAGAGCATACTTGAATCTCGACAGACAGAAGTAAGCTATTACAAGATCAGGGTTGCAAGGAGAAAGAAGGAGAAATTAGAAAGCCATGAGAGAAAAACACTAGTTCTTTTTTAATTCTGAAAACTCATGCCTTACAAAGGAAGAGAAGCCCTCCTTATATAGAGCTGGAGGGGGAATACAGACAAATAAGCTAAAGTAAACAAATAGGAAACTACAGACCTAAAAAGCCTACTTTTACAAATCAACGATAATTATTACAAAAAGACAGGACCTAAAAGCCTACTTTTACAAAGCAACAATAATTATTACAAAAAGACAAAAAGATACAATCCGTCTTTTTTAATTATTACAACAAGACACAAGCAAAAGACAAAGACGAGTGGGAGACAGATGTGGCAGCACTACCAATTACCTTCGGAGATGGGCTCATGGTTAGATCCAAGGTTGGCATATTCTTCATCACATGGTGGGTCCTGGAAATATGCGGAGCTGAAGTCATCAAGGTCTTGGTTGGCATCTGTAGGAGGTGAGGTAAAGGGGATTGGCTCCGAGGGTGGAATAAGAAGCTAGCTAAGGTCTGGGAAAGACAGTCAAGGTGGAATTGAGTGTCCAGCTGGTAGGGATCTTGAGACTCAAATGGATATGAGTGTCCATCAGACAAGCATGCTGAAGGGCATTGTGGGACTTGAGTCAAGAGTATCAGAAATGGTAAGAATAAAGAGTATCTGAGGAGAAGGAACGACTGTAAGAGATTTGATGTCTTTCTGAGGTCAAGAGAGATAATCAGCAATGATATTCTGATGTCCTTTGAGATGACGAACTGTGAATTTATAGCGTGAGAACCAGTCTTTTCATCTGAGAAGCTGCCTATCAGGAAGGATTTTTCCTTTTGGATCAAGCATCTTTGGAAAGGACGTGTTATCCATTTCGATAGTAAATTCATACGGGCTGAGATAGAAACTAAATTTTTCAATTCTCTTTTTGACCACTAGGATTTTCTTATAGTTAGCATGATAATGTTTCTCAGATTCTTTAAATTGTCCATTAGCATGTCCACAATAAAAACGTTTACCCTTGTCTTCCTCAATGAGAATGGCCCCCCAGTGTTCATCACTGACATATGTCTGTAGGATACGAAGTCCTGTGTCAAGAATCTTTAAGGGATAAAGATGTTGAGCAAGTTCCTTGAGATCGTGGAGCGCCTTCGTCTGTGCGGGGCCCCAAGGTGGGGGATTTTTTTTTTAGAAGTTTGGATAGATGGCTTGTATAGGTGACCGCGTGCGAGATGAAATCTCTGAGATAATTAATAATGCCGAGGAACTGTTGGATTTGTTTGACCGTTCAATCAGTGTTGGGGAATTTGAGTAATTCCACGATAATATGGGGACCTGGTTGGAAGTTGCCATCTTCAAATATCATGCCCATAAATTCAATTCGGGAAACACCAATTTCAGCCTTTTTAACTGAGAGCATTATCCCATAATGTTTGATAAGATCCATAAAATGAGATAATATGAGTCGATGAGAATGTGGATCTTCTGAGTAGAGAAGAATATCATTAATGTAAACCAGAGCACTATGCAAAATGGGCTCAAACATTTGAGTTATGACATTTTGAAAAAGCGAGGGAGCGACTTTAAGTCCAAAAGGCATAATGGTCCATTGGTACTCGACATTAGGTATACAGAAAGCAGTCTTATGACGGTCCTCAGGGTGAATGCCTAATTACCAAAAAGCAGCTTTAAGGTCAAACTTTGAGAAGATCTTGGCCCATTTCAGATGGATGGACAGAGTACTGGGCTTGGGAAGAGGAAATTTATCATATTGGAGAAAGAGGTTGAGAGGTTTATAGTCAATCACTAGTTGTTTTTTCTCGCGTTTGAGTTCAGATCCTTTTTCGACATAAAAAGCCTGATACGCCCAATTAGATTTAGTGGGTTCAATGAGTCCTTGCTGAAGAAGGGCTACACACTCTTCGCGGGCCAACTTGAGATCATCTGGATTCATGCCTGGATGAGTGGCCTTGGTGGGATTGAGGTCTTCATTTCGTTTGAAAGGAAGCCGGATAAAGAATCCTGGGTTTTTCCAGAGGGGGAAAGCATGGGGAAACTGTTCATGGCTATCAGCACAGTAGGGAAGGATCTGGTCACGAAGATGGGCATAGGCAGGAGGAACTTGTTGGAGTTCCAAGAGACTAGCAACATGGGTATAAGCACGGAAAAAACTTTTGTATTGGATTCCGGATGATAAAATCTGGAGTTTCTTTGTGCGAGAGAAAGCATCAAAGCTAATCAAAATATCCTTTCCAGGAAGATTACTGCCCAATACCTTAATCTAGAGAATGTAGTTTGGGAAGAATTGAAGACCAATACGTTTCTTCGTAATCCACTCAATTTTGAATAAACTTCCATTAGTAGTCGAGAAGTATTGGTTATAAGGGACCCAATCTTCTGGAGGTAGGAGACAGAGTTTTATGACTGTTCTGCAAGAGCCAGTATCCAAGAACCCAATGGTGGGAACGACTTTGGCAAATTTGTCAGCAAGAAGCTTGATTTCAATATGAGGTTCAGTGGAAACAACTTTTTCTTGCGGACGGTTATTTATAACTCCAATAGAAACCAGAAAATGATTGGGGTAGCTTTGGACAATATGTCAGAAACAAAATCAGAGGAGAAGCTGGCCTCATCTGCAGAGTATGGTAACACATATTGAGTTTCCTCATTACGGTTAACCTGTTCTTCTATAGCAGATTCAATATCTTCATCATCATGAATGAGGAGGACTTTCTGTAGCTATTGGAGCATATGAATATCTCGTTTGGTTTTATGGGGTCAACTTTTGCAAAATACCCTTTCTGGCCACAGATGTAGCATTTATCAAAATTTCAGGAGGAAGGATGTCGTTTCTTAAAATAGAGGAGAAATGGCTTATGGCTAGATTGACGATGGGAGCTCTTCCGATGGGATGGAAACTGGTGGAAGCGAGATGTCATTTCCTTTTTACATTCCCTGCAACACAAACAATATTTTTGGCATTGCATTTTATCTTGAGATATGACTTTGTACACGTGGATAAGAGCTTTGATTCCCCTTTAAGCATTCCCTTGAAAAACTTTTGTTGTTCACATAGTTTATCAAGGGTGGCCAATGTAAGTTGATAGATTTCGTTGAGAGAAATGTCAGTCATATCACGACGAAGGGCATTAATGGTCTTGTGAAGTTCAGGTTGCAATTCTTTAGGGAGAGAGGCAATGAACGTATATGAGGTTGACAACGTTAGCTCCATTTAGCATGTAATACTTATTTGACATCTGTTGAAAATGTTTTTGTAAATCACGACGCTCCAAAGAACAACATTTCATTTTAAAAAAGTCTTGGCGGCTACGTTTGTCAATGAGTTGGAAGTCACCAATGAATTCTTTGTGTAAGATACCCAAAAGCGTGCCAGCATCAGGGCTACGAGCTGCGGTCAACCTTTGATAAAGACTAAGACTTTGAAACCATTCTCTCAAAGTCCCTGTTAAACGAGATAAAAACTCAGAAAGAACATCTTCGAGGGCCACGTCTGGTTTAGAAAGCTGTAAACCAATCCAAGCTCCAAATTCATGAAGACGATCATGCCATTTGTTTGGAGGAAGATCATCCAAAGTAAACTAGGGGCCGGTCGTCAGTTTGTACTCTACTATTGGTTCTTGGGAATGCATTGGAGGAGGAAGATCATCCAGAGCGGGTTCTTCTTCCATATCACCTGATTGGACTATAGCAATCGTAGAGATATCAGCTTGGCATTCATCTGAAGCAAGACTAGAGCTATCCGCAGTGTTGGAGTTATCAGTTCATGAGACTGAGCTGGAGAGAATATGAAAATATTGTAAGGAATGGATTGTCGGATCAGGATCCAGAGGGGCTTTCAGTTTTTGATGTTGAGGAGGAGAACTACCAGAAGGTCAGAGGGTTTAGTATAGGAGGGTGAAGCCAGAGAAGTGGGATTGAGAGGAACACTTGGAGGCTTCGAAGAAGGAGGGGCAGGCTGCTCTGGGAGAGATGATGGTTTTGGCTAAGATTGTCTGAGTTGTCTTAAAATGGGGTGAGACATATTGAAAAGATTATTATAATCTGAGGCCTTGGGATAAGGCATGAGAGAGGAAGGATACCAAGGAACTTGGCTACTAATAAGATAGGAAGGATATGGATCATAGAGAGTTTGAGATTTCTCCTTTTTCATAACTACCTCTATCTTGTAGAGATCTTGTTGAATCTGGGAGAGTTCTTGCTCCTTTTTTTGAAACTCGGAGCCCATGAATCCTTTTTCAACCAGGTGCCTTAATTCAGTATCCAAGTGCATAGCTTTAGAAGATAACACTTCTCAAAGTGCTGAATTTGATATGGGATCTGTCCTACTTGAGTGGATATGGTGTCTGACTGAAGATTTAGCCGATCTAATTTGGAATCAAGCTTCATGAGAGCTGCTTTTGGCACACAGCATTTTCGGATTGCCAATTAAACACTTCTTCAGCTGTAAGGAGAGATCTAGGTTCTCCTATAAGAGTGACCTCAGTAGGGATGGAGAATGGTCGGGTAGCCACTTTTATAGCTGGATTGGTTCGTCTGGTCAAAGGTGGAAAATCCTGATCATAGGATTCCATCACGGAAAGGCATGGAATAAGACGAGGGACAGATTGGACTGGAAGAACCGGATTTGGATGCAGGTTTGGAAGAAGGTTTGTATGACCAGTTTCTTTGAGCAGCTCATATAAAGAAGTTGCTGAGAATGCATTGAGGGCTGTGGTCAGATCTAGTGGGTTGAAGTGCGAGAAGAACCGTGATCATTATCGTCGGAGTGATGATGGGAAGCCTGTTGGCAATAAGATGATTTGGTGGGCTTCTTGCGGGTTGCAGAAACCCTTTGATACCATGGCTCTTCATCAGAACCTGCTTCGTCCCAAACAGGCTCATCACAGTCGCAATCGAGGTCGCAGTTGTCTGAGGCAACATCCCATATGAAGTGACCATTCACATGTGACACATAACATGGTTGAGCTGAATAATCTATCCAGGCTATAGGAGGACAACTTCCTGAGGGCGTGTAAGCAGGAGTGATGGTTAAGATACTTCTAGAAAAAAAAGGTCTTGAGGAGGAAGACTCTGCTATGTTAGGTCTGGAAAAAATGGTTTTTATAGTCTCATCTGGGAGACGGTGCACCTGAGGAGGGGCACAAGTATGAACATCTCATTGGATGGCATGAAACTGGCATTCATAATCGTTGATCCATTTGAGAGGCATCAGTTGCGTGAGTTCATCTTTAGAGATGTGCCGAGGGATCTTGATGATAAAGGTATTATCAGCTCTGTCAGAGACAGCAAAAAGAGCTCTTAAGTGGAGTTGTAGAAATGGAGATCAAAAGAATGATTTTGGAGGCAATAAATGATTTGATGATGCTGGGTGGCCATGATGGCCCTGGAGTCTTGTTCTTCTCCAACAATCTGAACTTGAACTTTCAGTCTCTGAGAAAGAGTTAGGTCTGAAAGTTTAATATTAAAATATGAAGCGATGGTGAGAATAACAGTTCCATTGCTGAGAGTGGTTAGAATTGAACCAATCAACGCATTACTGTAGGATGTGAATGTGGTGTTTAGGAGAGCAATCCGAACAGTAGCTGCAATTCCTTTTCTACCATGGAGAGTCAAGGCAAGACAAACAGCATCAACATAGAGGTGAGTATAGCCTTGTGTCTGCCAACCATTAAGAAACTCTCGAGGGATTTCAAGAGTGACATATTCCTCTGCAGTGGTGGCTTAGAGACCAAAGTGATCTAATTTTGTGGATGGTACAATCTCTTTCACATGAGGCCTGTGGGTAGATATTAGAATTCTGATACTGCGAAGTACTCGGTTTGACCGATGATAAATCTGTATGGACTGAGAAGATGTAATTCTGTCTCCTATATTCTGACATCTTCGGGAAGATGATGGATTTCAATAAGGTTATCAATCTTGTTTGCTATGGTTCGGCGAACAGAAGGGGGAAGATCTTTGGGAGAGAAAGAGGAGGAAATACGAACATGTTCAAGACTTGTTGATTCACTCATTTTCTGGGGTGTCTCCATGCTGACCTTCTCTCGTAATAGGTTACCACTGTCTAGACAAGTATGGCTCTGATACCACAGTTCCCCTAATTAAATGTGCTATTCCAGAAGAACTCATCTGGTATCTTTGGGCTCTTTCCACTATTTATTACCGTGTCATCGAATTCCCTCCATATCCTTTATACCATTATATCTATGATTCTGCCAATACCCACACGCACCTTGTGACACTTCTTCAACTATTTTCCCATCTTCCATACTGGAGATTAGGACAAAAGTCACTAATACCCCTGGACTTCAGGTAATAGACAATTTAATCCCTCTAGATTAAAAACGTTATTTCGTTTGTGTAAATTTTAACTGATTTTATAAAAGTGTTAACGGACGTAAAAAAAAGTAGGTGATGTCATTTTTTGGGTTAATTACTCAATACTAGGGAGAACAAGAGCTTATTTTTTCAGTTTATCTCCAACAGCCACCAGTAGGGGTGTAAGCAGTTCGGTTCGGCTCGGTTTAAGGGTTTTTACCGAGTCGAACCAAACATACTAGTTTACATAATTAGCAACCGAGCCGAACAGCCCAATGTCAAAAAATCGAACCGAATCGAACTGTTCAAAAACAATAAAAACTGAACCACACCGTAAGATGAAAAGCAAAGCAGAAAAATTCATCAAATTTCCACCAAATCTCAACCTAGTTTCTAACTAATCTCAACCAAATCGGCAACAAATATAAAACCAACATCAATCTTAACTAAGTCTTTGACAGATTTGCATTTCAACTAAGAATACAAAATATTTACAAAAATAATAGAGAATCAATACTTGTTGATTCACTCATTTTATGGGGTGTCTCCATGCTGACCTTCTCTCCTAATAGGTTACCACTGTCTAGACAAGTATGGCTCTGATACCACAGTTCCCCTAATTAAATATGCTATTCCAGAAGAACTCATAAGGTATCTTTGGGCTCTTTCCACTCTTTATTACCGTGTCATCGGATTCCCTCCATATCCTATATACCATTATATCTATGATTCTGCCAATACCCACACGCACCTTGTGACACTTCTTCAACTATTTGCCCATCTTCCATACTGGAGATTAGGACAAAAGTCACTAATACCCCTGGACTTCAGGTAATAGACAATTTAATCCCTCTAGATTAAAAACGTTATTTCGTTTGTGTAAATTTTAACTGATTTTATAAAAGTGTTAACGGACGTAAAAAAAAGTAGGTGATGTCATTTTTTGGGTTAATTACTCAATACTAGGGAGAACAAGAGCTTATTTTTTCAGTTTATCTCCAACAGCCACCAGTAGGGGTGTAAGCAGTTCGGTTCGGCTCGGTTTAAGGGTTTTTACCGAGTCGAACCAAACATACTAGTTTACATAATTAGCAACCGAGCCGAACAGCCCAATGTCAAAAAATCGAACCGAATCGAACTGTTCAAAAACAATAAAAACTGAACCACACCGTAAGATGAAAAGCAAAGCAGAAAAATTCATCAAATTTCCACCAAATCTCAACCTAGTTTCTAACTAATCTCAACCAAATCGGCAACAAATATAAAACCAACATCAATCTTAACTAAGTCTTTGACAGATTTGCATTTCAACTAAGAATACAAAATATTTACAAAAACAACAGAGAATACATGAAAAAAAGATACAATTTAGGTCCTAGAGACACAATGAGATAGACGAAGAAAGTGAGAGACATTGAGAGAAAGAAATAGAGATAAAGAGAGAGACGAGGCTAACTGATAAAAATTAAACCTTCAAAAAGCTGAGACTTAAGATTTGAAAAAGTGATAAATGGAGATCTAGAAAGTTAGGGGTTCTTCGATGGCTTTGCGATGACGGTAAGTAGGTGGAAAACCTGTGGCTCTACGATGATAGAGTTCTGATGAGAGGTTATTCGGTGGCCATCGAGGCAGAGGACCTAATTGTGACGGTTATAGTGACGACAACGACGACGATGGTAGTCGTCACGCTAGGTCTGTGATGAAGTAGCTCGACGATTACGAGATGTTATTTTCGAGAGAGAGAGGGG
>QANY01002991.1:0-165132 GCA_003255025.1 Datisca glomerata | reverse complement strand
GGGGGGGGGGGGGGGAGGGAACCTCTAGGCCTGTTGTCTTCGTGAGTTTGCGATGAGTGTAGGTCTGTGTCTCCATGATTTTGCGATGAGGGAGGGAGGGAGGGAGACTGAGGGTGAGGCTGCGTGAAGTGAATGGGAGAATTGTGGCAAATGAGCTATATATAGAAGTGCGATTTTTTCACAAAAACCAAACACCGAACCGAACCATCATATTTTTCACTTCTGAAATCGAATCGAATCGTCAGAAGTGACAAAACCGCCCGAACTAATGCGGTTCGATCGGTTTTTACAGTTTGGCCGATTTTCTTTACACCTTTAGCCACCAGCAGGAGGGAATGCCTGTTTAACCGTCAACCAACCATATATATATATATATATATATATATATATATAACAACAACACTATCCACTGTGGATGGAACATCAACAAAGGCCATCAGAAAATAAGCTCACCAATGGCCTCTTCTTCTATTCCTCTCCCTCTCTCCCCACCTTCTCCTACCTCTCCCAATCCTTCCCATTCTCTTCCTCTCCATAACTATTCACCTTCTCATCTCTCCTCCCCTATCCCCAGTCTCAAAACCCCCACCATCCGCTCTCGTCTCAGCAAACTCTGCCAGGAAGGCCAGCCCCTTCTTGCCCGCCAGCTTTTCGACACTCTTCCCCGCCCGACCACTGTCCTATGGAACACTATCATCATTGGTTTCGTCTGCAACAACATGCCCGATGAAGCCCTCTTGTTCTACAGTCGAATGAAATCTTCTTCTCCATTCGTCAAGTGCGATTCCTACACTTACTCTTCCACTCTCAAGGCCTGCGCTGATACTCGCAACCTTGAGGTTGGTAAAGCTGTTCATTGCCATTTTCTTCGGTCCCAATCGAATCCAAGTAGAATTGTCTATAACTCTCTATTGAATATGTATTCTATATGTCTGAGTACTTCAGATAACAAGTTGTTTACTAGGTTGAGTTCTGATTATTCAGAGTATGATTTGGTGCGCAAGGTGTTTGATACAATGCGCAAGAAAACTGTGGTTGCTTGGAATACCCTTATTGCTTGGTATGTTAGGACAGAGAGATATTTGGAAGCACTGAATCAATTCAGGATAATGATGAAAATGGGAGTAAAACCTAGTGCAGTCAGTTTTGTCAACATTTTTCCTGCTTTCTCAAGTATGGGAGATTTTAGGAATGCTAATACTGTGTATGGGATGCTTGTTAAATTTGGTAGTGAATATGTAAATGACTTGTTTGTGGTGAGCTCTGCAATATTCATGTATTCTGAGCTTGGTTGCCTCGACAATGCGAGAAAGATTTTTGATAATTGTTTGGAGAGAAATACAGAGGTTTGGAACACTATGATAAGTGCGTTTGTTCAAAATAATTGTCCTGTGGACGGAGTTGATATTTTTCTTCAAGCCATAGAGTCGGAAGATGCTGTTCTTGATGACGTGTCTTTTCTCTCAGCTTTAGCTGCAGTTTCACACTTGCAGCAGTATAAGTTAGCGGAACAGTTACACACGTTTATAATCAAGAATTTGACCACATTACCAATTATTTTACTAAACGCGCTTATTGTCATGTATTCTAGATGCAACTCAGTCGAGACTTCATTCTCGATTTTTCATAAGATGGATGAAAGGGATATTGTTTCATGGAATACTATAATATCTGCTTTTGTGCAAAACGGGTTGGATGATGAGGCATTTATGCTTGTATACGAGATGCAAAAGCAAGGGTTTGTGATTGATTCCGTAACTGTAACTGCTTTACTTTCAGCAGCATCAAATCTTAGAAACCCTGAGATTGGAAAGCAGACCCATGCTTATCTTATAAGGCGTGGAATAATTTTTGAAGGGATGGATAGTTATCTTATAGACATGTATGCAAAATCGAGTTTGGTTAGGGCTGCTCAAAACCTTTTTGAGAGAAACTATAATCATGAAAGAGACCACGCCACTTGGAATGCTATGATTTCTGGCTACACACAAAATGGACTGGTTGAAGAAGCTTTTCTTGTCCTGAGGCAGATGGTTGAGCGAAAGGTAATACCCAATGCCGTGACCTTATCCTCAATTCTTCCTGCGTGCAATCCAATGGGAAGCGTAGATTGGGGTAAGCAACTCCATGGATTCTCAGTTCGTTTTTTCTTGGACCAAAATGTCTTTGTTGGAACCGCTCTTATCGACATGTACTCAAAATCCGGTGCAATCAGCTATGCTGAAAACGCGTTTTCTAGTGCCCACGAGAAAAATTTAGTCACTTATACCACAATGATACTGGGTTATGGTCAGAATGGGATGGGTGAGAGTGCTCTCTCATTGTTTTACACAATGCAGGAGGAATCTGGTATTAAACCTGATGCAGTTACTCTTGTTGCGGTTTTGTCTGCCTGTAGTTATGCTGGTTTGGTTGATGAAGGTCTTCATATCTTTGAGTCAATGGAGAAGTTATACAATATTCATCCTTCCACTGAGCATTATTGTTGTGTAGCAGATATGTTAGGGAGAGTAGGCAGAGTTGTTGAAGCGTACGAGTTTGTTAAAGGATTGGGGGAAGAGGGTAATGTGATGGAAATATGGGGCTCACTTCTTGGTGCATGCAAAATTCATGATGAATTTGAACTGGGAAAAGTTGTTGCGGAGAAGTTGATTGAAATGGAGAGAGAAAATGGCAAGACGGGCTACCATGTTTTGCTCTCAAATATTTACGCAGAGGAAGGAAACTGGGAATGTGTTGATACAGTGCGAAAAGAAATGAAGGAGAAAGGTTTGAGGAAGGAGATTGGGTCGAGTTGGATTGATGTGGCTGGTTATGCCAATAGTTTTGTATCTAAGGATCAGAAGCACCCCCAACGTGATCAGATATATCACATTTTGGAAGAATTGGTAATGGAGATGAAAAATGGAGGCTATAAACCGCTACTGAGTTCGTATTTAGATGGGATTTCAGAATCAGATGATTAAGGCTGCTTGTTATAAATATCATCTTAGTTCTGGAAGAGCAAGTTAAAAGAGAATCTTATGATGTGGCCTAATGGCCGCAATGTGCCATGAGCAATCAGATTGGTTTATGACTTGCCAGCCACTGGGTCATGTAAGTATTTTATATGCTACTTCGTGTTTGTTTGTTTCTATGTGTATGTTTTTTTAACTGAACTGCTTTTTTATGTTTGTTTGTCTACCCTTGTAAGTATTTTATCTTTGTTGATTTGGATTCGTGGAGCAGATTAGTGGTTTTTCCGTCGAAGCAGATTGTCGCTAGTTCTTGGCCATGTTTGTCAAAAAGTCATGATGATGAGCTTTGGTATAACAGGTCCGATCAGATCGCGTTAAAGTCAGCTCATGTATATTTTCAGGTCAGTATACTATACAAGAGCCGTAATTTTCATGATTGGTACTGCTAGTTTGGCTAATCGTCAGGTATTTGATTTAATGATTTGAAAAGGCAAACATTTGCATGAATGAAGAGCCTCTTTTTAAATTCGCTAGTAGAACATTTCTTTTTTGCTATTTGGTTTTAGTAAGTTTCCTACCTATTTTGTTAATAGAACAATTAAATGGAAACAAATGCTGCATTGATCACAGGGTAAGGAGAAGAAAGCCATATGCCGTTCTTGCTGAGAATCACATTCGCTAGTAGAAGGTCCGACACATGAATGAAGTATGAAGCTTGAGATACAGCTTCTCATTGCTCTTTATTTTGCTTGCTTTGATAGACAGTCTTGTTTCTGTAAATATGGCGGTTGAATTTCGAGTAACAATACGAACATCGGAAAGAAAGAGCCGCGCTATCTTTCTCTACAGCCGCTACTTCAAGTTCAACATGCATCTCGGTCGCGCTCAAAACAGTCTATTAGTAAGTGTCATACTCATACTGTATTGTTTATAATTCGTTGTTGATGTGAACAATAGAAAAGAAATCATGTTTATTACTCAAATTATTAAAGTAATTAAAAAGCTATACTATTTGAAATCATAAACTGTTGGGATTTGTTATAATATTACTCGTATTAATATCCATTGTTGAGTGATAAAAATAGACTTGTGATGTTGAATAAGAAAAGTTTTCGTTGGCAGAATATAATCTTGCCTTGTTAATTGTGTTTTACGGTTTCCTTGTCCAAATTGTAATCTTCCAATTGTTTAATCCTGGACAAGTCAGGACCAGAACTGTTATTTCAGATGCTTATTGTGAGATTCTGTTTATTCTATATGACAAAAAATAAAAGTGCACAACTCATACTAGTTGGCTCTCAAAGAGCCACATGGTGGCATAACTTTTGCGCGTGACAATCTACTTACTATCGTTGACAGAGGAGTAAGGGAAGGTAATATTGAGACGTTTATATAAGTTAGTTTGACATTTAAATTGAGATATTTTTAAAGTATATTGAAATTGACCTTAATAATTGAGGTTTTCTTTTTTAAGTATGAAGTTTATATTGAAATTGACGTTAATATGTTAAGGTTTTATGTGTATTTTGGCCATAGTGAAAAGATGTACGTGTGACTCCTCACTTTGACAAAGTCTTACTAAAGCAAAACCTATCCTTATCAAAATTATCAATAAACTAATTAGAGCATTCCAAGAACAAGAAGGTAGCAAAGTTAGAAAAGCAAGCTTTGAAAGAAAAAGGCAAGTCTACAACAACCTTTTCCCATGCGATAGCGATGTTACCATGTGAAGAAAAAACAATAACGTAGAAGAATTTGACTGCATAAAAACAAGTCACCATTCACCACCACTAAGCTCTACTCTGCACCTCTAAGGAATGTTCAACAAGAAAATCTCTTGTTTTGAATAGATATAACATGCCAAGGATAAAGCCTTTACAAAATAGGATAAATTAGCACCGCATTTGGAAGTGTGCATGTATATCATTAAGAACTACTATTTTGTTGAAGTTTAAAGTCAAATATTGAAGTTTATCTTTATGGCATAAATTAGAACTCGGAAGGCTAAACTTATTGGCTAATTAGACAAATAGGCCATATATGAAAATAAAAGAAAAAATGGCACAAAAAGTTATAATTTACATAAATGACCGAATTTTATAATGGACCATCTTTAAAATTTAAAAACAATGTAAATAGACAAAATCACCCTCACTAATAAGGGACGAAAGTCACCTTATTCGCGTAACAACCATAACGCAAAATGTTACGTAGTTTATAGATATATACTCTATGGTTTATATAATATACGGTGTTATGCATTTTTTTTGAAATATTTGTAACAATATACGAACATAAAGAATGGTATATAATTACATATTCTGTTATATTGTATTGTATATCTTTTGTTATATAGTATATATAGACATAACCGTTATAGTAAATATTTACATACTTTGTAGTAAAAATACAAAATTTTGTAGTATATTTATCATAGTATATATGTAGTATATTTTTTCATACCATCAATATATCGTAGTATATTTTTATATACTATTAGTATACAATAGTGTATATATATATATATAGTATAATTTTATCTACCATTCGATACCATACCCCTTCCCACACCCAAGCCCGACCCCTCCTTCTTCTTTTTCATCCCTCTCGCTCGAAAATCAGAAATAGAGAGAGGAATACATAAAAAAGGAAGGAAGATTAGTATACACGATTTCAATTGTTGATCAATTCCATATCAACTTCTACAGAGGATGAAGACAATTCACAAAGTTCGCCCAAAAAAACAAAAATCAATTTCGAATAAATTGTAAACAATAATGCTCGAATCGTTCAACAATGAAGTCATCATAGCCGATGAAGAGAGGCAATAAGCGGCAATATTTTCTAGCTGCGGGAAAATCATCAAACAATAATAAAACCTAAAAGAGACAATTAGTTATAATAAGAGTAGAAAAGTAAAATACTATATAGAATCCTAACTAACCTAAAATCTCTCTTAAAATCTGGTCTTATGTGCCAAAGTAAAAATGAAGGTACATAATATAAAACTTAAACTAACCTAATTCTCTAATTTTCCCAAACCTATCTATACTCTAATTGGAAAGACCAAAAGTATATTTTGTTGGGCTCCAACTACATAGGAAGACTTGCATCTGGGTCGTATATGGCTCAGATCAGCTCTTACAAAAACAAGAATTTTTAAAAAAAAATAAAGAAATTGAATTTTCTTTACGGAAATTGTAGTATTTAACCATTCTAGTAGAGTGCTATAAATTCTAACCATTTTTAAAAATAATTAAGTTGAAAACCAAGTTAGTTTGACCATAACTTTATATTCCCACTCTACCCTTAAGAGAATATTAATATATTTATTATATATTAAATAAATGACCAAAAGTAGCCATGTACCGTTGATAAGTAATCTTTAGATTTTCAAAAATCTAACTCAATCGTTACTTTAAAAAATTGAAAATAAATCTTTCAATTTTATTATCTAGACAAAAAGAAATTGCAAGACTAATAATACCAAAAATTGGTTAGACAAAAAATATATACATAGATATATAAAAAAACTAATCAACACTAATAATATCAAAAAAATATTTAACACTTTTATTTATGACATAAAATCCACAAAATGTTATTATATGGTAAAATATGAATAATATGAATTATGTAATTATTTTCGTAAACTATTTTATTTTATTTCTATAAGTACTTATATAATTAATGAAAATAATTATTTTAAAATATTTTCTCCTATAATTATTATATAATTTTTCACTAAATACATATTTTTAAAGATGGATCAATCCCTTGTTTTTAGAGGAATTAATTTTTATTTTTAGGAAAATATACATTTATTAATAAAATAAATAAATATAAATTCAGAATAACTATATATTTTTTTTACCATAGACATATTTTTTTAAATATTTATGTTTTGCTAAATGCATTTTTTTAAGATGGAATTAGTAGTGAGTTTTAGGCAAATATGTGTATATTAATCTGATAAATAAATATACATTTGGAGTAAATATATTAAAAATTATTTTGGCCAATAAATTTACATACTTTACTTAGAAAAGGAAGGATTGCAATAATTATTTACATAAATATTGTTATAACTACTTATGAATATATAATAATTATTTTAGCAAATTCATAAAAAAATTATTGTTACTCTGATAATAGTTATTTTCATAAATTATAGTTAAAATTATAAAAAGATTATTAACAATAATATTTAGCAGTATCAGTTAATACATATTGACTGTATTATGAGAATAATAAAAATATACATTAATGTTTGAAAATATATAATCTTACTAATAAAAGTAAAAACTTATTATCAATAATTAAATAGGTATATATGAAAGTAATTAAAATATTTATTATTTATAATTGAAGATAATAATCAAATCCTTTAATTTTAAGTAACTTAAAATGGATAAATTTCCTACAATTGAAAATTCAAAATCGTTTAGTTTAGATATTAATTAGGATAAATAATAATTAAATAAATGTAGTTGGTGGGGTATTATAGTAAATGCGTTTATAATTTTATTGACTTTTTCTAAAACGGTTATTTTTCTAATTATTATTTTTACTGGCTATTTAGCAAAATAAAGTTTTCAAATGGTATATTTGCCTAAAAGCTCATTTTCTTTATTGTTCGGATAATGTGATTCATATCAGCTCAGGTAGTCCACACCCACTAAACTGACCCTCATGTCGTTGGATCGAACATTTACTATTATGCTTGATATAACCTCTGATATTATCTAGAGAAGAAAATATAGTATCCCCATATTTTATTGTGAAAAATTTTATTTGGACTTGACTCACTAATAATTAACTGGTTTCCACGTGAAATTCTATCTCCTGTTTTTATACATTCTTATGATTTGGTTTATATGATGTTTAACGATTGTTGAGTTAATCGATTGCATAATAGTAATCTATCATAATATCGAAATTTTATTCCTAACAACTTAAATTTTAGGAAAATTTGTTAAATCTCGAGTCATTTAATAAGATTTAAACTTCTTAAATGTGGTACTTTAAAAACAAAAAGCATACAAAAAATTGATAATTCGATAAGATAGATCAGAGCCGTCTAAATCAGATTAGACGATTAAAATCTATCTATTTATCTCTTTACTGTTAGATTTCTGAACGATAGAGAATTCATACAGTTTTTTCTAAAGTTTGCATTCCTTTTGAATTGAAGTAACAAACATTTTTTGTGTTTTTTTAGCCAAGACCTTTTGAATTGCACCGACTTTATTGATATTTTTATTCCTCTGAATTGGGGGAAATTCTATAGTATAGGCAGGTTTCGAAACAAAACACTTAATTATTAGATATGTATTGTCATACTAAGAAGAGGAAACCAATGTTGTAATATTTTTTAGATATTAGATTTTCTTTTATAAAAGTGGTAATATGAATACCTAAGTTTTTCCTCTTCCAAAAATAAAACGTTTAAAATTTTTTCACAATATATATAAGGAGAATTAAGAAAAGAAAAATATACTAGTTATTTCTCAAGGGAAGTGATTTTTGTTTTGTTACTTTGCTAGTTGGAACTAATAATATATTATTTAAGTATGAATTCAAGATAGATTAAGATTTTAATTAATGATATTCTCTAAATAGCACTCCTTTTTTAGAGCACGTGAAAATCATACCGTTAAAATTTGAGTCAAAGTTATTTTTGAATAATATGATTGAATGATAATAAAATACACCACTTAATCTTGTCGAACAAAACTTTGTTCTTATGCAAACCACTACCAAAATATAATGCAAAAACACGAACAAATATAAAATACCTAACAAAAAAACCATAAATTATCCTTAATTCCTTTTGTTTTTAAACACGCATTGCCAATAAAGAATACCAAAACATGGCCTTCAAAATTACACCAATAATTTATTATAGAGAATAAACAGCAAAGCCATGACATCATCACTTATATGCTCTCTCCAAAACAACAAAAACAAAAACTCATTTATGTATATAAATATATTCCCAAACTAAGAATTGGAATCCCCACTTTCTTCAACGGTAGTATAGCAACCCAAGTGACACAGGCAGAAACACAAACAGAACCCAATACAACAATCAAAATGAAGAGAGCAGAGCTGGTTTTAATATCTTCACCGGGTATCGGCCACCTAGTTTCGAATGTCGAGATTGCTAAGCTCCTCGTAGACAGAGATCATCGTCTCTCCATCACAGTCCTCGTTATAAATCTGCCATCTAATCCCAAAATCAATGCTCACGCCCAATCACTCTTGGCTTCCTCTGCTACAGACCGTATCCGATTCGTCCCACTCCCTGATATACCCATTGACGAGGAAGTAAAGCGGCCGCTTCTGCTTAACTTGATAATCGAAAACCAGAAACCCCATGTCAGAGAAGCTGTGGTTAAGCTCACTGAGTCAGAAACAGGGCCTGACTCTCCTCGACTTGCTGGGTTCGTTATTGACATGTTTTGTACAACGATGATAGATGTGGCTAACGAATTCGGGGTTCCTTCTTATGTGTTTTTTACATCGAATACTGGATTACTTGATCTTATGTTCCATCTTCAAGAAATTTATGATGAGAATAATGGGGACATCGCCGAGTTTTTGGACTCGGAAACTGAGTTGGAACTTCCGAGTTTCGGTAACCCAGTCCCTGTTCGAGTCTTTCCAAATGTGGTATTCGACAAAGATGGGGCGAACTCGTTGCTAGGTCACGCGAGGAGGTTTAGAGAAACTAGGGGTATTATGGTAAATACGTTTTCTGAGTTGGAATCACGTGCTATCAGGTCCTTTTCAAATGGTAGGATTCCACCTGTTTATCCCGTGGGACCCATCTTGCATTTGGAAAATGGTGGTCAGTCTAATGAGACCCAGCAGAAGACTGATATCATCAAGTGGCTTGATGATCAGCCTCCATCATCGGTTTTGTTCCTCTGCTTCGGAAGCGTAGGAAGTTTCGGTGAGGATCAGGTGAAAGAGATTGCGATTGCACTAGAAAAAAGTGGGGTTCGGTTCTTGTGGTCCCTACGTCAACCACCACCAAAGGGCAAGTTCGCACTACCCACTGACTACGCAAATCCGGAGGACATCTTGCCAGAAGGCTTCCTTGATCGAACGTCTGACATCGGACGAGTCATTGGATGGGCACCACAGGTGGAGGTGTTGGCCCACCAGGCAGTCGGAGGGTTTATATCGCATTGTGGGTGGAATTCAACGCTGGAGAGTCTATGGTACGGTGTGCCCATCGCCACGTGGCCGTTATATGCCGAGCAACAGATGAATGCGTTTGAGATGGTGAAGGAGCATGGATTAGCTGTGGAGATTAAAATAGACTATCGCAACGACTATAAGACCGAGAACCCAATCCTTGTGACTGCAGAGGAGATAGAAAGTGGGATCCGAAAATTAATGAACAGTGATAGTGAGATCAGGAAGAAGGTTAAGGATATGAGTGAAAAAAGTAAAAAGACATTGATGGACGGTGGATCTTCATTCTCTTCGTTGAACTGTTTTATTAGTGATGTGTTTGAGAACATGTCATAGACTAGTAATGGATGATTAAAGTAGTGGTTTTGTTTTTAATAACACAAGTAAAACTTGTAAAATAGGTTAATGGTCAAGAGACTAAGACCCATAATCTCACAAAATGATTATGCATGTTTGTGTTTTCACTTCATATCTTGCTTCATATTTATCTTTATTCTCACTTATTTTTAATTTTTTTCTTTTTCTAAATAATATTTTATATTTATCTTGATTATTCTTACTTATCTTATTTGGCGTCATGCCAATAATTCCAATAATGCCAACAACCTATGAACGACTCAATTAATTGTTGATGACTTTTTCAAGAGAAAATTTTACATATAGGTTGTAACAAGTATGACAAAAAAAGAAATGAGTTCGGGTTAAGCTCTCCGGTACACATACCATATGAGAATGTCATATAAATATCTTTAAATTTTGAATTAATTACACCAAATCTCCTATTCTTTTTCACATTTTTTAAATTACCCCCTATTGTTTAATTCCGCCGGGCTTCTTGCACACTTTACAAATCTCACAAGATTCCTACACCGCGTCCTTAGAAGAACTTATTCTTTTCTTTCATTTGTGGTTTGCCCAAAAAAATACGATGAAATGTTAAATAAAAATAGAAAATACGAAGGTGACTGTGGAGAGAAAAATCTGAAATGTTATGTTTTTAGTATACAGATTGTTTCCATTCTTGTTTTCTTTCAACCTTTAGTTGTATATATATGAGAAGGATTGCACTCATTTATATCAATGAGAAAAAACATTTTTCCAGATTTTATTCTCTTCCCTTTTTTCATGGTATCAGAGCAATACGGGAACATTTTTCTTCATTTTTTAGGTCCATATGATTGAATCATCTTCAACAAAAATTGCTGAAGGCAAGGTCCTTGAACAACCTTCAGACCCTCTCACCTTCACTACTAGGATCATCCGGGAGTTACTTTGGTTACCAAGCCATTGAATGGTGAGACACTTGAAGTTGTTCAATGAGCATTGCTCTTAGCACAAAAAACAAGTTATGTTTCATTGACGGATCGATATAGAGACCGCCATCAACTGACAAAAAGTTTTCTTTATGGAAAATGTGTAACGATATGGTACTATCTTGGATCTTTAATTCTATCGAATCTGATCTTACTAATAGTGTAATATATGCCGAATCCGCTATTGAAGTATGGGCTGATCTGGAAGAATGTTTTTCTCAAGATAATGCTCCTAGGATATTCCAGATTGAGAGGAATATCGCTTCAGAAAATCAAGGATCCAAGCCAGTTGTTGTTTACTTCACCAAACTAACAAGTTTATGGGATAAACTTTCCTCTTACAATGATAAACCAGATTGTACATGTGGTGCTTTTAAAAAAGTTGAAGAACGTGAGCAACCAAGCAAGGTAATGCAATTTTTGATGGGTTTAAATGATTCATGGACATATCCTTCTCATTCAGCCCCTTCCCGTTGTTGGGAAAGTTAGTTGTCTCTAAAGAAGTCATGATGGTGCATACTTGGAAAAATAATTTTGGCAATAACCCATCAAACAAAGAAAAGGGAAAATTGCACTACAACCATTGTAATGGGAACATCACACCATTGATAGATGCTACCATTTGCATGGCTTTCCTCCAGGACACAAATTTCACAAAGGGTATAAGAAGTCTGTAAACAAAGTGGACTCATTGGTTAACAACTCTCAATTAGAAGCTCCAAGTTTCACTCATGATCAATACCAACAACTCTTGGCCCGCTTAAACAATGGTAACTCTCAGGCAAAGGCAAGTGCAATAGGTCAGTCTGTTCCTATTTGTCTTTCATGTCATAGTCATTCAAAATTTTCCAATGAGTGGATTATAGATAGTGGTGCTATTGATCATATTGTTTCATCATCTGATATTTTGCATGACACAAAACCCCCTTCACATTCTTCTATACGATTATCCAATGGAGAAAAAGCACAAGTTACTTCTATTGGTTCAATTAAGCTTGGTGATGAAATTAACCTTCTAG
Source organism: Datisca glomerata (assembly GCA_003255025.1). Classification (NCBI taxonomy): domain Eukaryota; kingdom Viridiplantae; phylum Streptophyta; class Magnoliopsida; order Cucurbitales; family Datiscaceae; genus Datisca; species Datisca glomerata. Next base: position 152,637 of record QANY01002991.1, on the reverse strand, counting down.
ACGCCCTTTGTATGCCTTCATTTTATGTCACTTTGTTATCAGTAAGTAAAATGACTTGATCTTTGAATTGCTCAATCACTTTTTTTCCTGGTTTCTGTATTTTATAGGACTTGGCAACGAAGAGGATGATTTTTTTAGGGAGGCAGCATAATGGTCTATATTATTTCTTCACAAATATCTCAGCACCAATAATTCCACAAACTCCAAAAGCCAACCATACACTTCACATTCTGATCTTTGGCCTTTTAAAACATTAAATTTTTAATAAAAATGAATCATTTAATAAAACAAAACTTACGCAACGTCACGATAACGAAATAAATTTTTTTTATTGAAAACTCTTTTTCAATCTGTCATGATCCATTATATATTTATAAGTTAAATCTATAACATACAAGGTTAGGAATCATATACCTCTTGTAGTCTATATCAAGTGTCCTTGCAAAAATCGATCATTCCTCCGTTCCCACAAAATCGTTCCAACGTTCAGTAGATTCGAAGATTCACACCAAGATCTTCCAAGTCAATTCTCAACGCACTAGGACGTGTCTGGGCGACACTTTTTGTCTCTAGATGTTCTCAACACATGAGATCAAGAGAATTACTGAGAAGGACTTTAGTGAGATGATTATCTAAAAGAACGTGATGATTATTCGTTTAGAGATTTGATTACATTTAAATCACAGAAGAAAATCTCTCTGACACCAATCGTGTTCTCAACTCAACTCTTGATTGACGAACTGATAATCTGATCAATTGATTCTCTCATCTCCATTCAACAACCAAGGCCATTAGAATAAAATCTGTATATATTCTAGATAACGATGTATCTGATTTTTAGGGATAAACTGAAATAATATTTAATTATAAAATTATCAATTGCAAATGGACCCACTGTAATTGTGCAGAACTGCAGTGCCACATGGCACTACAGTGATTGACATGTGGTGATTATTATAAATTAAATATCTATTTTAATAAGATAATGATCTAGATATCAGTAAAGTGAAAAAATGGCTCTGTCAGTGAAAAATAAAAATAAGAAAACCTAAAAAACAATAAAAAATCGAGATGCAGAGCAATGACAACCTTCAAAAAAATAAAAAATAATAAAACCTAAGAAACATACATGTAGTTTTACAAAAGGGTAAAAACGTAAATGATCAAATAAAATCATAACTAACTAAGAAACTAAAAAGAGAATCCAGTCATATGTGCAAAACATAAAATTAAAAGACATAACACAAAATTAAAACTTAAAGTAGTCTAATCCCTAATTTTCCCTTTAATTAATGTAATTTAAAATTAATATATCTGATTATCCTTATCAATTAACTTATCTGCTATTTAACAAATAACAGATTTAGTTGATTTAAATTATTATCCAATAATAATTTAATTATCTAACTTCACAAATGAGATATTATGTCCCATTTATCGATTATNTTTTGCAAGTCAGCCATTTTCTCATGTGCTGAAATACTCACACCCTAGACATCGTAGTATAGAGGTTACTTGGAGACCATTGACCTATAATCCTAAGCTCTAATAAACCACATTATTAATTAAATTTTTAATTAAATAATTTTATTTATTAATTGTATTATTACTTTACTATAAATATGAATTGCACTCTTAGAGATTATAGAATGTATTTACAGAGTATTCTCATGTAGTCTACTAACATAATCATTTCATGTACTTCTGTCCTCCAACTTTTGGTTCGTAAATTAGAACTGGTTAAAATTACCGTTTTACCCTTTTAATTACCTCTTGATCCTTAAGTACCATTAATCCACTAATTTATAATTTTATTATAAATATGAGCTCAATAATCATTCAGTTTTAGAAGTAACACTTAAGGGAACCAATATACGGACCGTTAGAAAAGCTTAGATTCCAAATCTTGTAAGATCATGTCCCCAGCCATCCGCATCACTGAATTTTTAAAATAAAAGTCACTAGTCTGATTAACAAACAAGCCTTAACGAGTGAATCAAAATCTCTCGTAGACATGTATAGGAGTTCATGAAAACTGAGGATTCAGATTGATCTATACATGATCATCGAATAAATGTGTATTAAATCTTTATGATAAACGATACCTTAATAAAGATATTGAATCACACCGGTCCTGTCATATATAATCTTACTATATAAAGTACTTTCACTAAGATATCTATCCATACCAATGATCCGGATCTAGATCGCACGCATTCATAATGCTTAGTGAACCACACTAATAACCATTCATTAAAGATTCCATACTTTAATATGTTTCTGATAATTTTATTCATTATCTATGATCTTAATCCTCTAATACAATATCATTGTCTCATTAATGAATATGAATTTTTTAGATATTTATATAAATTATTCAACAATAATTTAAAAGAACAAATATAAGAAAAATGTAATCCTTTTTAAATTTTATATCAAAATGTCAATACACTTGCTTTGAGGGCATAACCCCCAACAATCTCCCACTTGCCCTAAAGTAAATGTGACATCTCTATTAATCTCATGTTACGCACGTGACCCTCAAATGACTTCGCATGAAGTGTCTTTGTAAAAGGATCAACCAGGTTCTGTTCCGATGCTATCTTTATCACAGTCATATCTCTTCTATGCACGATTCCTATTACAAGATGGTATTTCCTCTTTATGTGCTTGCCCCTCTTGTGACTCTTCGGTTCCTTGTAATTTGCTACCGCACGACTATTATCACAGTACAGGATCAATGACTTGTCTATATCTTGAACTACTTCCAGATCAGAATAGACATTTCTGAGTCATATCGCTTCTTTCGCAACTTCACAAGCCGCTATATATTTGGCTTCCATAGTAGAGTTTGCAATGTTAGAATGTTTAATACTTTTCCAAACTACAACTCCTTCATCTAGGGTGAATACTGATCCAGATGTCGACTTTCGACTGTCTCTGTCTGATTGAAAATCAAAATCAGTATCGGGTGGGGTTCAGGTTTCCACCTGAATAAACAAGCATATAATTTTTCGTTCTCTTAAGATACTTGAGAATGTGTTTTACTACAATACAATGTTCCAAACTTGGATTCAATTGATAACGACTAAAAATTTTCACTACATAATAGATGTCCGATCTCGTACACAACATGACATACATGAGACTTCCAATTACTGAAGCATAGTGAACCTTTCTCATATCCTCTTCCTCCTGAGGTGTCTTAGGACATTGTTCATTGGAGAGGACAATTTCATGTCTAGTCGGTTATTGACCTTTCATAGAATTCTCCATAGAGAATATCTCCAGTGCTTCATCAATATAAGATGCTTGAGAAAGTGTCAAGAACTTATTTTTTCTTTCCCATAGGATTTGGATGCCTAGAATATAGATCGCTTCTCCCAAATCTTTCATTTGAAATTTCTCAGCTAACCACTTTTTTACATTTGACAAAATTTCCTCAGCATTCTCAATGAGTGGAATATCATCAACATAAATAACTAAGAAAACCATTATCTTATCTTTGGTGTATCTATAAACACAAGCTTCGTCAATATTTTGCTCGAAGCCATAAGACTTTATAATCTCATCAAAGGTAAGATTTCAAGATCTAGATGCTTGTTTTAATCAATAAATGGATTTAAGCAACTTGCATACTTTTTAATATTGCCCCTTTTGTACGAACCCTTCTGGTTGCATCATATAGATGCTTTCTTCAAGAGAACCATTCAGAAAAGCTGTCTTGACGTCCATTTGTCATATCTCATAGTCAAAACTAGCGGCTATGGATAAAAGGATGTGAATGGATTTTAGCATGGCCACAGGGGAGCATGTCTATTCATAATCGACTCCCTCCCTTTTGTGTATAGCCTTTGGGTACTAACCGTGCCTTGAAAGTCTCTACTTTCCCATCTGCACATCTTTTCTTCTTAAAAATCCATTTACATCCAATGAGCCTGACATCTTCAGGTGGATCTGCAAGTTACCAGACGTAATTGGAATACATAGATTCCATTTCGTGGTTGATGACATCTTGCCATTTCTCATTTTCAAAATCATCCATTGCTTCTCATAAGATAAAGGATCATCCTTATTAGTATCTGACACTAGAACATATACCTCTAGTTCGTAGCGAACTGGTTGTCTCACAATCCTCCCACTACGACGTTGCACCGATGTTTCCTTTGCAAGATCTGTGGTTTCTCTGGTTTGTCGTTTATTAGTAGATATTAAAGGTGGTCTGATCTCATTAGTCGTTAATTATTCGAGAACTAATTTACTATGAGGTTTGTAGTTTTGCATATAGTCATGCTCAAGAGAGGTTGTATTTGTCGACACAAACATCTTTTGATCATTGTGACAATAAAAGTACCTACCTCTAGTCTCTTGAGAATAGCTAATATATATGCATACCTCAAATCTTGAGTCTAACTTTCCGGCATTGAGTCTAAGAACGTGAGTTGGACGCCCATATATACGAAACTGACGTAAACTAGGTTTAGAGCCATTACATAACTCTAAATGTGTCTTACTTACAGACTTTGATGGCACTACATTCAAAATGTAAGTTGTCGTATTTAGTACATATCCCCAAAATGTAAGTGACAATGATGAGTAGTTTAACATCGACCTAACCATATCTAATAAAGTTCAGTTTCTCCACTCTGCAACACTATTTTGTTGTGGTGTTCCAGGTGCTGTGAGTTGGGATAAGATTCCACACTCCTTGAAATAACTCTTAAATTCTAAATCCAAGTATTCACTACCTCGATCTGATCAAATGGTTTTCAATGATTTACCTAATTGCTTTTCAACTTCAGACTTTTGATGCATTAGAGAACTATAACCATATCTTGAGTAGCCGTCAATGAAAGTGACAAAATACTCATACCCACCTCTAGCTTGTACATTGATCGGTCCACAAACATCACCATGTACTAACTCAAGTGGTTCCTTGGCTCTTTGGCCATTTATTGTGAAATGTCTCTTGGTCATTTTACCCTCTAGATATGATTCATAAACATGAAGGGTTCCAACTTTTAACTCTCTCAAAGAAACATGCTTTGTTAACCTTTTTAACCTATCTAGATTAATATGTCCGAACCTAATATACCATAAATATGTATTATCATCATGAGAAACTCTTTGTCATTTGTTATTTTTAAGGTTTGCTACTTTAAATAATTCAGAATTATTTAACGCGCGTTTAGTCGGTTTAAGCATATACAGTTCGTTTATAATTTTAGCATGTCATATATCGAATCCATTCTTATAGATAATAAACTCTTTATTAATGAAAAAAAATTCGAATAACTATTTTTGCAAAAATGAAAGAGAAATCAAATTCCTCAAAAACCAGGAATATGATAAACATCATTCAAAAACTAAGTAATTATATCCAGAAGGTAAACAGACTATCCCTAATGCTTTACCTGACATGAGCGCACCACTATCAACTCAAATTGACCTCACCATCAGCAAGCTCTGTTGACAAATTAAGTATCTGCAAAGAAGAACATACATAGTTAGTGGCTCCTGAATCAAGTATCTAGGATGACAAATCATATTCCACTAAACAAGCTTCAAGTACAAGTAAATCATATTTACCTTTCTTTTTCATCTCAGAGAGATACTTGTTATAGTTTCTCTTCCAATGACCTTCAACCTCACAGTAAAAACACTTTCATTTGGGCTTGCTGTCTTTTATATTCTTCTTGGCTTTCAACGATGTTTTGGCTTTCTTTACTCTTTTGTTCTTACTCTTGTCCTTACCATTGTTCTTCTTTCTTTTCTTGTTCTTAACAATATTGGAAGAAGGCTTTTGCTCAACAAAATTTGTCTCGCCCTCTTTGGTCATTCTAAGGTTGAGTAACTCAAAAGTTTACAGTTCATTCAACAATTGGATCATGTTGAATTGTAACTTGTTCATAACATAGTTGGTCGTGATCGTAGAAAAGATGATGTGAACGACTCTAGTATGATGCTAACATGAGTCCGCTCATCAATGGTCACCCCTTGTACTTCTGCCTCATGCATTATGTTGATCATGTTCAAAATATGTTCTTGAACAGAAGTACCCTTACTCATATTAGTTGTCACATAGCTCCTAGTGGTCTCATGATGATTTTGATCGGACTGCTGCCCAAACATTACCTGTAAAGATTCTATGATCTCATAGGTAGTCTCCATGCTTTCATGCTTGGTTCTCGGAACATCATTCATGCTCACAAGCATGTAGCATGTTGCTTTATTGTTTGATATGATCCAAGCATCATATTTATCTCTAACATTCTTAGTCGCGTTAGCAGCGGGCTGCTTAGGTCATTCCTCAGTAATAATAAACTTATGATTCTCACAAATCATCATTAAGTTCATATTTGATTTCTAACTTACGAAATTATCACCATTCAATTTCTCAAGAGCAAGTAAAGTAGTAACATGGTTGCCCATGGTAGACATAATATTGATAACTGAAATTTAAAACATACATGATTTAATATAATTGATAAATATAAGATTTTATGACTTTATTTAGAATATGTCGCCTTAGGGTTAGTCAAAACTAAACTACATCACTTCCTCCCATCTTCTTAAAAAGTCCAACATTGGTATTGGTCTAGCTCGAAACCTTCCTTACGGGGATGAAAACAAAACCATCTCGAGACCCTCACTGCACCTTACAGTGTTGTACTAATGTTGGAAACCATATGTTACATTGATATGTCAACCTTCTCCCACTAACTATTTTAGGATAAATTATTTCTATTTTAACTAATCATATAATTCCAAATTAATTACTAGTTAAAATAATAATTCTATGAATATTTAATTTTTTGTTAATTCAATCTCATTTGTCTTAGTTTATTTAACTTTTTGAAGTGCTTAAGTCAAAATTAGGTGAACTTAAATTAACTAATTAATTATATTCATCAAACTTTATTAAAACTCTTTTACTAAATTCGGTTAACATAAATGTTACTATACCCTTTAGTGTGGTGTGACTACCAAGTTTTAATTAGTTAAAATCTAGCAGTTTACATAAAATTATTATTTAGTCAACTAACTTATGTCTTATTTCACAAATAACAGATTTAGTTGATTTAAATTATTATTTAATAATAATTCAATTATCCAATTTCACAAATTAAATATTCTGTCTCACTTATCGATAATTAAAAAAATTGATAATTATTTTTATATATAATTTCTGAAAATTATATTTAAATATGTAAATAATTTAATTAATTAATTCATATTTAATTAATTACACATAATTATGTACTTACCCCAGATTAAAATTCATTTGGCAAGTCAGTCATTTTCTCATGTCCTGAAATACTCACACCCTAGACATCGTAGTATAGAAGTGATTTGGGGACCATTAACCTATAATCATAAGCTCCGATAAATCATATTATTAATTAAGCTTTTAATTAAATAATTTTATTTATTAATTTCATTATCACTCCGGTATAAATATGGAATTGCACTCTTAGAGATTATAGAATGTATCTACAGAGTATTCTCATGTAGTCCACTGACATAATCATTTCATGTAGTTATGTTCTCTAATTATTGGTTCGTAAATTAGAACTAGACAAAATTATTATTTTACCATTCTAATTACCTATTGATCCTTAAGTACCATTAATCCAGTACTGAATGACTAATTTATAATCTTATTATAAATTTGAGTTCAATAACCATTCAGTTCCAGATTGACACTTAAGGGAACCAATATACGATCTTTTAGGAAAGCTTAGATTCTAAATCTTGTAAGATCATGTCCTCAGTCATCCACATCACTGAATCTTCATAACAAAAGTCACTAGTCTAATTAACAAACAAACCTTAACGAGTAAATCAAAAGATCCAGTAGACATGTATATGAGTTCATGACTACTCAGGATTCAGACTGGTCTACATATGATCAACGAATTGATGTGTATTAAATCTTTATGATAAACGACATGTTAATAAAAATATTAATTTATATCGATCATGTCATATATAATCTATAAAGTACATTCACTAAGATATCTATTCACATCAATGATCCAGATCTAGATTACATGCATTCATAATGCTTAGTGAACCGTACTAGCAACCATTCATTAAAGATTCCTTACTTGAATATGTTGTTGACATTTTTATCTATTATCTATGATCTTAATCCTCTTGTACTAATATAAGATCATAGTCTCATTAATGAATATAGAATTTTTATATATTTATATAAATTATTCAACAATAATTTAAAAGAACAATTGTAAGAAAAATAAAATCCTCTTTAAATTTTATATCGAAATGTATACACATGCTTTGAGGGCAGAACTCCCAATATAAACAAACCAGACTATATTTTGGTTTAAGTTCTATTTCAATTACTGAACCTTTTGAATTAATTCATTGCAATATTTGGGGACCTTTTCGTGTCCCTTCTCATTTTGGTGCTCAAAAATTTTTTTACTATCGTTGATGATTTTTCTAGGAAAATTTGGATACATCTCATGTGTTTTAAATCTGAAACACAACATTTATTATAATCTTTCTTTACAAGAGTGAATTTTATTTACTGCGAGATTATTTTAAAGATCATGGGATTGTTTTTTGGCATAGTGTCGTGTCTACACCCAAAATCATTGGTGCTGTAGAACGCAAACACCGCCACATCATGAATGTAGCACGAGCCTTAAGATAATCTTGTATTTCGTTGACTTTTTGGGAGGAGAGGGTGCTTACTGCAGTCTTCCTTATTAACCGCTTGCCTACACCCCTTCTCTTAAGAAAAACACCATTCGTGATACTTCACGATAGACCGCTCATTTATTCATATTTACGTGTGTTTGGATGTTTATGCTTTGTGAGAAATGTTCAAACCAAAAATAAATTTGATCAAAGTGCTCGAAAATGTGTATTTTTGGGTTATCTTTCGGGTTAAAATGCTTACAAAGTTTATGATTTAGAAACTAAACAGATTTTCACAAGTCGAGATGTTATTTTTCATGAGCAATTTTTTTCTTTTACTATTGTGAAAGATGCCCAAGAAAATGAAATGCAAGTCTTTCCCATTCCAATATCCGATCAAGACAATGTTCTTGAAAAGGAGAACTCCTATTTAGAGACATAAATAAACAACAATGACATTCCCATTGAAGAAATCACGCCATCCATCTCACACCAAAATAACCATCTTAGTCAACCTATGCTAATGCAATCAGACCACATCTCTCAACCATCTATCTTACTAAGGGACTTTCATTGCTCACAGACCACGTTGTTGCCCCAAGCTCAACATCCTCTTCAATGTCTAGATCTAGTAAAGATACTCGATACCCTTTAAGTGATTTTGTTTCGTATAAAAACTTGTCTTCTTCACATCACTTTTTTGTTGCCAACATCTCTAGCTTTGTTGAACCTAACACATCTTCCCAGGCTGAGAAAGATCCAAAGTGGCAAGAGGCCACGAAATTAGAAATTAAAGCATTAGATGAAAATGGTACAGGGACTCTCACTTCTTTGCCTAAAGGAAAGAAACTCATTGGATCTAAATGGGTCTATAAAATCAAATACAAGTCTGATGGTTCTATCAAACGCTCCAAAGCCATACTTGTTACTAAAGATTACACAGAAGTTGAGGGGATAGATTACAATGAGACTTTTGCACTAGTTGTCAAACTAGTCATTGTCCAATGTCTATTTGCAATAGCTGTTACGAGAAATTGGTCACTTCACCAACTTGATGTTCAGAATGTTTTCCTACATGATGATCTTGATGAGGAAGTATACATGATCCCACCACCTGGTTGCATTCGACAGGGGGGAAAATCTAGTTTGTCGACTGAACAAATCGTTATACAAGTTAAAGCAAGCTTCTCGTAACTGGTATTCAAAATTTTCTATGGCCCTTAAGAAAGAATGCTTCAAACAATCCATGAAAGATTATTCTCTTTTCACCCAAGTACGTGGAGATCATTCACTGCGGTACTAATCTATGTGGACGACATGATAATCACAGGAAATGATGTCACCGCAATGACAACTCTCAAAAAGTTTTTACATGAACAATTTTGAATTAAGAATCTTGAAAAATTAAAATATTTCTTAGGGATAGAAGTATTTTATTTATAAAGAAGGGATTTCTATTTCACAAAGAAGTATACATTGAATGTCATTGATGATATGGGTCTTTTTGGAGCGGCTCCGGCAAAGTTCCCTATGGAACAAAATTTAAAGCTCACACCACCAGATGGAGAACTTCTTAAAAATCTTTCATAATATAGAAGACTTGTTGAGCAACTTATTTATCTTACACTCACAAGGTCAGATATCAGTTACTCGATGCACCTTCTCAACCAATCTATGCATGAGCCTCGTAAACCACACATAGATGCAGCAATTCGGGTTCTACGATATTTGAAAGGCACACCTAGGCAAGGCCTATTTTTTCAAACACAAAACAAACTAAACTTAATTGGGTTTTGTGATGCAGATTGGGGAGGTGCCCTACTACAAGAAGATCAGTTTCTGGATATTGTGTTTTCCTTGACACTTCTCTCATTTCTTGGACGACCAAGAAATAATCAACCATCTCTCATTCTTCTGCGGAAGCGGAGTATAGGGCAATGGCAGCGATTACTCATTAATTTACTTGGTTGAAATATCTCTTACAAGATTTACAAGTTAATGTTTTATGCCCTGCTAATTTGTATTGTGATAATCAAGCGGCACTACATATTGCCGCAAATCCAATTTTTCATGAACGAACAAGCCACGTTAAAATGGATTGTCATGTGGCCAGAGAAAAAATTCAATCATGACAAATTTCTACTGCTTTTACTCCATCAAACACTCAAGTTGCAGATATGTTTACTAAGCCACTTGGAAAGGTTATCTTTCATTCTCATTCATGCAAGTTGGACATTTTGAACATACACGCTCCAACTTCAACTTGAGAAGGCTATCTTTCATTCTCATTCATGCAAGTTGGATATTTTAAACATACACGCTTCAACTTCAACTTGAGGGGAGTGTTGAAATTAGGAAATTTTTCATAATCAAGCAATTTTGATTGATACCCAACTTTCTTTATTGGGTAGTAATTATCTTTATTGTAAATGGATGCATAATCTCCTTAATTTTAGTATACAGATTATTTCTATTTTTGTTTTCTTTCAACCTTTAGTTGTATATATATGAGAAGAATTGTACTCATTTACATCAATGAGAAAAAGTATTTTTCCAGATTTTATTCTCATCCCTTTCTTCAGAAAAAAATGTGGGAAAGAGAGGGAAAAGTGAAAAAATATATAAGTCTTGATTTTTTAATACAAGTAAATGGGGGATAAAATTATCTTTGCAAAAATGATGTTACATATTAAACATCGTTTAATGCACTAACGATAAAATGGTTCAATGAGGAGAAAGAAGATCCACCGTCTATCAAAGTCTTCCTACTTTTTTCACTTATATCTTTAACCTTCTTCTTGATCTCACTATCACCGTCCATCAATTTTCTGATCCCACTCTCGATCTCCTCTGCACTAACCATGATTGGGTTTTCAACATTTCGGTAATCCATTTTGATTTCAACAGCTAATCCTAACTCCACCACCATCGCAAATGCATTTAGCTGTTGCTCCGAGTACAATGGCCATGCACCGATGGGCACACCAAACCATAGACTCTCAAGCACTGAATTCCACCCGCAATGTGATATGAACCCTCCGGTAGCTTTGTGAGCCAAGATTTCCACTTGTGGAGCCCACCCTATGACCTTGCCAATTCCGGCAGTTCGTTCTAGAAACCCTTCAGGGAGGGCGTCGTTTGGGTTTGTGTAATCGGTTGGCATTCCGAACTTACCCTTTGGTGGGGCTTTCCTTAAGGCCCAAATGAAGCGGACCCCACTTTGCTCTAATCCGCGAGCAATCTCCTTCACTTGATCATCGTCGAAACTTCCTGCACCCCCGAAGCAGAGAAACACAACCGATGATGGAGGTTGATGATCAAGCCAACTCATGATATCAACGCTCTTTTCAGCATTAGAGCCATTATTTTTCAAGTTCAAAATAGGTCCCACAGGGTAAACATGAGGGATCTTACCATGTGAAAACGAACTCAGTGCACTGGATTCCAGCTCCGTGAACGTATTTACCAAAATACCCTTAACATCCTTATAATTTCTAGCATTGTAAAATATCCAACTTGCCCAGTCCTTATCAAGAACAACGTTAGGAAGGACACTAACAGGAATCGGGTTAATCAAACTCGGAATCTTCAACTCAGTAACCGAGTTCCACAACTCAGAAATGTTACCTTTATGCTTATTAAAATAAGGGTCTTGAAGATGGAGTATGAGATCAAGAAAAACAGCATTGGTGGCGAAAAAAACGTAGGAAGGAACTCCAAATTCATTAGCCACGTCAATCATAGATGTACAGAACATGTCTAAGACAAACCCGGCGAGACGGGGTGAGTCAGACCCGGTGAAAGACTCAGTGAGCTTTCTCACAGATTCTTTGACGTAGGGCTTATGTGTTTGGACAAGAAAGTCCAAGAGAAGAGGAAAACTAAAATCTTGTTCAATGGGTACTGAAGGGAGTTCGATGAATCGTATACGATCGCGATGATCAGTGGTGGAGGAAGCTAAAAGCGAATCGATGTAACTGCTGCTTTTGTACTCAGATGGTAGCTTCATGATGAACACTGTGATTGAGATACTATCGTTTCGATTGATTAGAAGCTTTCCGATCTCCACCATCGGAGTCAGGTGGCTTACACCTGGTAAAGGGATCAAAACCAGCTCTGCCTTCTTCATTTCTAGAGAGAGAGAGAGTTTTGTTTTACTGAGCTTAGTTAATGTGGTATCTGATGAGGTTGTTGCTTATTGGAGCGAACAGATTAGTTATAATGAAAAAGAAATTGATGACGTACTGGGGAAGGTATTTTTCCCTGACAATTTATTATGATTTCAATCGTTGAGATCTAATCGAACGACCTAGCAGTTTCAAATTGTATGCTGTTGGACTTTAACCCAGATAATCCGTGTCCGGGGAAGAAGAACCCACGTTTCTTCTAGTGGGTGCAACTACCCCGTTTTCTCGGAAGCACCCAGTGACCTTATTATATGATTTATTTTGGGATGAATTAACTATTCATCAATTTTGTTTTTCTTTTGAACTTTTTATATGTTAGCAAATTTGATCCTCTGAACTCTTTAATCTGTCAATGTTACTAACGCCCGTTAGTCCTTGACACAATAAAATATCAGTTTGTTACTTCAGTAAGACAACAGGACAAAAACGAAAAAAAGAAAAGAAAAGAGAGAGGTTAAGGAATTTGTCTGTCATCCACTTTAAATAATAGTCTTTGAGCAATTAGTGTCCCTTTATCAATGGAGTGTTAAATGGAGACCATTAATCTGTTGGACGTACTGCTGTGATAAAGATTAATGGGGCGAAAAAATAAAGTAGAAAAAGCTAAAATTAAAGAAGATCATTAATGGTCTTGCTTTATGCAATTCAAAGTTCGATAGAAGAAATTAGATTTTCTTGTTTATCTTTCTTTGAAACGGACGAAGAGGTGTTACCAATGAATTACCAATAAATCAAACATGAAATCTCATAGAAATCATTAATTAAAATATGATACGTACTAAAAAATATCATAGATATCATTCATTAAATTATAGTACGTACTTGACAATAGTTTTATCGTTTTAGATTTTTAACTTCTATATAAGATAAAATTGTAGAGAGTACCACCCATTCTGACGACTATGAATCATGGATGGGTTACTACAAAATATAATGTATATATATCATAGTCTCAGGGAGGATGACTTATCTTCAATTAGAATACTTAATTCCATCTTCCCATCATAGAGAATTAAATATGAACAGTTGAGATTAAATCTCATAAGTTAAAAATTACAATCCAACAATATTGTATATTCAATTAGACCACTTAATCGATATATACAATTTAACCCATCAAATAATGATAATTGCATTGCAATTCTAACTAAAAACATTTAGTTCAAGGACCAAAAAATAGTAAATTTTATTTAAAAAAAAAAGAAAATTTCTAACAATCTCCCAATTGTACGCCATCCTGCTTCATACAATCATTGTACGTCACCTATACATATTACAACAAACCGCCAACTACCTGTCTAGAGTTAGGGTTTACTGATATGGAGCCAAGCCCATATCTAGCCCAAGCATTGGAGCTTAAGAAACTCGCAGACAATATAAGTAGCAAGTGCACAAGCTGCATATATGTATATATATAAATTATTATTTTGATGCATCATACATCATTAAATAGAAATAAAAGAAATAATTATCAACGACTAACTGCTTAAATAAAAGAAAATGTGGAAAACACACATTATATGTCATATGACCACGGTTCGCGAATACTCATTCGAATCACATGCTCTTTAAAAGCTTTAGGCGGTAATCATTCTGTAAGAGGATTTGCAATCATTTTTTGTGTCTCTATGTAGGGCACTTCAATGCTACCTTCATTGATCTTTTGGCATACAAAGAAGTATTTGATATTAGTATACTTATTGTGCTTAGTCAAATTCTCATTCTTCACATATTTCGTCACAACCTCACTGTCACGAAATAACATAATGGGCTTACGGATGGAGTCCACAACCTTTATATCTGCAATGAAATTCTTCAACCAAAGTGCATGTTTGGTCACTTCATAACAACTTACCAACGTTGCATACATAGTAGAATCTGCTATGACAGATTGTTTATAGCTTCTCCATGATACATCACCTTGAGCCAATATGAAAACATAACCAGAAGTCGATTTTTCCCTAGTTTGACAGTCTGCATAGTCAGCATCAGAGTATCCAATCACTTCTAAGATATTTGATTTTCTGTAGATTAACATGAAGTCTTTAGTTCTCTGAAGATGCCTCAAGACTTTCTTCATGGCTTTCAAAGTGCAATGCCTGGATTTTGTTGAAATCTTCCAAGCATACCAACAACATAACTTATATCTGGACGAATACATATCATGACATACATCAAACTCTCAACTACAGATGCATACTGTTTTGAATCAACTTGGCTTTGCTCAATTGCATTTTGAGGACATTTATTTTAAAAAAAATATATCCCATTTTGCAAATGAACTTCACCAGTGAACAATTTTCCATGCCAAAAGTCCTCAATACTTTCTCAACATATGATGTTTGAGATAAACCAAGTGTATTAGCAATATGATCACAATGAATATTAATACCAAGAACATATTATGCATTACCCATACCTTTCATATCAAAATGTTTTATAAGAAATTCTTGGTATTATGTACAAAATGAATGCCATTATTGACCAATAAAATATTATCCACATATAAGATAAGAATAATAAATCGACTCCCACTTATCTTAAGGTATATGCATTTGTCCACTATATTTTCTTTAAATCCATGGCTTGTAATCACATAATCAAATTTTAAATACCATTGTCTAGAGGCTTGCTTCAATCCATAAATTGATTTGTTTAATCTACAAACCTGATTTTCTTTTTTCTTTTTGTATGACAAAACCTTATGGTTAAACCATGTAAGTCTCTTCGTCAAGATCCCCATTAAGAAAAGTTATCTTCACATCCATTTGATGCAACTTAAGACTGAAGTATGCAACAATGGCAAGAATAACTCTTAATGAGTCATTCGATGACACTGGAGAAAGAGTCTCTAAATAATCCACACAGGCTTCTTTTTAAAACCTTTAGCTACTAGTCTTGCTTTATACCTCTCGACATTTCCTTGTGAATCCTTCTTAACCCATTTGCATTGCCTTTCGTCCATCTGGTAGATTATTGAGTTCCCAGACATTATTAACACCCATTGACTTCTTTTCATCTTTCATGGCTTCCAACCATTTTTTGGACTTTTGACTTTTCTATGACCTGAGAAAATGAAATGGGATCCTCATTTTCATTTACATCCACCTCGCTAACATACATTTCAAAGGTAAATGCTCAACAACTAGGTCAAAAGTAGATGCATGAAGCAAATTTGGTGGATTGGAAACTGAAGCAGACAATACTTGAGAATCAACTAGTAGGGGTGCAAGATACAATCTAGAAACACCAATTGGTATGAGAGATGAATATGAGAATATACCAGAATTATACGAATCAGGTGGTGAAAGTTACTGTTTAGAGAATGAAAAATTATGATGATCTAGACTTTCACTGGAATCATCATTCTCAATAAACTTTGCATGAGAAATCTCAATAATCTCTATGTGCTTGGAATGATAATAAAATCTAAAACCCTTTGATCTCAATTACGATGTTCTAGACTCTCACTAGAATCGTCATTCTTAATAAACTTTGCATGAGAAGTCTCAACAATCTCCATGTGCCAGGAATGATAATAAAATCTATTACCTTTTGTCTCTGGATACCCAATAAAATAACAAGTGATAGTACGCGGGCCAAGTTTCTTTATGTCTGGATTATATATATTTTCTTCTGTAACACATCTCTAAACATCTATATGCCTAAGACTAGGCTTACGTCTGACCTAGAGCTCAAACGAAATCTCAGGAGTGGCATTACGTGGCACTCGATTCAGGATGTATACAGTTATTTTGAGAACTTCTCCCCAAAAGCGTTCTGGAAGCATAGAATGACACATCATGCTACGAATGACATCTTCATAAGTGCGATTTCTAGTCTCCGTAACTCCATTTTGCTTAGGAGAACCAGGATTGGTGTATTGAGGTGCAATCCTCTATTCTTTAAGATATATGACAAAAGGATCGTGATTCATACCTGCATTATCCATTATCCCATAGTATTCTCCACCTCTATTTGACCTCATAGCTTTAATCTTTCAGTCTAGTTGTTTTTCAACCTCAACTTGATAGATTTTAAAAACATCAAAAGCTTCAGATTTATTATGGATAAGATACACATAATCATACCTTGGAAGTCATCAATGAAGTTAATGAAATATCTTTGACCACCTTGAGCAGCAATGTGAAAAGGATAACAAATGTCTGTATGAACAAGATCCAAGAGGCAAGCAGCTCGAGTGGCCTCCAAATTTCTTTTCTTATGTACCTTCCCCTTCACACAATCAATACACAAATTGAAGTCTGAGAAATCTATAGGCTCATTGATTCCATCCCTGACCAAGCATTCTAATATGTTTTTAGAAATATGCCTTATCCTTCAATGCCACAACATATATGAATTTTCTTTGACAGAAACGCATTTTCCTTCAGATAAAGTAGAATCCCTAGAAAATTAAGAAGAGGGAATATATGAATGATCATGTAATAACTTATATAGACCATCAATTAAAATACAATGTCCAACCAAATTATTATTATAATGAATAGTAGCATGTTAATCACCAAAAGAAACATGAAAGCCATAAGCATCAAGTTTTGAAACGGAAGTTGAATTTTGCCTAAAAGTCGGAACATAAAAAACATTATGCAGTATACATACCTACTTGACTCTCATTGCCTAAGAGTAAATGATCCTCATCCTTGGGTTTTCTCTGGCTGTGAAGATATATGAATAGATGCAGTAGAATCAATCCACAAGTATGTTTTAGCACAGTAACTAAGTTCAATTCAAAAATCATCATTGCAGTATCATACCTACTTGATTTTTCTTCAACCAATTTTTGAACCCATAGCAATCTTTCTTTCTTTCTTGTTACAGAAACAACACTCAACACCATCATTGCTTCCATTCTTTCCTTTTTCTTGTTGCCTTTTCTGTTTCTGTGGATTCCCCTTCTGGTAACATTTCTTCATAAACTTGTTTTTGTTGTTATTACTCACAGCTAAATGAGCAGACTTTGATTCAGGTACCCTTCATCCACTCCTCCTCAGTTACACATAAAGCTATGAGTTCGTTAATATCTCACTTAGTGTCTTGTGAATTAAGAGTCTCAAAAGACTTAGGAAGGGAAAAATCACCATATGGACTATAAGTTCATCATAAAATGAAATTCCTTATTCCTTGAGCCTATTTGCAAGTCTGCACATTTTGTAAATATGTTCCCTCACTGAATCAACACTATCATAATTAGCTTTCATAAGTTGTGAAAGATAATTACTACAACAAAAAATGCTACGATAGCGACCAAAAAATGCTATCACAAGGTTTCAATAACGTTTCTGTAAACGCTATGCATACTGACGTTATTAAAAGTCCACCACCTAGGATAGTGCTTTTAAAATGCTATAAAAAAGTCAACGATAGCGTTTTATAAACGCTATAAAAATCTACGATAGCATTTTTAAAATGCTATCAAAAGCTTTTCATCGCGTTCAAAAAGGGTAATGAAATCCTTTCATAGCGTTTTATAAATGTTGTAGTAGGTATTTTATAACGTTTTGTAAATGTTATCGTAGGTCTTAGCGTTTTATAAATGCTATCGTAGGTCTTTCATAGCATTTTTCATTATTGTTCTGTTAATGTTATTAAATATTTTTTATAACTTTTTCTATTACTTATACTTACAATTGTACAAATATAAAAAAAATAACTTTTCAGATAATATCACGGAATAACAAAATCACATATCATTTTATTTCATTAGTTAAAATTGTTACATAATAATTGTCTACTAGAAATCACATTTCAAAATGATAATTACATATTAATTTTTACATAGAGCAAACAAAAGTATTTTATAAAAAAAAACTAAAATCTAATAAAAACACATCTACGTACTGAAGGTGGAGGTGCCCTAGGAGGTCCACTTGATGGTTTTATTTAGTGAGGAGGTGGTGGCGGTAACTGTCTTGGTAATGCTTTAGGACAAGATCAAAGAATTGTATCAAAGCATGGTGATCCATTCAGATGAAGGAGTAGACCTCTTATTCCAAATAGTACAATCTAAATGATCAACAACTAATAAATGACTTACTAGATAATTAAGTTAAGAATTAGTGGCAGACTTACAACATCCCATGATATAGTATAGTCGTTGGTTGAGAGCAACCAATTTTGACATTTAACTACAAACCAAGTTTATTATCTTCTGTCTCAAAATGCAACATATAACAAGCATCTAAGTTTATCTAAACAATGTCTTATAAGACCATAATGATGCTTAAGTGATAGAGAAGGTTCATAGCAACACTAAGCCTTTCAAATCCATTCATTCCCTCACCCCCAAAAAGAAGAAAAAGAAAATAGATAAAATCATCTCAATTATCTATATTAGGAAGGTCGACACCTAAAAACACAACTACACCAACAAGTTTCATAAAGTTGCATTCAATTTCCCAAATCGTTTCCATATAGTAAACATTTATATACTTTCAACTGACCACCCAACTATTAAAATTTCAATCTTCTCTACCACCTCTTGCTCTAGGGTATCAGAAGTTGATTCTAATACCATAGACGACAATTACATAATGACAACCTCAGATAGAAGAAAGAAAAATCCATACAAGGGTCCAACTAAAGAGGATCAATATAATCTAAACAAAGAGAAGGAAATTTAAAGCATAACCAGATGATTAGGGATTTACGAATGCAACATTGTTAGTACTACTTGTGCGCTAAATCACCATTAAAACATAAATATCACAATTAGAGAGGGTTGTAACATAAACATATATAGAACTCTCTGCCTATAAAATATACTCTAGTTTATAGGATTCTAACGAAACTTACAGACCAACTGTAGAAGATAAGTACCAATTTGACAAAATTTGATTCAAATCGATTGATACTCATGATAAAATGAATGATAAAAAAATTCTCTGATAACAAATAATAATTAATTTACTTTTTGTTTCTTGAGAAAACTATGATGGAGAAGAGGGATCAATATCAAAAACCCAACAAAACAAAACCATTCTCATGCCCTATCACAATTTCACATGCTTAAAGACAACTCTCAACTTCTCAGGAAAAAAAACACAAAAATCAGACAAATATCATCAAAATAGACATGAATTAGAGATTGAAACCCACATCGCAAGGAAAAACCATTGTTCTGAGATGCGAAAGCCAGAGGATTAGAGATTTACGAATGCAACATTGTTAGTACTACTTGTGCGCTAAATCCCCATTAAAACATAAATATACAATTAGATAAGGTTTTAACATAAACATATATAGACGTATAAAATTCCCTGCCTATAAAATATACTCTAGTTTACAGGATTATAACGAAGTTTACAGACCAACTGCAGAAGATAAGTACTAATTTGACAACATTTGAATCAAATTGATTGATACTCATGATAGAAAAATTCTTTGGTAACAAATAATAATTAATTTACTCTTTCTTTCTTGAGAAAACTATGACGGAGAAGAGGGTCAATACAAAAAACCCAACAAAACAAAACCATTCTCATGCCCTATCACAATTTCACATGCTTTAAAGACAACTCCCATTTCTCAACTTCTTAGAAAAAACACAAAAATCAAACAAATATCATAAAAATAGACATGAATTAGAGATTGAAACCCACATCACAAGGAAAATCCATTGTTCTGAGATGCGAAAACCAGAGGATTAGGGATTTACGAATGCAACATTGTTAGCACTACTTGTGCGCTAAATCACCATTAAAACATAAATATAACAATTAGAGAGGGTTTTAACATGAACATATATAGATGTATAGAACTCACTGCCTATAAAATATACTCTAGTTTACAGGATTATAACGAAGTTTACAGACCAACTGCAGAGGATAAGTACCAATTTGACAACATTTGAATCAAATCAATTGATACTCATGATAGAAAAATTCTCTAGTAACAGATAATAATTAATTTACTCTCTGTTTCTTGAGAAAACTATGACGGAGATGAGGGATCAATATCAACAACCCAACAAAACAAAACCATTCTCATGACCTATCACAATTTCACATGCTTAAAGACAACTCTCAACTCTCAACTTCTCAGAAAAAAAATACAAATATCAGACAAATATCATAAAAGTAGACATGAATTAGAGATTGAAACCCACGTCGCAAGGAAAACCCATTGTTCTGAGATGCGAAATCCAAGTGGGAAGTGCTGGAAAATAGAGCTGACAGACAAAGAGATGTGAGAGAGAATGAGAGAGAGTTGTGCACTACAACAAGATTCAAATCCATAACCATTTTGCTCAAATTCTGCACTTTCATCCCCTAACTATCATAGGGGATGATTATCCCTAATCTACATTTGCAACATTACCCTCAGAAATGTTCATGGATTTCTATAATTCACTTTCCATTTCAAAATCATATTTTGCATCTTATAATTGAATTAAAGAAATTATGAAGGATGAGAAGAGTACATACCGATCCATACAAAACCCACGATGCACAGTTTCATAAGAACATGCAGAGTTAAAAGGAATAGAAAATTAAAATTAGAGTAGCCAAGTAAATATATGCAAAAAGCACAATATAAACATACACACACACACACTATAAAATGATGCTTTGGAAGAATGCAGAAGTACAAACACATTACATGTATATCCATGTAAAAGAAACAAGAATTTTAATTTTGAAACGAAGCGCTCGTAATGACATCACTCACATTTAGAGGCTATAAGTGACATTTATCATATATGTTGAAAACTCTAGAATCTCTAATTACCTTCATTTGGCCAAGATTTGTTCTAATTGATATGTATAAACCGTCCTTGGTCGAATGAACTAAGAAGACTCCAATGTTAGGTCTTAGATCACATGCCAAGAAAAGAGTAAATATGAGAACTACTAAGTTCAAAAACACGTGAAATGAAGACATGCCAAGAAAAGAATAAATATGAGAACTATTAAATACAAAAACACCATCGTCTGTCGAAAAATAGTCATGACAATGGTAAATAAACTGCTCTCCACCCTCATTGAACATCTCCAAATATATAGCAATAATAGAAAATACAAGATACAAAGCAATTTAAAAAAAAATTCAATTTCTCCTGCATGACCCTTGCTGCCCAATCCATGCTCGTAATACACCCAGCTCCAGCTTTAACCTGAACCACAAACCAAACATCAAATTTGTTTACCCATCAAAAGATAAATAATTTAACCATCATAATTGTTTAGTCTACTATCATAGTATAAAACTAATAAAATGTCCAAAATTTATAGGTTGCCACTCAAGGTGTATATTAGAGTAAAAGAGGTGCAACAAGACAATTATAACACAATTCTTGCTCAAATATCTTCACCTCTTTCATTTTACCCATAAGTGAGCTATGCTCACAACTTATCTTTCCTGTATGTGAATGATCATCTCAAAGATCTGGCTTATTCATATCCACTGACAATATTTCAATCTCTCAGCACAAAGAATGCACATTAGTGCACCACAGAACAGAAAATGGGTGTACAAACAAATCCAATATCTCTATTTCATTCAGAATTTACTCCAATAAGATTACAACAAAATGCAAACTAAGTGGAAACATGAAAAGCAGAACAGTTGAAGGGCCTATTTATATGACATATTTCAGACAATCTATGACATATTAGAGATGGGAAATATAGGGAAACCTTGAATCTGAAAGTGTAAGCCATGGGAAAGAAAAGGACAAAAAATTGAAGGACCTGACTTATGAATTTTGAAAAATGTAGGAGAAGAGTTTACCTGAAATGACAGAGCGAAGAATTTTCTCATAGAAAATCTTCAAACCAAGCATCCTCGATGTATAATGGAGAAATGACAGTTAGGTTACTGGATTCATTCTTCACCGAAATGCTAAAGCTTTTTAATGTGTCCAAATCCTAATCCATGAAAATCACATCAGAGAATGGCAAAAATTCCAAACCACGGGTAGATTCGAGACGACATGAGCTACCCCACAAACCCTACAAACTGAACAAGGTCACGTGATCAACTTTTGGACATTTTTGCCCTCCCATGATAAAACGTCGAGTTTTGATGTTAAAAAAATGAAACGCTTCTTCTTCTTCGCTGGTGTGCTTCGATTCGCTTGAAAACTACGATTTTGTTAACTTATTTATATTTTGTTTTGATATTATTGTGTAAACCCAGAAATTAATCTTTGATTTTTCACTCTTTTTGTTTCAAATCCAGAACACCCACTTGGTTTATTGCTTAAAGTTCAAAACAATTTTTGTACCATGATCTACTCTGTCAAACAATCTCTAACATCCCTTAATGGGTCTAATATCGCTTTCCGAAGGAAAATCTCGATGCTGATTCAACGATCTCCATTCTACCTTCACTACTGATGCATTAACCTCAGCAAACCACCCCCTCTCTCTCTCTCTCTCGGTGCAAAAGGCGTTATATGCTTCCTCTACGAATCACCCTCTGCGAAGAAGAATCCCTCTTCATGATTCACCCCTTCGAATCATAGCCATTTGTTTTTTCCATGTGTACTCGTGATTGTGATTTTGATTTTAAGTTTTCCTATTTCGTCAAGGTGCTTTCGGTAGCTCAAATTGCTCCCGTCCTCATAGCCATTTCTTTTTGGGTTTTTTGATGAGAAACCTAGACGAAGAAGCCCTCTACGATTGAACCAGAGAATAAGAAGAT
The DNA here is from genome assembly GCA_003255025.1 of Datisca glomerata. Lineage (NCBI taxonomy): Eukaryota > Viridiplantae > Streptophyta > Magnoliopsida > Cucurbitales > Datiscaceae > Datisca > Datisca glomerata. The sequence goes on along the minus strand of QANY01002991.1, from coordinate 129,112 downwards.
GCCCTATCCTTTACGAAGAAGAAGAAGCCCTCTACGAATCACCTTCTGCGAAGAAGAATCCCTCTTCGTGATTCACCCCCTTCTATTTCACCCTCTACACTTCCTTCGATTTTGTCTCTGCACTTCCTCTCGATTTTGCAATTCCTTCGATTTTTAACTTGTGCAAAACATTTTTTTTATATCAAAACTCAATGTTTTGCCATGGGTTGGCAAAAATGCCTAAAAGTCGATCACGTAACCTACTTAACGAGTTTAGGATGTAAAATTTGATAGAAGGAGTGTGATTGAAAGTTGAAAGAAAAATTAGAAAGAATTTAAAATTGAGAATATTTATTTAAAAATTAGTCAAAGTTGAAAGGACGTGTTTAAAATTAACCCAATAATAATCACAACCAATAAGAGGTTGAATGACATGTGACTGTTGCATGAGCCATCAGTCAAATGACACATGGTAGTGTAGGCATGATATCTTTAGGCTAACCGTGCAATATCATCTAACGAGATAGAATCCTCTTAAATCAAGGACACTAGGAGTCCTAGAGCAATGAATAACCATGAGACTCATCTGGATAAGTATTTAAAGCATTATCCTAGGGAATATGCGTTATCATCTTAATCAGTAGGCATTATCATCATAATTAATAGGCATAATCTTACATGATAAGAAGAATCATCAGCAATATCATAGGAGAATCATAACTGATAAAGAATAGATTTTCATTCGTATCATATTTCTAAGACCCTCATTAATACTATAGCCTAATTCATATTTTGGTAATCATGGTCCAGCTCTCTAATTGTTTTTAAGTCTTTCATAACCCTAATCATATATTTGCTTGATTGTTATGTATTTTACTAGGCATCACATTACCGGCAAATTAAACCTCTTACAATTTGGTTTCTTTTTGTGCTCGTATAGATATATGAGCGACCTATAGTAGTATCCGATGATATTTTTATTATTATATCTACACCAAACATTAAGATTTGATGGTATTTATTATTCAGTACAGTACATCCACTCCAAATCCCATAAATTTAATTCAACACAGCTGACAGTTGGACCCCTAATTTTCTCAATTAGACGTTGAACAAAAATTAAAACGTAATTAAGCTGACACATAAATGATAAAATCTTATATCCCTAAATATCGCTTAATGAATTGACGATAAAATGGTTCAACGCGGAGAAAGAAGATCCACCGTCCATCAAGGTTTTTCTACTCTTTTCACTTATATCTTTAACCTTCTTTCTGATCTCATTATCACCGTCCATCAGTTTTTTTATCCCACTCTCTATCTCCTCTTCAGTCACAATGATAGGGTTCTCCACCTTTCGATATTCCATTTTGATTTCAATGGCCAAACCTAACTCCACCACCATCTCAAATGCAATCAATCAGTTGATGCTCTGCGTACAGCGGCCATGCGCCAAAGGGAATGCCAAACCATAGACTCTCAAGCACTGAATTCCACCCGCAATGTGATATGAACCCTCCGGTGGCTTTGTGAGCCAAAATGTCCACTTGTGGAGCCCATCCTATGACTTTGCCAATGCCAGCCGTTCGATCGAGAAATCCCTCTGGGAGAGCGTCGTTTGGATTTGCGTAATCGGTTGGCATTCCAAACTTACCTTTTGGCGGGGCCTTCCTCAAGGACCAAAGAAATCGGACCCCACTTTGCTCTAGTCCACGTGCAATCTCCTTCACCTGATCCTCACTGAAACTTCATACACTTCCGAAGCAGAGAAACACCACTGATGAGGGAGGCTGATGATCAAGCCACTTCATGATATCAGCTCTCTTTTCAGCATTAGAGTCATTGCCTTTCAAGTTCAAAATGGGTCCTACGGAATAAACGGTAGGCATCTTACCATGTAAAATGGAGCTCAGTGCATACGTTTCCAGCTCCATGAATGTATTTACCAAAATACCCTTAACATCCTTAAACTTCCTAGCATTGTAAAATATCCAGTTTGCCCAGTCCTTGTTAAGAACAACGTTAGGAATGACAATGACAGGGATAGGATTAACAAAACTAGGAATCTTTAACTCAGTGACCGAGTTCCACAACTCAGTGACATCCCCGTCATGCTTATTATAATAAGGGTCTTGAAGATGGAGTATGAGATCAAGAAAAGCAGCATTGGAGGTAAAAAACACGTAGGAAGGAACTCCCAATTCATTAGCCGCGTCAATCATAGATGGACAGAACATGTCTAAGACGAACCCAGAGAGACGAGGCGAGTCATACCCGGTGAAAGACTCGGTGAGCTTTTTAACAGCTTCTTTGACGTGGGGTTTCTGGGCTTGGACAACAAAGTTCAAAAGAAGAGGTAGATTAAAATCTTGGTCAATGGGCACTGAAGGGAGTTCAATGAATCGGATACGATGACGGTGATGAGTAGTAGTGAAGGAAGCCAAAAGTGACTCGGTGTAACTTCTGGTTTTATAGTCAGATGGTAGCTTCATAATGAACATTGTGATTGAGAGACGATCATCTCTATTGATCAGAAGCTTTGCGATCTCCACGGTTGGTGTCAGGTGAGTCATTCCTGGTGAAGGGATGAAAACCAGCTCTGCCTTCTTCATTTCTAGAGAGAGAGAGAGACAGAAGGAGAGAGAACGACAGTTGAGTTGTTTTAATTTTGTATATGAGGTTGTTGTTGGAGAGTGATTTATAACGGAGAAGCGCAACTTTAGGGGTCTTTTGTGAGCGTGTGTGAGAGAATTGAAATAATCTCTCACATCCGCTATTTAGAAATATTGAGTACATCTTTAACTAAAAATATTGAGTTAAAAATATAAATTTATAGTAATATTTAATTCTCAAATTAAATTTTAGGTTGAGTTAGACTTTAAGATTTTAATATGGTATTAAAATTTTTTAGACGAAAATTAAACACGACTGAGCTCATATTATATTTTCACTTAACAAGTATCAAATAAAAGATCGGTTTATACGTGACGGAATATTGAGAAAATAATACTACATCGGTTAAGTAACGAGAAATTTTTCACGTGAAATTATTGGGTTGTTAGGAAAATTGAGGAGATCCGTAGGTAGGAGTATTACCAATGGGGTAAAAGGGCTTTACAAAAGAAAATTGGGAGAGTAGATATATGTGGGGAACCGGTATTCTAGTCCTCTAATAATTAATCAAAATTACTCTTTTAAAAAATCAAATTTATTACGTTTGTTTGTAACAATCTTGTCAATGTCTTATTAATGATATTTATATTTATATTACTATTATTATTATTATCATAAAGTTAATGTAATGACATTATATGAATATCTATATTCTATTATATTAGTACTATTTATATGACATTAATTAAAATTTTACTCTAATAGTCTTAAATTTATTTAAATTTTAATCAATTATTATTTAATTTGAATCCAACATTTTTTAGGAATAGCAGTAAAAATCTACAAAGATTACAAGGTTTATGAGAAAATCAAGTCGAAAATGATGGAAGGACAACTCTTTAACCAAAAATGCTGACCTACCACTCACATACTGAAACGAGCAAGTCTATGAGTTCATTCATTATTAAAGTTAATGTTAAAATTTCATAATGCAATTTTTTAGACAATATAAGTAAAATCAAATTTTTACATAATTAATGTATATATATAAATCAGCCATAAACAAACAGTTTAAATTTTTAAGATAACTGACAAATTAATAAGGTATTATAATGGGAGATTTTGAGTTCAACCCCTCCGCGTGAAAAATAATTGTCACTCATTTAAAAATTATCAATATGAATTAAATATCTGTGTTAAGACCATCCAAAAATTTCAGGCCACAAATGAGATTCTTGTTCTTGTTAAAAATAAATGCCAAAATCAACAAGACTGGAAAAGCAAAAAATGGGCCAAACGAATGTGTTTCATACCACAATTTATTCACGAGTCTCAATTTTGATAGGTTATCACGGAAGAGGGGCCAAACGGAAGTACTTGACTATTATACTCCACAACTTTTTCACCGTGACTATTTTGATAAATAAGTTACTTATAAAAAAAATCATAAAAAATGACTATGAGGAGCGTTTGGAATGGGTTAAATAGGAGTTCTACAAAAGTTAAGTTGAAGAGTAAGTGAAATGATAAAATTAAATAATATATTTTTAAGATAATCAAATTTGATAACTCATGATTAAGTTACAAAATTAATAGGAAAATGAGATTACATTATTTATTATGTATTAAATAGGAAAAGTTGAATAAAGAATATGCGAATAACTAAAATATTATGGAGCCCACATGTTATCTATTTAAACTTTTTTAACGTACACTAGCAAATCAATCATTTTATTAACGTTACGAATGAAATCAAACCCACTATTTTTTTATTACACAAAAAGATAAATAAATTTTTGCATACAATGTACACATATTTTTCTGAGAAAAATACATATTAAGCCGCTATAATTTATAACAAGTTTCAATGTGGTCATTATAATTCAAAAAATCTTATTTTTATCATCAACACGTTTACACATTTTCATGTTGTCATTCCGCCAGTCAGCATTAATACTTCTAACATGATTGCTGGCGTGATACATGTATAAATAACGTGTCATGCCAACAAACATCGTAAAAATACTAACGGTGACTGACAAAATGACCACACTTTAATCATTTCAACTTTATATTATACATATATAAAGAGTTTATGACTCCTTAAAATTTTCAAATACAAATACCATTCATTCAAATTAACGTACATAATTTAAGATCTTGGGATGGACCCTAGGACGAGTTTGCAGGATAAACCTTTCAAAACAAGATCGAATAGATGAAAATCCTAATCCATTTGAAAACTTAAGTTTCAATCACGACCTGGAAGGATTGAAGACGAGAAAAAAATCTCAATCAGGATCGGAACGGGTTTGGTCCCGTCAGGTACAGAACGGGATCAACCAGAATTCAGAGATCAAGATTTTTTATGACCCTTACATAAGATTTATCTTGAAGAAAATAAAATACTCAAATCAAGTATGGAAAAATGCAAACAAATAATAATGTTTTTATAGAGATTTGGGAAAATAAAAGATATTTTGAAAAATGTGTAGATGTATTAGTAATATATGTAAGTGAGTTGATTATGTGGTAAAGTAGATTTTTGTGAGAAAGTGATAGGTATAAAAATAAATTTATCACGTAATTTACCACCCATATAGCTGCAAACGAACGGCCCATGAATATCAAAACTATCAAAAATGGCTACTTAATGGTTCACTTCTAAAAAAAGTTAGAGCACAAAAAAATTCGAAGCCATGCAACTTGCTTCTAGTATATAGTATATATTGAATATACCTATTATTATATATGCAAAATATTTATATATACCATATAAATTGTATAAATTTTGTGGACATTCTACACTTTTTCACTCGCACGTGGAAGATTTTTTTTGTGCGTCAAATGTTTTTAGAGGATAAGGGCATGATTCTTTATGCTCTGTGTATTTATGGCACCGTGTTATTTTCAAAGATCCAAGGTTATATGGATGATACAGTGATAAAAATGTTCCTTCAAGTCGAACATGGTGTTAACCATGTTATCTCAATTCTCGCTGAGACTATCCGTTCTTTGAATCACATCCGAGTGTCTGGAAAAGGAAAGTTCATCGGCTCCTCAACTCTTTTGTGTATTTGGATTCTCAGCTATCTAAGATGTCCGCTAGATTTCAAGTGTCCTCAAGTTAAGTTCTCAAGTTCATGGATGAAGACGAGGATCCTCATTGTAGAATTTGGAATGGCCAAATAGAATCCACAGTTTCCCAAAAAAGGGGCTTGGCTCTCATACCTATCCAAGTTGAAAGATGAGGATGTTATTTGGAAAGCCCATTGGATGTCGTTAACACTAATGATCTACAGATGTGGTGATTTTCAATGGGTTTCGCACCCGGGACCATGGGGTTGTACTAGTTATGCTCCACTAATGGCACTCTATCAATTATACATGAGACAATTTATCCCCACCACGCATGCATTGAAAGATATTGAGGTTAGTTACGATTATCAAGAAATTGAACAAAAACTACAGCAGCTGATTGGAGCTTGGAAAATAACAAGAAGGATGCGAAATGAGAAGAATCGCATGAATTGCATAAAGGAGTATGAGGCATGGCTTGGGTGTAGAAACAAAATAATTATTGCCTTACCAATTGAGGATGTACCATCAGCCAAATCACTGGAAGTTCATCAAAATATTGCTAAAAAGGAGGAGCTAGATGAGTTATATGAGGAGCGTCAAAAAGTTCTAGCCCTTTTGGAAGAAAACAGACGACTAGCAGTCGAGGCGAATTTGTCTGAGAAACACAGAATCGAAGCTGAAGAATGACTCAAAGAGTTAAGAAATAAGGTTGAGGATCAGGCGTATCTAAAGCGGAAAAACTCAGAGTTGGGAACTAACACTCGCCAATTGGGCAACAAAATTAGAAAGATGGCGAAAGACAATGAGAACTTGCGAGGGGTAATCTACGAACAAGAAGATCAATTCGTGAAGTTAGAGAGGGAAAATAAACTGGTACGAGAAATTCTAGAAGAGGTGAAGAGAACTGTTGATAAGAAAAATGCGTACATCGTCGAGTTAGAAGAGCAATATGACGCCTTACGACGAATCGTTGATAATTTGTAAGTTGATTTAGAGAATCAGAAAGTTAAAAAGACTGAGTCAACAAATGGTTCTGAAGAATTATTGAAAGTCATCGCAAGCTTTGAGCACCAAGTTAGAGCTTATCAGAACGTGGCAGAGAAGTTGGCAAGAAACAATGACGCTAATGTTGATATACTAAGATATGATTATCAGTTTCTACAACAAGAGTACAACTCGATTCGACAACGATCTGGGCAGGCTGTGGAATGGCTTAAAGGCATGGCTGTGAGAGCGGGCAATTTGGCAGAACAAGCTTCATTTTTTAGGGGAAATGTCTTGCCCATCCATCCTAATGGAGAGACCTTGTCTAAGTTTTTGGAAGAAGTCAACCGAGACTTGAGTCATTTTGGTTGTCTTGTATGAACTCATATTTTGAAGTAATGTAATTGACTCCTACATACTCAATGTAGTGGATGGCTCTACTGATTACTTTAGAACTTTCACTTTGCGCAGTATCATTTCTCATGCATAAATTTACTCTAATTATTTTTTATTTTTATTAGCAAAAATCTACATATCATTGCTTTATTTTTAAGAAATTTTTCAAAGATAGCCCGACAACTTCGATATCCCTATCGAACTCGAGCTCAAGTTAGGGGCCATGAACGAGCAAGAAAGAGAGCAATCACGAGAGGAAATGAATGAAGAGATTAGGGAGCTAAAAGAGCAAATGGTTAAAGTCCTCGAGCTCCTCGCCGCAAGTAATGTTTTGAAAATCTGCAAGGGGCTCAATCATCACAAAATCAACTGCCAAACGATACTTCACTTTACCCTCCTGGGTTCACTCCAACCTATCAACGTCGTCAGGTTGACCAGTTTCAGCATGCTTCACCACCAATAAATATCCAGTATCATCCTTTTCCAAATGTCCAAGAAACAATGCATATAGGGAAAACTGGGTACAACCCATCCGCGATGGCATGTAGTCACAACCAAGCTTTCACTCCACAAGGCGAACACATTAATGAGCCAATCATCATAACCGATGTTGATGACCCAAAGATGTAGAGGCCTATTACCAAGCCAAGTGACGACCCATGATCGAAAGATAAATTGGACTTTCTAGAGGATATATTACGTGCTATTGAAGGATCTGACATATACGGTACCATTGATGTCACCCAATTGTGTTTGGTCCCTGATGGGAACATCCCACATAAATTTAAACTACCTGAGTTTGAAAAATATGATGGTAGTACGTGACCCAGAAGTCACCTTATTATGTACTGCAGAAAAATGGCTGCTTGTGCAAATGATGATAAGCTGCTGATTCATTTCTTTCAAGCTAGCCTGATAGAGGCCGCATCTCGTTGGTATATCCAATTGGATAACCAACATATTCGGAGGTGGAAAGATCTAGCAGATACCTTTTTAAGACAATATAAGTACAACATAGACATAGCCCCTGATCATTTGGACTTACAAAGGATGGAGAAAAAAAGGATGGAGAAAAAGCCTACAGAAGCCTTTAAAGAATATGCACAAAGGTGGAGGGAATTAGCTGCTCAGGCACACCCCCCCATTATCAGATAAGGAGATGCTGGAATGTTTATTAACACCTTGAGACCTCCATTCTATGACAGGATGATTGGAAACGCTTCAAACAACTTCTCTGACATCATAGTGATCGGTGAAAGGATTGAGTATGGGATAAAGAATGGAAGAATTTTGGAAATCATATCAGATACATCGTCAGTAAAAAAAGGGCCTCCATTGAAGCGAAAAGAAGGGGATGTGCAGATGATCAATTCTGGGTACCCATCACAAGCTGTGAACCCGGGATCACGATTTTCAAAGTATGGGGAAGGACCCAAGTCTATGACATCATGTGTGGCTAATACCTCGCAAATTCCGTACAATTATCACTCTCAACAATCAACATTTCAAAATAACTCAAGACCCGGTTTTAGACCACCGGCTCACCAGCAAAATGTTGGTTAGGCTAATCAGGCTCTAAGGGAAAATTGAAATAATCAACATTTTATCCAATATGATCCAATCCTCATTTCATATACATAACTCTTACCTCAATTGATACGGAATAATCAATTGGTGCCAATTCCTTATGAACCTCTACAACCACCATACCCAAGGTGGTATGATCCGACTGCTCGCTGTGAGTATCATGCTGGGGCGGTGGGACATTTGACTGAGAATTGCACGACATTAAAAGGTAGAGTACAGGCGCTGATCAATGCTGGATGGTTGAATTTCAAAAAGGCTAATGGGAATCCAGATATCAATTCCAACCCTCTACCAAATCATGGGAATCCTGCCGTAAATTCAATTGAGGAATATTTTTCATATGGAAAGAGGGACGTGGAAGATGTGAGCATGTCAATGGAAACACTTTTCCATCTTCTTTCTAGAGCAGGGTACACCTACCCAACACGCTCAGAGGATGAGTGCGTTTCTAGGAAGCCTATGCACGACTTCGATTGTTTGTTTCATAAGAAGTTGACGGGGCATATAATTGAGGAGTGTGCTGATTTTAAAAAGGAAGTACAAAAGTTGTTGGATGCAAATATACTTACAATAAGTCATAAAGGAGAAAGGGAATACCAAGAAGATGACTCTTTAGTCCTCATGATAACTAAAGAATCATTTGAAGTTAATGTTGAAATGTCGTCCTATATCCCAAAACCTCTCACAATACATTACGAGGAAAAGTCAACTCACACCACTATGTCTTATGCTCTGATTCCTACCACCATTCAAATACCGGGTGCGTTCGCTTACAAAGATTCAAGAGTAGTACCATGAACGTACGGATATGAGGTTATTACAAGCGGTAACGACAAAACTCAAGAGCTAAATCCGTCTGACCTCGATCTCGGTGCAATGTCATAGTGGGATGGTTGTGAGACAACTAGAAGCACATATTCTAGTGTCAGAGACTGATAATGACGATCCATTATCTTATGAAGAAGCCATGGATGATCCTGAAATTGAGAAATTACAAGATGACATGAACCAGAAAATGGAATTTATGTATTCCAATTCCGTCTGAGAACTTGTAGATCTACCTGAAGATGTCAGGCCCATTGGATTTAAATCGATCTTCAAGAAGAAAAGAGGTGCAGATGGGAAAGTAGAGACTTTTAAATCATGGTTAGTAGCCAAGAGCTATACATAAATGGAGGGAGTCGATTATGAAGAGACATTCTCCTCTGTGACCATGCTCAAATCCATTCGCATCCTTTTTATCCATTACCGTTAGTTTGACTATGGGATATGACAAATTGACGTTAAGACAACTTTTCTGAATGGCTCTCTTGTAGAAAACATCTATATGATGCAACCAGAAGAGTTCATACAAAAGGGTCAAGATCAGAAAGTATACAAATTATTTAAATCCATTTATGGATTAAAGCAAGCATCTAGATCTTGAAATCTCACATTTGATGAGATTATAAAGGTATGCATTATGTGATTAATCATTGTCATACGTTGGATTCTGCACGTTATGAGGTTAATTTATTCAAGTGGTAATTAAGTAAGATTTGAACTTAAACATGACCCTTAGTTAACAAGAAATCAGGACTGTTCACGTTTTGTTCTGTTGTACGAATGAGGTGTCATTTATTCATGCTTTCGTCACACATAGGGTGTCGTCTATTCATGTTTTGGTCATACATTAGGTGTCATTTATAAATATTTTTTGTCACTCATGAGGTGCCATCTGTTAACGTTTTCTGTCACCTATAAGTGTCATCTGTTCTATCGCCCAATGTGTGTCATCGCCCGATGAGTGCCTTCTGTCTCGTCGCTTAATTCGTCATGATGTGTTTTAGTTAACGTGTGAACAGTTCTGCTAATGTTGTTAACTAGGGGATATGCCAAGACAATATATGAATAAGTTTGTTATATGATTTTGTTTGAGGCACGTGTTATTTACGTGCTATGTTAAGCCATGTCATAATCAAGTATGTTACTTTATTTCATATATGATATATGTCAAGTTCAGTTATATTATGTCATGATTGCATTAATGACATGTGATTTCATGTTATTATGTGAGTTTGCTTACTGGATATTTCAAAATCTCCCCCAAGTTGTTTATGATGCAGATAGTGATGGCGAGTAACATGAGTGAGAGACTGCCATAACTAGTTGAATTAGAGGAATTTATGTTTCAGTTTATGAATTGATTTAAAACTTGGGTAAACATTTTCTGTTTAACTTAGTAGTTTATTTTACGTTATGTTTTTCTACAAATTATGATTAGTGACTGTTTCATGAATTACGGATTTCAAGTTTTGACTTTATTTCAGTTTTTCATGGTTTTATTAATTATGCATTTAAGACACTTTATTGCTTTCGTTATTTAATGGTTAAGATTCTGATCATGGATAAGTTAATGCTTCCGCTATTTATGGTCAAAGTTTTTCTATCATGGGTAAATTAAGAATTTCAATTTGAATTAAGGTTTGTTTCAAATTCGGAATTTCAAAATTGTGAAATTACAATAATGTTTAACCCTCTGGGATTGAGGCGTTACATATATGCCAACTTCAAGACCACATGGAAGGGTAAGGTTTACAAAGATTACATGTGGAATGCTGCAAAGGCGAGTACCATAGCAGAGTTTGAGAAGGAGATGAATATGTTAAAGGAATTAGATGAAGCTGCATATACATGGTTGAAAAATCACCCTACCAAACATTAGGCAAAGCTTGACCCAAAGTATGATATGCTACTTAATAACTTTTTCGAGAGCTTCAATGCATACATCTTAGAATATAGGGACAAGACGATAATGACAATAAGAATAACCGAAGGACTTTGATGAATCAGATACAACAAAAGAGGGCTGAAATTATGAAGTATGTTGGTCTCATTGGTCCTAAAAGTAAATTGAAGTTGTAAAAGTCTGTTGAGCCTTCTAGGAATTGTCAAGTTGTATGGAGTGATGAACATAATTTTGAAGCTGATTGTGGAAGAGACATGTATGTGGTTGACTTAGATGCTAGGTCTTGCAGCTGTTATAGATGGAATGTGTCTGATATTCCTTGTGTGCATGTCATACAACGTATTAACTTTATGGGTTGTAACCCTTATGCGTATGTTGATAAGTTTGATCACAAAGATACAATGTTGGTCACTTATTCTCATTTTATACAGCCATGTAATGAGCTGAATCTTTGGCCTAATGTTACCAATGATGAAAATATGACGTTGCCTCCAAAGTTCAAAAGGCCACCTAGGAGGCCAAAGAAACAAAGAAGATGAGACAATGATGAGCCAACAAATCCAATGGTGCTGAAGAGAAAGAATTGGATATATTTAGGCACAATAAAGAGGACATGTAAGAAGCCTCCAGTTGCTGCAAAAAAAAATTCTAGCCCAAAAATGAAGAACGCTGCTATAGCCACCAATATGGGTGCAAAAAGGCTCATGTGATTCGTAGTGAGCTTATACTTTACATGGAATATGTTTTGTTATGTTCATTTCAATATATATTTGATTTTAACAATACTTTATATTTTCAGATTCCATCTGAAGCAAACAATGTTGCTGGAACTCAAGCAAGCAGTTCTGTTACTGCTGCTATTGTAAGTCAGCTATCCACTCAAGCAAGCAGTTTTGTTACTGGTGCTAGTGTAAGTCAACTCTCCACTAAAGCAAACAATTCTATTACTGCTGCTAGGAGAGGTCAAGGAAGGGGTAGAGGTGCTGCTGTTGGAAGTGAATATGGTTTATGATTCTGTTTTATGCTTTTGTAATGTAAATTGGATAGTGTTTGTGATTATGTTTTATGCTGCTCGATATAGTTTTAGTGGATGTTAATAGGTTCTGGTGCTATTTTTTGTGATGGATTATGCTTCTATGTTGATATAGGTGTTGAGATGTTAATATGGGTGATTTGGGCATGTTAATAGATGCTGTGATTCTTTTGTGGAATGTTAATATGTTGATATAAGTGCTGCTGGATGCTTTTGTAAACTATTTTTTGGATGTTTTAAGATGCATTTTGAAGGAAGATTTTTTTATAATTAAAACCTATTATTTTGGATATGATTTTAGCTTCGGTTTGGATGTATTTTGAATGTAATAGATAATGTAAACATGATTATAGATGACTAAAACTGACACCTTATGATGGACAATTGAACTTTATTAATGCTCTATGCAGTTTGAAGGTTCTTTGGCACATATGCCAATTTTAGAAGACTAAAATGATCATTCATAATCAATCACCTTAGGTTTAATGAGATCCTAATTTCATTAAAAATGTTCATTCATAATTGATGTTCATTCATAATTGAAGTACCAAATAAGTAGAAATGCCCATTCACAGTTAATCCATATTGCGGCATCAGTTACACTGAAAGAGTACCAAATAAGATAACTATTACATAATGGCATGAACACACCTAGATAAATAGATAAACTTTAGTCTAATTTACATAAACCTGCACTAACATCTTCTCTGTGGCATCCTATTAATAACATAAACACAATTACAAGTCACGATAATACTAGAAACAACCACATCCTCTTCATTTTGGATTGATATTGTTCATTCAACAATTTCAAATTTTTCTTCAAAAGTTTAATCATTTCCTTTTAATTTAGTAAATCATCTTTACACAAAGCAAAATATCGACAACCTCGATCATCCCCACCCTAGTAATAAAATAATACAATATTAGATAGATATTCCAAACGTTGAGTAAAATCGTAAAATATTATAACATACGCTCACCAAGTATGCATAACAACAAAAAACTTTCCTCCCTGTGTTTGTTTGTGTCTATGATGTTCTGATCTGAGCAACAACTCAACAATAACATAGTGGTAGTCGTTGGCGTCCATGTGTAACAGATGTCGTTGAGGTTGAAGAAGCCATACCAATAATCTAGTACATTTATAACCCCACCTAAAATAAATAGTATGAGAAATTAGCAAACATTTATCCTAATCTCAAACTCGAGAATTTACCCTAAATCTCGACGACATCCAAATTCATTTACCCTAATATCTCAAATTCAGAAGCACTAAACACAAAAAAAAAAATATGACAAAATCCATCTTGCAAAAGAAGAAATTAGCAAGAAACTAATATGAAAAATTATAACCACAACTACTGATTTTCACCTAAATTTATAACCCCAACAGTTGGTTTTCACCAAAATTTAATCTTACTAATTGAATTGCAACATAAAATAGCATGAGAAATTTGAGATATTAACAAACATTTACCCTGATCTCGAACTCAAAAATTTACCCTAAATCTCGAAGGCGCTGCTGCTCGGGTCTACTGCTCGCGAACGAAGAGAAAGAAGATTTCGGGTCTACTCGCGAACCAAGAGGAAGAAGAACTCTACACAATGGAGCGGAGGACGAAGACTCTGCAAAAAAGAAGAAGGTAAAACGAAGAACTCTGTTCGTGAACGAGGAAGGAGGAAAAAGAAAGAAATGGGGGAAATAATTGTATTTTACGTAATTCATCTTACGTGGCAGTTGTATAAATTAAAAAAAATGATGTAATGTTTAAACTACTTACCATGTAGGTAGACCAGTATTGATCATTATTATTTTTAAATAAATATGTTACAAAAGATTTAACGTGAATATAAAATATAACTGTAAGATGTATTCGATCAATTTTTAAAATAAATATTCTAAAATAAAAATTACTTTAAACTACGGTCCAAAATTATACTTTACACTTAGTTTTATACGTAGCGTGTTGCACTTAGGATTATAGTTTCCTTTCATATTGAGTCACGTCATCAAGTCAAATACGTGTCACTGTAATTGACATTTACCTCAGCAATGACATCTGCATCGCTTCCATCCTCTTCTTTTCTTTTCCCCCTTATAAATGATTCTCACCAGTCGAAAGACAATCTCAAAAAAATAGTCTCTCTCTAGAAATGAAGAAGGCAGAGTTGGTTTTCATCCCTTCACCAGGTATAAGCCACCTGACATCAACGGTGGAGATGGCAAAGCTTCTGATCAATCGAGATGATCTTCTCTCAATCACAGTGTTCATCATGAAGCTACCATCTGAGTACAAGACCAGCAGTTACACAGAATCACTTTTGGCTTCCTCCTCTACTGATCATCGCCATCGTATCCGATTCATCGAACTCCCTTCAGTACCAGTTGAACAAGAATTTGATTTACCTCATCTTTTAAACTTTCTCGTCGAATCCCAGAAACCCCACGTCAAAGAAGCTGTGGCCAAGCTCACTCAGTCGTTCACCGAGTCTGACTCGCCTCGACTCGCCGGGTTCGTAATTGACATGTTTTGTACATCTATGATTGACGTGGCTAATGAATTTGGTGTACCTTCCTACGTGTTTTTCACATCCAATGCTGTTTATCTTGATCTCATACTCCATCTCCAAGGCCCTTATTATAAGCATAACGGGGACATCACTGAGTTGTGGAACTCGGCCACTGAGTTAAAGATTCCGAGTTTGGTTAACCCTATTCCTGTTAGGGTCCTTCCTGATGTTGTTCTTGATAAGGACTGGGCAAACTGGGTATTTTGCAATGCTAGGAGGTTCAAGGATGTCAAGGGTATTTTGGTTAATACGTTCTCAGAGCTGGAATCCTGTGCGATAAAATCGTTCTCACATGATGGGACTCCTCCGATTTACTCCGTGGGACCCATTTTGAACTTGAAAAGCGACGGGTCTAATGCTCAGAAGAGAGCTGATATCATGAAGTGGCTTGATGATCAACCTCCGTCCTCGGTGGTGTTTCTCTGCTTCGGGAGTGCAGGAAGTTTCGGTGAGGATCAGGTGAAGGAGATTGCACGTGGGTTAGAGAAAAGCGGGGTCCGTTTCCTTTGGGCATTAAGGCAGGCCCCACCAAAAGGTAAGTTCGGAATGCCGACAGATTACTCAAATCCAAACGACGCACTTCCAGAAGGATTTCTCGATCGGACGGCTGGTGTTGGAAAGGTGATAGGATGGGCTCCACAAGTAGAGATCTTGGCTCATAAAGCAACGGGAGGGTTCATATCACATTGTGGGTGGAATTCAGTGCTTGAGAGTCTATGGTTTGGCGTGCCCATCGGAGCATGGCCGTTGTACGCAGAACAACAGCTGAATGCATTTGAGATGGTGGTGGAGTTGGGATTAGCTGTGAATATCAAAATGGATTATCATAATGCTGAGAATCCAATCATTGTGAGTGCGGAGGAGATTGAAAGTGGGATCAGAAAATTAATGGACGGTGATGGTGAGATCATGAAAAAGGTAAAAGATATAAGTGAAAAAAGTAAGAAAGCTTTGTTGGACGGTGGATCTTCTTTCTCGTCATTGAATCATTTCATCGATGATGTATTAAACAATATTTAAGATTAAACACATATTTCATCATGTGCTTCTCTTAAATTGGGAATTAGCTTTTGGGTCCAATATGTGATTGTACTATGTATTATTATTGTATTGTGTTTGATACAATGTCATGCATGTGATTTGTAATTAAGCATTATTGCTATTTGCCCCATATAATCGGCGGTAGGAGTTTGAGAGTGTTTTTGTTTAAAAACATTTTCTCTGTCATATATTTGAATTATTTTTGTATTTTTTACAATTTTTTAAAAGTAAATTATATCAATATTGTAAAAGGAAATGTGAGGGAAAATGAAAGCGCTGCATGGGAAAAGGGATAAGAAAGGAGTGCTCCTCTGCAATTGGATCCCAACTGTATAGGAATAGTTAGATCTCAGCCGTCCAAAATATTCCAGATGACTGAGATCAAATGTAAAAAAATAAATATTTTTTTATTTCCTACCACTCAAGTAAAGTTTTACAAAATTGAGACCGTGTAGATTAAATCTGATGATTCATGATCATAGAACTGTTTTAGTTTTCCCATTGGATATTTGTGGACTCAACTTGCAGAATAAAGCAAATTATTTGATCTTTCAAATCACAAACTTGTGGTTGTAAGTGGAGAAATTATTTGGTCGGCAATGGTCTCTTGACCTCTCAATTTCAAATTATAAAATCACGTTTCATTTACAATTAAAAAGCTTTCATATTTTCTGCACTTGTTCAATAAACTTTTTGAGTAGCAGCTTTGGATTTTGTCGAGAAACCACTATCGTTATGTTACTATCACTGTGTCAGAACGAACTTTAACTTTTACTCAGATAAATCAGATATACATCCTATCCTGTTGAATCCGAAAATTGTGACTGTCAGTTAAAAATAACGGTCACGATCATCTGAATACCAGATAATTTTTTTTTATTTTTATATTTTACACTTCTATTTTATCTTTTATGATATTAAATTTGCCAACCAACCGATCAATACCATTTATCCTCCTTTGTCTCTTTTCGTTGTCTTTTTTTTTTTTTTTTTTGAAAATTNTTTTTTTTTTTTTTTTTTGAAAATTTTGTCTCAACCCTGTAAATCTATAATTTACGTAAATAACATCCCCACCTATTTAATTTATAATATAATTCTGATTTTCTTTCGTATTAAGTTTGGATAATAAAAAACTTAAAATTATTAAAATACATACTGATTCTGTTATATATCATGTAGTAGGAAAATTATTTTTCTCTCTTTCTCTCTTTCTGAAAAACAAATTAAAATTAATTTTTTTATATTCAAATAATCCAAATTCACTTAATTTATATACAATCTACTTATATTTCAGATTATAAAAATTAATTTTCTCAAATCAATTATAGAAATAATTGTTATTCTTTCACATGAATTAACATATTTTCAATTAATGTTTATGTCCATAAATTAAATAGTCTCTTTAAAGTAGCAAATAATTTTTTCCTTTCTTTGATAAAAAACGAATTTTTTTTCCTTTCTAGTATTTTTTTTTCACATGTCTTCGCTTCTATTTTTTTTTTTGTAGTCTTTCGTTTCTCTTTCAGTCACCAAATATCACCTAAAATATATACGATTCCGGTGAATCCTCCACGTGTTTTCTATCATTATATGAACTTTGACTTCTTTTATGGGTGTAACGTGTAATGTAGAGCCAGTTGGAGAGGTGTTTTTACAACAAATTTCTCAGAAATAATATTTAGAGAAAACCACTTTTATTGGTCAAAGGATGTGTAATTAACAGTTTAAATCTTAAATTTTAAAATATTACACTATAAACAATAAATTAGATAAACATTATAACGCAAACTATTAAACTAACTCTATCCATTCATTCGTTAATTTTAACGAACAAGAATCATTTTAACTAAACTCAAACCACAAGAAAACATCCTAACCCGTTTCCATGTCTGCTACGTATTCTCATCAAATAGGAGCTAGGTTGCTAAGTTGAGCCTTTTCTTTCGATTCTTAGTGTTAATTTTTTATTATAAACAGTCCATCCAACTTTAGGGTTCTATTTTTTATTGTTGAATATATTCCCACGTCGCATTATGCTTATGAGATTTTTGTGAGTTGAAAACATGGGAAATTTTGAGATTTTTTCTGAGAGGTTTAGGGTTCTGATATTATCCATTTCCTTCAGATTATTGCTTATGAATATGATTTTATGTGAAATTTGAGAAATTCTAAGATTTTTCTGAAGCACGATCACATTGAACTCTTGCATTTGTACAACTCTTTCTCCCGACCCTCGTGTTCATATTGGAATTGAACTCTTTTGCATCTATATGTAATTGCCTTATCCATGAGAGTTCAGCAATAGTGGAGGTTAAGTTTCAATATTCTGCTTCAGTCGAGGATCTGGAAACAGTGGTTTGCTTCTTTAGAGAATAAGAAATGGGGTTGTTTCCAAGAAAAATGATGAACCCTGATGTAGATCTACGATCTTGAGAGTCTCCTGCCAATCTGCATCGCTGAAAGCATTGAGACTGAGTTACCCTTTTTGAAAATTGATGCCAAGATCTGAATTGCCTTTTAAATAGCGTAGGATGCGTTTTACAACAGCAAGATGGACAGTAGTGAGCCTATGCATAAGCTGATAGACTTTGTTAATATCAAACTTGATGTCAGGACGAGGGAATGTGAGATATTAAAGCCCTCCAACTAATGTTCTTTAACCTATAGGATCTGAGAGAGCAGCAGCATTAGTGTCATACAAATTTGCTCTAATGGAGAGAGAAGTTTTACATGGTTTAGCATTAGTTAGACCTGCTTTATCCAATAGGTCTAGTATATATCTTTGCTGAAAGACAAATATACCATAATGAGATTGATGTATTTGTAAGCCTAGTAAGAATTTGACTGATCCTAAGTCAGTCATATCAAATCCAGTGTTGAGTTTAGATATCAAACTATCTATTAAACCAACAATAGGACCAGTAAGAACAGTGTCATCAACATATAAGAGTAAATGAATGATAGAAGAAATAGATTTATATATAAACAAAGAACTGTCTGCAACAGAAGCTATGAAGTCAGGATTAAACAAATATGAAATAAACCTCTCAAACCAAGCCATTGGGTCTTGTTTGAGACCATATAAGGATTTGTGCAACTTATAAACATAATTGGGATAATTAGGATCAACAAAACCTTGAGGATGACTCATATAAACTTCTTCTTGAAGATTATCATGAAGAAAAGCATTTTTAACATCTAATTGATGTAATTTCCAATTTTTTTGAGCAACAAGAGATAATATAACCCTAACAGTTATGGTCTTGGATACAGGAGTGAAGGTTTCTGTTATTCCAGGTTGTTGATGGGAACCGTTAGTAACTAATCTAGCCTTATATCTAGCTATACTCCCATCAGGATTATGTTTAAGTCTATAAACCCACTTGCAACCAACTAAATTAGTTTTAGGAGGAAAATGAGTTAATGTCCAGGTTATTTGTCTTTGAAGAGCAATGAACTCTTCAGCCATAACCTTCCTCCAATGTATACTTTTACTATACTCCCATCAGGATTATGTTTAAGCCTATAAAGCACTTGCAACCAACTAAATTAGTATTAGGAGGAAGAGGAGTTAATGTCTAGGTTATTTGTCTTTGAAGAACACTGAACTCTTCAGCCATAACATTCCTCCGATATATAATTTTACTAGTAGTAGTATAAGAACTAGGCTAAGTATCTAAGGAAAGAAGTTTAATAGGTTGAGAGCTAGCTAAGTAAACTTTCTTCTTACTAATGCCATATTTGGCTCTAGTCTACATACTGTGAACATTGCCAGAATTGGGAGAAACTCTAAAAAATAAAAGACACATGTATGGTAGTATGTAATTCAGAATTTGAAGGAAAACCAGTATCATGTTCAACAACAGTCACAACAGTAGAAATAGAGGAGATGGGAAGCAAATAAGAAGTGTTATGATCGAAAAAAATGCATGATCACTAAACTACCAGAGTTATGTAAAATATTATTATCATTAGATGACAAATTATCACATTGAGCAGTAGAACCAGAAGAAACAACATTATTAATAGAAATACTAAGGGCAGAATCATCATTAACAATACCGATTTCAGTTTGAGCATGAGAGAGATGAGTGTTATCCATATTAGACAGTAAGAAAGTGAGATCATCATTAGAAGTATGTTGATTATTAGTAGCAGACTTAGAAACAGTAGAGTTAACAAAAGGAAAATAGTCCTCATCGAATATGCCATGTTTAGTACTATGCATTTTATTAGTTAAAGGATTATAACGAATGTATCCTTTTGAGTGAAGAGAATATCCTAAAAATATATATTGTGAAGACGTAGGTTGTAATTTGTGTGTGTTATTAGATTTGAGAATGGGATAACAGGCACATCCAAAAACTTTCAAAATAGAATAATCAAGAAGCTTACCAAATAGTTTTTCATAAGGAGAAACATTGTTTCATGAGGGAGAAGATAACCTGTTGATAAGAAATACAGCCGCAGAAAAGGTAAGATACAAAAAATAGAGAGGAACATAAGCATTAATCATCATACTAAGAGTAGTCTCAACTATATGTCTATGTTTACATTCATCCACCCCATTTTGTTATGGGATGTAAGGACAAGTTAAATGATGATGGATTCCTTTAGATACAAGAAAATTATGCAAGATAGTATTATTGAATTTACCTCCCCCATCAGTACGCAGGGTTTTAAGTTTGGAAGACAATACATTTTCTACAAAAGGCAAGAAAGCTTTGAAAATAGTAGTTACTTCAGACTTGAGACAAAGGGGGAAAATTCAAATGTACTTGCTTGTATTATCAACAAAAGAAACATAGTACTTATAACCTTTAATTGATAGACTAGAAGCAAGGCGTCAACATCACTAGCAACAAGTCAAGAGGTTGATGAGTAATAGTATGAGACAAAGAAAATGGAAGTTTAGTCATCTTACCCTTTATACAACTTGTACACATGCAAGATTTAGAAGTAAGAAAGGAATATTACCCCTATGAAGTACATTTAAAAGAAAAATTCAGTGGGGTGCCCTAGCCTATTGTGCCAAAGAAAACTTGAGACTTTACTGCGAAGAAAAGCAATATTTTTGGTTGACAGATTGGATATGTTGTCTTTGACAGTGTTAGAAAGAGGATATAGGACATCTTTACTTGGTGCTATGTAGAGAATTTTTCCTGAAGCTTTATCCTGAAGAAAGAACATATCAGCATCAAAGGTAAATGAATAATTGTTATCTTTACAATATTGATAAACACTAAGTAAGTTGACAGTTAAATGAGGCACATAAAGAATATTTTTAAATAACTGTAACCCAAGTGAGAGATGTCTAGAGGCTGGCCATTTCCCACAGTGACAGAATTCTCATCATTGTATTTTTTGAAGTGTTCAAGTTGGAAAGCTCATTAGTGAGGTGAACATTGCATCCAGTGTTTGTTATCTAAGAGTTTTCTTTATTTGCTTCTGACTGGTTTCCATAATAGGAGGCTGCCATGGCTGCAATCTTGATAGGAGGATGCCTACCCTGGTAAGCATAATTCATACGGTAGAAGGCAATCTATTGTAGTGTAACCTTGCTTAGAATAGATTTGGCATTGAGGCCTTTGATCAATTTGAAATGCATAAGTGTTATTATGAGAAAATTGACTAGAAGAGAAGTTTGAAAAAGGAATCAAACCAGAACTGAGTCACAACCCCTTTTGGAGAAGCATTGGCCATTAGAGCAATTGTCTCCATCTGAGTCTCATACTTCTTGGTTTGATCGGATAAAGATTGTTCTTCAGCCTTTAGAAGAACATATCATTACTACGATTTTAGCCTTAGATGACGGTGAAAAAATATCTTTACAACCCTATTATGATGGTCGACCGACTGTCGGAGAGTTATCTTTGCCTTCCCCGTCATTACCTTGACAGAACTCCAATGGGAATTCGGCCAACGAACATGATCCATATCACTTATTCCAGTTATTGTACCCATGTATCTGGAATAAAGCAAACATCCACTTGTAAACATGCATGGATGTCATTGACAAGAAAAGACAGGAAAAACAAAATATTAAACAAAAAGAAAGACCAGAATCCAGATAATAGGCATTAAATAGAAGCATGCAGTTTTAAATTACTATACTGTTGGATACAAGACACCTTAAATGTAGTTTTTTCAACACCACATGTAATGAATAATTCATAAACCAAAAGCCCCGCTAACAAAAAAGGTGCTGGTTGTAATACTACTTCATATTTCATAGAGACTGGGATATGGTTGTCATCACTAGGTTAGTCAAGGCGAGAAGTTTTGTTACTACACACCTACTTGAGAGTAGTCAAGGCGAGAATATTTGCTAAAGGAGACATTTTACTGGCTGCGAACCATGTGAGAAGAAGCATATCAGCACCATCCAAGTTTTTAACTCAGTAGGAATGATCTTTTTGTTGTTCATGAAGCATATAAAAGAAGATACTATCATTTAGCTACGCTTGATGAAAGAAAGACAATGGACCCTATCAATACGAAGTCGGTCAAGACCTATTATATATAAGACTAACTTCAAGACATGATTTTTTGTGAAGTTACCAGTGTAAATATTCAAGTCCATATTGTTTCCTTTCTAAAAGATTTCCCTATCAATGATGATGCAACTGTTATGTGGATAGTGAGACATGATAAAACTGTTTGTTTTCTAAAAGATTTTCCCATGCACGCTCAATACTCACATGCAAATATAACTTCTGGCATAACCTTATATACATGCACATGCGATAAGAGACATGGTACATCTCATGCACAAGCAAATAATTACAAGTGAGAAATATGGCATCGTCACGTGGAGATTCAAACATGCATATCAAAAGGGAGATTCAAAGTCATAAAATTACACACCAGAATCTAGATGAAACTACAAGTAAGAAAAATAAAGTTTAAACTACAGAGTACCAGCATAACACAAAAAGAAGGAGCATTAGATCACCAAACAAAGTCCAAAGCCATCATCCAGAAAAGTAACAAAAAGAGAAAATGGGCGATAAAGCATATCATGTCAACCATATACTTTATTGCTTAAAAGATCAACAGCTTATACGAGATTCTAGTTTGGGTGGATAAAATTATACACTCTAACAAACTCCATACAACATCAGATACACTGCCAGAGAAATTACAGTACATTCTTATAGACAATACATCATAAAACACATCACCTTGTTTCTGATTCAGAATATGCTCATGCGCGCGTGTGTGTGAGTCATTAAGCTCTAGACTATGTCCTTCCAAATACAATGCAACATCTTTAAGTTGTAAACAAGTTAAAGAGAGACCAGTTTGACTTTCAAATAGTACAGGAAACCTTTTCATTCTCCACAACGAAGAAGAAAAAAATCTTTGCAGGTGTTCAGATTGAAACTTCCACAAGAATTTTAAAGAGACCTCACATGTCGCTGGGCATACTCTTGAGTAATTTCACCAGCTAAATTCTTGCAAATAAAAACAGTGAGATGGCAACTTTCAAAATTTCACTTTCTCGATTAATGGTCAATCAAAACAAAATCATCTTACACGATAATACCCAATGAATTACCTGATATACTTATGGCCCCATGAACCAATATCACCTTCTGAACCCAACAGTCTATACTTCAAACTTTCCTAAAATAGTTCACAGGTTACAAATAACAAATAATAGCTAATTAAAATATAGAGGCGGAAGAAAATCTGTTGAACATACAAAAGAAGAAAATGAACATAAGTTCCACATTATAATCACCAAGATCCATTGTCATGTATAAGACACATGCAAATCACAATTTTTTCTATAAGTAACAAGAATTGCTTTAAACTATAAAAAATTACAATTTACTAAAATCTGGCGGTTATGCTATTCAACCAAACGTAAAAAAAAAAAAACAAGTAGCTCAGCTTGTACAAATGGCTTTCCAGTCAGTGTTAATAAAAAACAAAGGAATTTTCTTAAACCCTTTAGAGAGGACACCCAAAGAGAAATGAAAAATGAATCTTATCCTAGAGAGAAACCACATCCTCAGACAACACATAAAAAATCATTTTATTTCTAATCACAATTTCATTCACATTCTGTAATAAAACGGTGCAGAGGAGACGTAATATGAATGGCAAAGCAAGCACAACAACATTCAACTAATTCTAATCACAAAGAAGATAATATTAATTTGGTCGGTAACAAAAAAATATTAAGCTCAAATTTCTATAAGCTCAGCATACTCGTTCTCCCCCTACAGACATTGTAAGCGCCAAACTTGAGAGTATATTTGTCATGTACTTCTTCGTTAAAGAACGAATCAAGTAAGAAAGACAACATTGTTGAACATTTCAAAGATCACTGATAACAAACTAATTTTGCGTTTAAGTTTGATTCTGCCATTGTTTCATAAAATGCTTTCAGGGTTCCATAATGATGCCGAAGAAACTTAAGTGGCTTTGGAACTGAGGTCATGTAGCTTGTTGAGGTTCGAATTTCCTAGCTACAAGAAAAACCATTTCACCAACTTAACCTCACGTTGTCCAAAAGATTTACAATACTTGCATACAAGATTGACTTACTAGACAAATTAGTCAAAAAAAGACTTACACACTCAATGTACAAACATCTGGCTGTGGTACTTTGTTATACAAAATAGATTAACATTTAAAACCTTCAAATATCTTTTATGTTTAGTCTTCATCATTAAACAAGATTTTATTCATAGAAGTCAGCCAAACAAATAATATTAAGTTTTAAAACCACAAAAAATCAAAACCATAAATCTCAATAAAACTAAATCACAACAAATAACACTAAATAAAGCTGAAAAAAAACTACAAACTCACCACAAGAAAGAGAGAACCATCGTCAGAGGCTGAGATTCAAATGAGAGAACATATTAGAGATGAGCGAGTAGCATAGAGAGAGAGAGAGAGAGAGCAGTGCAGAGACGAGCTAGATAGAGACCAGTGTAGAGGAAAGCTCAAGACGGAGAGAGAGAAAGAGAGCAGGCTGAGAGTGAGAGAGAGAAGGCTGCTTCGAGTTCGTTCCGAAGAGAGGAGTTCGAGAGAGCTTAGGAGGGATTCTGATTTTCTAAGAGAGGATATGAGAAATATTAGAATTATATAGGTGGCATTTTGTAATTAACATAAATGAGTATATACAACTATGGTTGTGATTATTATACCTGTCATAATAGATAATACATTAATGACAACTAATATTTTAACTGTCATCTCATCCAAATTATCCCATGACACAAACCTGTCATAAAAAAAATTATGGCTATCATTAAAGCCCATTTTTGTAGTAGTGTGTAATTCTTCAAGGTGAAAAGGTTCAGATCTGGTATGAATCGAGGTCTGGAAACCCTCATACTCAGAGGAGAGACCATTCAAAGTGTAGAGAAGAATGTCTTCATTATCAATTGAAGCAGAGGCTGCAGCAAGTTTGTCACGGGCAGTCTTGATTCTTTCCACATTATCATCGACAGCTTCATTACCTTTCTTGGATATAGTAAATACTCAACTCGTAAGGCAATAATTACTTTACCTCAACTCTCAAGCCATGCTTCATACTCATTTGTGCAGTTCATGAGGTTCTTCTCATTTTACACCCTCCTCGTTACTTTCTAAGCTCCAATCAGTTGCTGCGTTTTTTGTTCAATATCTTGAGAGTCAAAATTGATCTCAATATCCTTCAATGCGTGCGTGGCAGGGATAAACTGTTTCATGTATAATTGACGGTGCACCATTAGTGGAGTATAACTAGTACAACCCCATGGTCTTGAGAGCGAGACCTATTGAAAGTCGCCACATCTGTAGATCATCGATGTCAACGGCATCCAGTGGGCTTACAGATAACATCCTCGTCTTTCAAATTTGATAGGTGTGAGACCCACGCCCGTTTTGTAGGAAACTGCAGATTCTATTTGGCCATTCTAAATTCTACAATGGGGATTCTCGTCTTCATCCATGAACTTGAAAACTTAACTTGAGAACATTTGAAATCTAGTAGACATCTTAGATAGCTAAGAATCCAAATACACAAAAGAGATGGAGAGCCGATGAACTTCCCTTTTTCCAAACACTCGTATGTAATTTAAGAAATGAAAAGTCTCAGCTAGAATTGAGATAACTGGGTTAACACCATGTTCAACTTAAAAGATCATTTTTATCACTTTATCATCCACATAACCTTGAATCTTTGGAAACAATACGTTGTCATAAATATACAGTGCATAAAGAGTCATACACTTATCTTCCTTTAAGACATTTTGAGTGAGGTCTAGGAGGTAATCCAACGACACACACTCATTCTCCCCTTTAAATTTCAGCATTTTCTCAATCTCAGGTGCATCAACAGTACTAAAGGGCTTGGATAAATCTCTCTTCAATGTGGATAATCTTTCTTGGATAAATCTCTTTAATGTGAGCTATGTAATTATAAACTTTATCCGTGTTTTACAGCGGGACATTCAATAGGGCTTGATATTATTCAATGGTAGGAGTAAGATCAATTGTTCAAAAGTTGAAACATCTGTACAGAGGGTCCCAAACATGCATTAAAGCCTCAAGAATGGGAGCATTGACTGCAATATACAGAAGATAAGCTATGTGACCATATTTTCTGCAAATATTTTTTTTTTTGCTCTGGTGAAAAATTCTCACATATCTTCTTTAACCTCTCTAAGTTAGTGTGTAAGAACTCTATCTTAATGATTGATTGTAGAAGAACGACATCCTCCTTTCTTAGACAATCTCCTTTTCATTTCTGCGTTTCCTCTGACCATTGGGTTGCAGTAACTTGATTTTCTATCATACTCGGAGCGAAAGTCATGGTTTCTAAATTATGAATGAATTGAATACTTCTTTACAATCCCTATTACGCATCATGATACATGTATGTAGGAAAGAAAGTAGAAGTTAGAAGTGAAACAATGGAGAAGAAAAGAAACGTTTAAGTAATGTAAGACAAAGTTAATCATGATAGCATATTTAAGCCGAATCTCTATTTCTATCAAACATTGGTCATGAGATGGGCTCTAAAAACTAAATGCATATGTGGTTGAGCTTTCAAATATCTTAATAGACTCTCAGGTTGTCCACACTGTTATCAAAATGGAGTAACAGAGGCCTCCAAATGGTATCTTGAAAGGGTCGGCCTGAGCGAGAACTTTCATGAGCCTACACGGAAATCGCAATTCCATGAAAGCATTCCACTACTCATTCTCGCTAATCCTAAATGGAATCCCGGGTATAGGGCTAGTCTATGTGTGTGAAATTATAAATATGTAAAGAAATATACTTCGTAAAAAAACATGAATTATATACAACTACAAGCATGAATTAGAAAAAATAATGGATCAAATAAATAAAAAAAGAATCACACAAAAGGATAGCATATGATAAAATTTTAGCTTGAATCTCTATCAATCTAAAAATGGTTAGACCAATTGCTTCCCTAGTGGAGTCGCCAAGTTGTCGCAACGTGTTTGCGACGCGGAGCGGTGATTGAAAAAATTATTTTTGAAGAAAATGAATTTAGAGTCGCCACCAATCATTTTATGGTGTAATTGGTCACCCAATTTTAAAATAAAAATTTTGGTCTATGAAAACTCAAAGTTGGTTCGGAAGTCATTTGTGCTTGTGAAATGTATTAACACTCCACAACACTCATTGTTAAAATGGTTACCAAAATTTAATCAAATCGTATCCAAATTATATTTTAAACAGGATTAAAGAAATTCATTTTTTGAATGTCCTATTTGGTACATTTTGCATCATAAAAATGAAACAAAAAATGACCTTTAATGAGTGGTACAGAGGCCATTGAATTTTTTTATATATATTTTCTAAAATCAAAGCCATATTGAAATTACTCTCTGTATCTCGGAAATAACTCCCCACCTCAGTAGTTCGAGAAATTTGGTATCCTAAAAATTCCAAAGTCCGTCACTGAATTTTTTAGTGAAAACTAAATAATGAGTTAACAAAATTTAAATCTAATTATTATGATTTTAATTTATGAACACTAATTCTGATGGTAAAAGAATGAAAAAATAATCACATTACAATTATGATGATATGTCAATAATACATAAGAAAATCTAACAACTAAAAAAAGAATAATGGAAGGAAATGTTAGAGATGATAAAAATGTATGATAAATTTAAAAAGAATATGTAGGGTGAAAATAAGGAAAAAATATGTGAAACAAGTAAAAAGATATATATAAAAAACATAAATTAAAACAAACAACAATATCTACTAATAAAAGAAAATAGAAAAAATAAACAACAAAAAAAGGAAAAAGAAATAAAACACAAAAAAAATACAAAGATGGTGAATACATTGTGTTAGAGAGAGGGTGAAATCACCCTCTCTCACAACAGAGGGTGATGTTACTATCTATTTTTTTATTTAATTTTTTTAAGAATATATATATATATATATATAATCATTTCATAAATAAATTAATAATAAATATTTTATGTGTAAATAAATTGATCTATGAAAAATGATTAATTTCTTACATTATTGCATGAACATACTTTTTTTTTACTACATAGTCTTCTAATTACTATTTTTTCTTTCTTCCCTCATTGTTAATCAAATAGCAAATGAATGATCATTAATGATAATTAGTTCAAACAAGTGTCACTGAAGAAAAATCAATAAAACTTTCAAAATAGAATATTTTTTGTTTGTGATATAAATATACCCTTTTTATTTTTGACTACTTAGTTCAGTAATTACCATTTTTTTTCTTCCTTCATTGTTAGGAATGATCAAGAATGGTAACTAGTTCAAACAAGTATCACAAAAATGATGAACAAAGTTAAAAAAAAAAGACTTGCAAGAGCATAAAAAATTCAAAGCTTAAATATTTGCATAATCTTGTATAAAGGTTTTACTCTCTATTTTATGCATTTTTATGTATGAGAAATTATCATAGGAGATCTTTTCATCAAATGTACACTTTCAGCCCATTAAAGGGTTGATTCACATTGAGTTAATATTACACATCGGAAAAGTTTTATCCTCATCCTCATTGATTGAGTTGATGACAAAGACATCTAATTATCAAGTATGTAGAGAAATCAACAATGCATGAAAATAAACTTAAGATTAAGAGTAGGAGAAATGATACAAAATGAACAAACAACTTATGTATGAAAAAGGAAACAAAAAATATCAACTACATGAGTATGAAAAAAAGAGATGATGAATAATAATGAATAAGAGATATTGTAAGCTAAAGTGCAAAAAATTTAAACTACCTTAAGGAAAAGAAAACGAGAAGATGAAAGATGAATAGAAATAAAGACTCTTTTTCTCTCCCTTTTAAAAAATATCTTCTATTAGCTCCTTTTTTTAGTCATTAACCTATCTCTAATCTCTTTAGCCCCTAGTCTATTTATCTGTTTTAGACACTGTGCTTTTTTTAAAAAACAAACATACACATATCAGACTAGTACATGAGCTAATAGACAAAGTATGTATTTTTAAAGTATTAGACCAGATAAAATACAATGTCTATAGCTGTCCTTCTTTGTTCACACTTCTAAACTAAGAAGGTGTACAAATATGTAGATAAGTATTTTGATCGGTATAAGAAGACAATATATGGGAGAATAGAAACCTCGACTGGTTCGGGTTCTATGAAATGAAGGATTTATAAAATGGACCTGGATAGACACAGGCTTCAAACTCGACTCAATTCGGATTCGATTTAACCAAATTAATTGAAACGGACCAGACGTTGACACCGGCTTTGACCGCGACAAAGTCGGGTTCGATTTAACCAAAGATAACGAAATGACGTGAACTTGGATAGATGCAGGCTTCGACCTCGACTCGATGCAGGTTCGATATAACCATATTAATTGAAACGGACCAGGCATTGACACCGGGCTTCGACCACGACAAACGATTTAACCAAAGACAAAGAAATGACGCAGACCTGGATAGACACGGGTTTCGACCTCGATTCAATATGGGTATGATTTAAGTGAAGATATTGAAGGAAAATGGACCTGGATAGATGCAGGCTTCGACCTCGACTCAATTCAGGTTCGATTTAACCGAGATATTGAAATGATATTTGATCTAATTTTTATAAGTTTCATATGGTACAAGAGCTAGATTAATGCATGCTCTAAATGTTGGAAAGTCATGTGTGGATTTCAAAAGAATATCCTTAAATGATCCATGTACTTGAACTGTACCAAAACAAAGTAATGTGATGCATGAATATAAATGCAAAGTAGTGATTTTGAATGAATGGATGTTATGCATGATTGTGAACATTTGTAATAAAAATTATATGTTGATTTTTTTTTAAAAGTTGACTATGGTAGCCATATCCTCCATCCTTCAGAACAATCACTTGGCCTATGATCATAGACTCATAATTAATTATCGAGCATACTTTCAAGAAATGATGCATCCTTATTCAATGGTTTACGCTCCAGTATCTGGCTCCATGTGAGTGGTGAGTAATCCTCCAATAGCGCTTTAGCTTTTGCCAAGCGCATATTGACTTTTCTCGTGGTGACTTTTTAGATTTCACCTTGCACTCAGATTAGGGTTCTTAGTTCCTTTTTTTTTTCAATTAGCTCTCACCTAACCAAGTTTATGCCCTTCAGTCATTTCAAGCGTAGTTAATGATATCTTAGAATTAAGAGGAATAATAAATAATTGAAGTAATGAGAAGACGAAGTATATCTATATGTCAACTGGAAAAAATGCTTTCATTGATGATGAACAATGTTTACAAACAAGGATTTGAAAAAATTATGGAATAAGAATTTCTCCAGTATTCGAGAGAGCTCTTTTGAAAACATTATTTTTTCCCAACTTCACTTTTTCCATACTTAGAGTGGACAGATGATGTACTTCTTGACTGCATCAGAATTATCTGGGTGCGGTAAATTGTCTCCAACCATGTTTGTTAGAATGAAAGCTCCCCCCGAGAAAGCGTTATTGACTACGAAAGGTCCTTCATAATCTGGGGTCCATTTCCCATGGTAATCTTTTTAGTATGAGAGTATCGTTTTCAACACCAAATCTCCTTCTCGGAAAAATCAGTATGCAACTTTTTGTCATACATTTGCATCATTTTTCTTTGATATAATTTCCCTCTACATAATGCAGTCAATATTTTTCCTCGATAAAATTCAATTGCTCCGATCGTGTTTGTACGCACTCTCCTTCTTCTAATTTCGCCTCCATTAAGACTTTGAGGGAGGGAATTTCCACCTCAATTGGAAGGACCGCTTCCATGACATATATCAAAGAGAATGGTGTTGCCCTAGTTGACATTCAGACTGATGTGCGGTATCTATGTAGAGCGAAAGGGAGCATCTCATGCCAATCTTTATAAACTTCTATCATCTTCTCTATGATCTTTTTTATGTTCTTATTGGTTGCTTCCACTGCTCCGTTCATCTTCGGATGATAAGTAGATGAATTATGATACTTAATTTTGAACTGCTCATATAATTCTTTCATCATCTTGTTGTTTAAATTGTCCCATTATCTATGCTGATCCTTTCAGGTAGACCATAACGGTAAATCATTTCCTTTTTAATGAACTTAACAACCGCACTTCTGGTTATACTTGAATAAGAACTTGCCTCCACCCATTTTGTAAAATAATCTATAGATACCAAAATGAAACGATGCCTGTTTGAGGCTTTTGGTGTGATGGGACCAATGACATCGATGCCCCACATAGAGAACTGCCAAGGTATGTGAATTTTATCCGCATAAATTTGACATTTATGACATTTTTGACGTACTTGATGCAGTCAGATTCTAGAGTCAATCAAAATATCCTGCTCTCAAGATTTATTTGGCCATCATGTGTCCGTTAGCTTGAACATCACAAATTCTTTCATGAGCTTCCTCTATGATTTGATTCGCTTCCCTTATATAAACACATCTTAAAAGTACCATATCATGGTTTCTTTTGTGGTGTATTTCAACGTTCAAGAAAAACCCCATGGACAATCTTCTAATAGTGCGTTTATCATTCCTGGAAGCTTTGGATGGATATTCCCCATTCTTTATATACTGCTTCATTTTGTAGTACCATGGTCTTATGTCTGGCTCTTCTTCAATGCTCATACAATGAGCAAGAAAATCTCACATCTCAATTTTTATGGGGTGAACTTCTTCCTTAAAATCTGCGGCAAACATGCACGCTAGAGTTGCTAGTGCATCTGTGATTTGATTATTCTATCTGGGTATATAGTCAAATGAGATCACTTTAAAAGTTCAGCTTAACTTAGTTATGTGTGTGGTTATAAGGTACCAGCTTGGAGTCTCTAGCTTCTCATTCCCCGTTTAATTGTCATATCACCAATAACAAATCTCCGTACACTCAAAGCTTCTTTATCTTCATAACACAAGTTGCTTGAATTTCCATGAAACATGCCTCATATTCTGCCACATTGTTTGTATAGTCAAAGCATAGTTTTTTCGTGAATAGGAAAAACTTTCCCTGAGGAGATATGAGGATGATCCCAATTTTATGTCCTACATCATTAGATGCGCCATCAAATAACATTGTCCACAATTCTGGATCCATAGATTCTCCTTCATTTTCTAATATGACTTATACGTTCTTATCAGAAAAATCAAACTTCATAGGCTCATAATCTTGCACTGGTTGATCTGCCAGATAATCAGCAAGTACACTTCCTTTTATTGACTTTCTGATGATATAAACAATATCATATTGTGTGAGTAACATTTTTCATTTTGCAATTCGCCCAAGAAGTAATGGCTTTTCAAAGATATACTTGATTGGGTCCTTCTTTTAAATTAATCAAGTGGTGTGGTATAACATGTATTGTCTAAGCCGATGAGCAACCCCGACTAATACAGAACACGTTTTTCCAACGGGGAATAATTAGCCTCATAGTTTGTGAACCTTTTACTTAAATAATATATTGCTTGTTCTTTCCTTCCAGAGGTTTCGTAATGACCGAGTACGCAACCCATGGACTTTTATGTTACTTTGAGATATAAAATGAGTGGACGTCCTAGAGTTGGAGGAACAAGTATAGACGGATTTTGTAAGTATTGCTTGATCTTCTCAAAAGCATTTTGGCAATCATCATTCCATCCTTCTGTATCACTTCCATGGAGAAGTTTAAAGATAGGTTCACAAGTCACAGTTATCTGTGAGATGAACCGGGCTATGTTCTTTAATCTCCCCACGAAACCTCTAACTTCCTTTTGAGTTTAAGGTGGTGGCATATCAATGATGTCTCGAACCTTGTTAGGGTCAACTTTTCCTTCATTGCTCACGACAAAGTCAAGTAGTTTTCTTGAAGATGTTCCGAATGTAAACTTTGTCGGGTTAAGCTTTAATTGAAATTTTTTCAACCGTTCAAATAGTTTATGCAGAGTGACAGTGTGATCTTCACCTTGACGAGAATTAGCGATCATATCATCGACATACACTTTGATTTTTTTATGCATCATATCATAAAATAGTGTACCATTGCCCGTTGATAAGTGGCCCTTGTATTCTTTAGACCAAATGGCATAACCTTATAACAAAATGTACCCCATAATGTTATAAAACTGTTGTTGCTTGAAACCATGAAGGTGATGTTCTGTGTGCTGGAATGAACTCTGTGATTGCTTGTAGCCAAATTCATGCTGAAATCTTAGCCATTGAATATGTTTGCACTCTTACTGAAAGAGTGAATTGGAAGGATTTGTGCATTCAATCTGATTGTAAGGTTCCAGTTGACTGCTTCATCAAGAGGAAGTGTTTTTTGAATTGGGGAATCTCTTCTATTTTTGATGATTTGTTAAAAAAAATTTCTTTGTTCAATTCCTTTCCATTAGGTGGTGTTCTAGGCCTATAATTTGGTTGCTAATTCTTTAGCCAAGAGCTTCTCTAATCAGAACCAAATGTGTTATACAACCAGCACACTTCTTCTTTATATTTCTGAACTTATCTCTTCAGATAAGGTTTTTGCTAGGAGGTTCCTTCCTCCTTGATGAAAGTTAGATTTGATCCTAAAAAAATCGTCGGATCTCGGATGATTCGTAAAAGTTTCCTAATTCACACAAAGAATCCGGCTGAAAGTCTGCTATTCTCATTCGAATAAGCTGAAAAATGAGAAAGATATCTAGTTACTAACAATATAGGGAATGTTGTTTACAAATAATAACTTGGGCCAAAATAGTAACTTATTATTCAAAAACATGTTGGAAAATGAGAACTAATGGATAATAAATTTTATTTTGAGCTATTGTTTTAAGCCTCGTTTCGACTCACATCTTATTTTGATAGGTTATGACGAATGGAAATTGTATGGTAAAAAATAGAGTTTCGGTGAAGCAAATGAGAAATTGATGCTCAAAGTATACCCATGAAGTTGAAAAATGTAAAAGTATGATCAGTTTACACTTGTATAGATCGACCTTTCAACTCTTGATTTTTCAAAATTGTTACAATAAATGCACTATTAAATTATCTAATTAATTTTGAAATTTATTTCATAATTAAATTGCAATATTAATTCTGAAATTTATTACCTAGTAATTATGAAATAAATGCCATTTTTCAAATTTGAACCTCAATTTATTTCATATTTAAATTGTAATGTTAATTCTGAAATTTATTACCAAGTAATTATGAAATAAATGCCATTTTTCAAATTTGAACCTCAATTTCAAATTTAAAAGCATGTTTCAATTCTAAACCCCCTCTACCACTATATATTGACACATCGTCTCTTCATTCCAACACACCAAACTCAAACAGTTTCATATACTCTCTCATTGTTATCTTCTCCAATATTTGGTTTCTAGTAGTGTGCAGAGAATTTTTGAGTTCCAGTGTGATAGTGTTCGGGTTCTAATCAGTTCGTAATAGCAACTTTTTGAGACACGATAACAGTTCATTCGGTCGTTGCATCCTGAAAGATATACAGCTAATGACCTCAAGCACCCACCAAAGAAGGCAAATCTGATTTAAGGAAATTGTGTGATACACATGCCTCGACTTAGTTCAAAGATTCGGAATTTCTTCATCGTATCATTTGAGATCATATTCGTATTCCAGATTATCGTAATGTATAGTTTTTGATAATTTTTTTCAAGTTTCAAATAGATTGTATTGTCTTCAAACCCTATTATGTGTGTGAATATTTCATAAAATATCTAACAACTTAAAATAAACTTCATGTATAAAGATAGAAACGGTTCTGAAAAATTGAGTTTTTGGAAAAAAATTTGAAATCTAGAATTCTTGTAATAAATTTTCAGCTCTTGACAATTTTTGAAAAAAAAGGAGTTCATGCCAAACTTTCAGGTCTTGAAAAATTCTAACTAATTTTGAGTATAATGTTGTGCTTAATTTTTGAGGTGAAATAATTTTTGTTGGGCTAAACCAAATTATTGGGATATTATATAAGAACAACCGGTATTACTAATATGGATTTTGTCATTGTGTTGTGCTCTAAAATTTATAGTTTCAGCATATTAGTTTCAATTAATTATATTTTTTACTGGTATTTACAAAAAACATTATTTCACATTTGTTCGTGGCGGGCCCTACTATTTTTTAACAATTATCTTTTCATCACTAAATTTATACATATTCATGATTCAGTCTTGTAATTTTGGATAATTATAATTTGACTCTGGGTGTCTGAATATTATCAAAATGGCCCCTAATATTCTAGATCTTTATAATTCTGACCTTATATTTTCTGCCTAATATGTTTCTTCTTTTAATTTTTTGAAATAATATAATAATCTATAATTTGGAAATTGTACAAATATTTGTTTGGTTATTTGTTGTGAATTTCTGAAATGCAAAATACTCCAAATAATTGTTACTCCAACTCTTATGATCTCAACTGTGCTACGAGTGGCAAATCGAGTTGTGGCTACCCAATGTTGTCGATTTCGGTTTTGATGAACCACAGTGAAAGATCGAGAAAGTAAATGCTCTAAATTTCAAGAGGTGTCAATAAAATATGTTGTTTTATTTTACCATCTTGAGTATTGTGAGTTTCTTGAATGAGGAAGTTCCTGATCTGAAAGAGGATGAGATGATATTCATGTGATCAATGTAGTTGACGCCTGGATACATTTTGACTTCCTATGTCGAGACTACGTTATGAATGGTTTGAGTGATTCCTTGTATGATGTGTATAGTTCAAAGAAAATGACCAAGGAACTATAGGGAGGCCTTAGACTGAAAGTGTAAGACTAAGGATGTCGAGTAAAAAAATATATTGTGGGTCGGTTCCTTGAGTATGACATGTAGGACTCTTAGACCGTATTGAGTCGAGTATAAGAAATCCAAGTGATCTTATATGAGATTGAAATTGAGGGGATGATCTTGAGTGAGTCTTTCCAAGTATTTGTTATCATTGAAAAATTGCCTTATGTATGGAAGGATTTCAAGAATTATCTTAAACACAAGAGAAAATAAATGAGCATTGAAGACCTCATCGTTAAACTTCAAATTGAATAAGAGAACTGAGTTTTTGAGAATAGTGGTTATTGTAAATAAAAATTTTACAATTGAAAATAACGAAAGTAAATACGAGAGAATTAACAAAATTGTTTGAGTAAGAATTAGTTTTTGGTGTACATCATCCTGGCTTGGAATTTTGTTATACATAACTTGATTCACATAATCTATTTATAACTAAAAAAGCAATAACAAGAATATTTCATCTTTAACTCAGTCATTAAATATCAATTTAAACAAATCTCGTCTGTTTATCCTATGTGATGGTTATACTTGATTATTCTTAGTTGCCATATCAACTATTTGTTTCCTCTTTTATTATTGGCTCTCAACTTCTCTGCTTTATGACATCGTGGTTATCTTGAATTATTTATTGTTCAATTGCTCTTTGTATTCGGCATTAACGAAGCGTCGATATACAACACTTTACTTTTTCGAATACGAGAACCCACATGTGAGGTGAAACGATGCTGCAAGCATTTCTTTTCACGTCTTGTCCGTTCATTTTCCTTTTTCTTGAGACTTGTTCCATTGAAGAAATGGAAGCTCTATCATCAACTGTGCATGTTTTGTTTAGCATGGTAGTCATATATTCGTCTTTTATCCAATAAACGTTATTCTATTCGCGTCGGTTTTGATGATTCGTCATCTTCTAGGGTTCATTACGTGTTTCTTTGTAAGTTTATCCTCTCTTCTTCTCTCTTTTGCTTTCTCTGTGTTCAGCCATGCCTGAGTTTTTCTTTTCCCATTTGATTCCTAGAGTAAGAACCACCAATTAGTTTGGTAATTTTATGAGAGTTTACGCTCATGCCTTCTCGAGTGATGTCCATTCACCTTTTCTTCTTGTACTCTGGCCAATGCTTTTGCTTCGATCCACTTAGTGACATAATAAGTTGTTACGAGAAAGAACCTTTTTTTAAGCGAGAGCCATTGGGTGTGCTCCCACTATATCTAGTCCCCACTGCATGAACACTCGTGGACTAACTAAAGTTTTCAGATCTCCAAGGACCATTTAGCGAATGAGAGCATAGTGTTGACACTTGTCACATTTCTTAACAAACAATCTTGCTTCTTCATACATCTTGGACAATAATATCATTTGTTTAGTACTTTGTTTGCTAGAGATCTTTCGCCAGCATGATTCTCGCATACTCCTTCATGTATTTCAAAAAATATTTATTTACCCTCGGTCGGTGTGAGACATTTGAGATAGGGCACAGAAAAAGACCTTTGTTACAACTTTCCTTCAACCAATGAGTATATGACGCTCTGTTGCTGGAGTTTCAACTTCCATTTTATCTGATGGCAGATCATTGTTTAGAAGAAACCTTCTTGCCTCCGTTCTTGATTTCTCATTTCTATTTCAACTTTAATATGTAAAGGTTGTTTGATACTGGCAAGGGGTGTGCACAATTCAGTTCGGTTTATTAGTAAGGAAAATTTATAATCAAACCGACTTCACCGGTTACCTAAATAACCAAACTGAACCGAACTAAAGTAACCATTAGAATCAAACCGAATGTAACCAAAGTAATCGGTTCGGTTTAATTACTTGTAACCGGTTCTGCTGCACCTATAAAATTTTTTAAAGCATCAAGAAAATTTAAACTGAAAACAATAATACATTCAATAATCAAATATAATCTCTATTACTCCAAAAAGTTAAAAAATATAATTCTGTAAACTAAAAGCTTTAGTTTTGATTTATGATTTATTTTAACTTTAATAATTAAAAAAATAAATATATACATTATATGGTTGTAATCGGTTCAAACCGATTACAAATTTATTGAAAAATATAATCGAATCAAAATTACGGTTATTGAAAATAACCGAATAGATTACGATTTGTATAGCAAAAAACCAATTGAACTGATACGGTTCGGTTCGATCGGTTCTTTAAAAATCTCCACACCCCTAATATTGGCTTAGCTGATGAATCCCAGAAAACATTTATTTCATGTGGGAGCTACATTGAAGGCCTCAAGGTGGCTAAGGCATCTGCTCTAAAATTTCCCATCCTCGATAACTGTTTAATCTCATATTCCTTAAATAACAACAACATTTCTTTAGCCTCGTTGTAGGTATTCTACCATCCTGATGTCCATCGCGTTGTATTCTCCTGAAACATGGTTAGCAATTAACATGAAATCATAAAATATTTATTTTTTGCCACCCTTAATTTGTGAACCAAACAGATTCCAACAAGTAGTGCTTCATATTCAACTTCATTATTGGAAGCTTATAAACCAATGGACAATGTTTATTCTATAGTTTCACTTTGTGGATTCTGAATGACTACTATCGTTCCCGCCTCCCCATTAATTGAAGGCACCGTCAAGATATAGAGTCAATATCTCTTCTTCAGACTTCATCGTGGTTGAGTGATGGTGGTCCTCTTCATAGGTTAATTTGAAAATGAAATCCGCTAGAACTTGACCTTTGATAGAAGTTCCTTGTGTGTAACGAATATCATACTCTCTCAACTCTACTACCCATTTGGAAAGCATTCCAGTCATCTCTAGAGAATGCAACAAGCTCCTTATTGGGAATTTCTGTTATTAGGTTGGTTGTGTGTCTTTCAAAGTAAGGCCTTAACTTCCTTGTTGCGATGATTAATGCAAGTACCAAATTTTTCATCTTTTTGTATCTCATTTTCACAGCCACAAGACCTTTGCTCACGAAATACATTAGTCTAATAAGTGCGGTGCTTACTACCGTTTGTGAAGCTACAAGGTTAAGCACTAACTCCTCATCTAGTAACGGTTTTGAGAGCTGTGGCGGAGATGCTAAGTACTGTTTTATCTGTTGCTGTACTTCTTCATATTCGTCATCCTATTGACGCCTAGAATTTTTCCTTAGTTTAACGAAGAACATCTTACATCTATTCATTGACTTGCCAAAAATCTATTTGACATGGCCAATTTTTCCGTTAAGCTTTGAATCTTCTTTTTGTTTTTGGTGACTTTATCTCCATTAATGTTTCAACATGGTATGGGTTGACTTCAATTCATATTTGAGTGATCAAGTGTCCCGAGAATTTTCCTATTGCTACTCAAAAAGTGCATTTTCTAGGGTTAAGATTCATATCGATTGCTCTCAAAGCCAAAATAACTTCATTTAGTATATGTTGATAAGACTGACTCGTATGAGTCTTAGATGACAAAGAGAAGATCAGCATGACTTGAATGAAGTAAACAAAGGCTTCAAGGAAGCAACGAGGTAAGTGAGTCGAACTGAAGCTCGAATGGGAGAAACAACATGATACGCGTGAGATGAGAGCTTAACAATGTGAGATTAAATAGTCATGAGGTGAAGAAATGTGAAGTGATGAGTTTTGGTGATAGTAGGCCCCATTTCTACTCTACTTTACTCGGTAATCGCACTCAAGGCTTTGGGGAGAAGAACAAATTTAGAGGAGATGTGAATTGGTTATATAATTTTATTGAAATCGAACTAAATTGATATAGTGAAAAAAAAAATACTATGAATCAATTAATTCGGTTCGATTCAAATTAATTAATTTGATTCATCAATTTTTTTTCATACCTAGATGTGTTTTCCCAACTCTTTCTCATTTGGTTTGAAATGAGGTGTTTTTCAATGAAATTTAGCACATGACTAATTTAGTGCCTGTTAGATGATATTTTGGATTTGGTAAGTATTTTTTAAAGTTGAAAAGTAATTAAAGTTGAGGTGTTACAATTAAAAATGGTGTCAGTTGCGGGATATTAATTATTTAAAAAATAACAAATAAATGTTTTAATAAATTTTGTGTAAAGGTTAAAACGCATAAAAGTTTTTAATTGGCATAAAGACCCTAGTGGTTACTGTTTAATTGCACAATTCCAGCGAAACCATAATATCACTTCCATTCTCCTACTTCAGAAAAAGCTAAACCCCATTATTTTGGTTTTTTACATACGGAAACGCCTTGTGCGCAACGACATTTCCAACGAAAATGAAGAAATCAGAGCTTGTATTCATCCCCGCACCTCTTTCTGGCCACCTTTTATCGGCGATTGAGCTCGCAAATCTTCTGCTAACTCGAAACGACGATCTCTCAATCACAGTGCTCTTCATAAACTTACCATTCGAACCCAAAATCAACAGCTACACCGAATCTCTCTCTGCTTCCTCTACTACCGACCGTATTCGATTCATCCACCTTCCCAAAGTACCCTTTGACCAGCAACTAAAGCTACCTTTTTTCATAAATTCGGTCATTGAAAACCATAAACCCCACGTCAAAGATGCTGTGACCAAGCTTACTGAGTCAGAGAACGGTACTGACTCGCCCAGACTCGCCGGGTTCGTTATAGACATGTTATGTACTGCAATGATTGATGTGGCTAATGAATTTGGGGTCCCTACATATCTGTTTTTCGCACCAAATGCTGTTTTTCTTGGTGTGTTGCTTCATTTTCAAGCGCTTTACGACGACAACGGCGAGGATCTAATTGAGTTTTTTAACTCGGAAACTGAGTTAGTGGTGCCGAGTTTCGCTAACCCACTTCCCACTAGCATCCTTCCTTCTGCGATTTTGGACAGAGATTGGGCCAGCGCGTTATTTTACCATGCGAGGAGATACAGAGAAACCAAAGGTATAATGGTAAATACGTTTCTAGAGCTGGAATCCCATGCGTTGAGCTGGTTTTCGAGTAGTACGATACCGCCGGTTTATCCTGTAGGACCAATTCTGAAATTGAAAAGGGAAGGCTTGTTTGAGGCCAACCAATGTCATGATATCATGACGTGGCTTGATGATCAACCTCCATCATCTGTGGTGTTTTTATGTTTCGGAAGCGCCGGAACCTTTGATGAAGATCAAGCAAAGGAGATTGCACGTGGGCTCGAGGAAAGTGGGGTCCGCTTCTTGTGGTCCCTGAGGTTTTCCCCACCAAAAGGAATGAGTGGATTACTCAATGATTACTCAAATTCTAAGCACGAGGATGCCTTCCCGGACGGATTTTTTGATCGTACAGATGGGGTCGGGAAAATCATAGGGTGGGCCCCGCAAGTGGAGATTTTATCACACAGAGCAATCGGAGGATTCGTGTCTCATTGCGGGTGGAATTCAGTGTTGGAGAGTCTATGGTACGGTGTGCCCATTGCCACATGGCCAATATACTCAGAACAACAGTTGAATGCGTTTGAGATGGTGGTGGAGCTAGGGTTAGCGGTGGAGATCAAGTTGAATTATCGCAATAGTTATATGGATTCTGAAGCAATCATTGTGAGTAGTGCGGAAATATTAATGGGAATAAGAAAATTGATGGAAGATGATGTGATTAGAAATAGAGTTAAGGATATGAGTGAAAGGAGTAAAAAAGTTTTGTTGGACGGTGGATCTTCGTTCACTGCACTAAACCGTTTTATTAGTGATGTGTTTAAACATTCATTAAACTAGTAAATGATTCGCCGAAATCCACACATCATAACGTTAGGGTGCATAGTATTCAAGCTTTGTTGCCCATAATGTACGACAGAATCACTTCTCTTTGTGATTCCATTTGTTAAATGACAAAGTTTGGACTTTTCCCTCTTTGCTATACAATACAATATTCGATTTGTTAAATCATTTGCTATTAATCATTAGTCTAGACAATGGCGGGCTTGATGTTATTATTTGAATTATATGTCTTTGACTAATTAATAAGAAATTTATCGTGTATGATTAAGACTATATAATTAATCCCTCAAGGTATTTGGTAAATTAGAATTATTGATATCAATGAGTGAGATTAGGTTGGTTATGGACTTACCCACTAGATATAGTATTAATGATAACTAGGTTATTTTTGAAAAATATCATAAAAAATAGTCTTATTTGAAAAACATCAAAACTAGCCACTTAAAAAGATGGCATGCTTCTCAGAAAATGATTTTGACCCTAAACAAAAAAGTTCGGTGAAAAAAAGTTACAGAAAACTAGATGTATATGGTATATTTCATATATATTGTTTATATTACACATGTTACATATTATTTATACAGTATATGTTATATTGACATTTTATTTTCTTATAAAATTTATGGTTTTTAAAATATATATTGTATATTTAATATATTTATGGTATGTATTTAATTAGTATAGTTCACATTAGTTAGGTTTTGTGATAACAAAAATATTAGATGATATTTTTTTCATTATTTATTATATGTAATATAATATATTGTATAACAAATGTAATTACATGATCGTTTCTTGAAATCTTAAATTTTATTAATATGAAATTCATACAAACATACTCACAATCTCATACAATAAGAGACACATACACATGTTCATATTATTATGCGAGACGATGATGGTAAGTGGTGTACTTACCTAGATATGGTAATCAACTAAAATATTAATTGATTTATTAAATGAATTAATTGGTTAATTAATTTAATTAAGTAAAATAATAATTAATCAATTGAATAATTATTTTTTTTTAGAGAAAATGGCATAACTGGAGAAAAGGGAATGAATTGGTGATTGGAGATGAGAGGAGTGGATTAGGTGGGGAGGAGAGTGGGTTGGGTGTGAGGAGTGTAAGAAAGGGGAGGGGAGTGGGTTGAGAGGTGGGAAGTTGGAGAGGGAAGGGGAGTGGGTTGAGAGGTGGGAAGTTGGAGAGGGAAGGGTGAGGTGGGTGGTAGCACATGCGCTTGAGAATATGAGCTTAAGAGTCTAGTGATTATATTTTTATGATATTTTAAAAGTAGGCTATTTTTAGTTTGTAAATTGATTTAGCCTATTTATGATGAAAACCCCACTAGATACTCATGTTAAATTTTGGGCCTTCTATATAAATAGCTATAGTAATCTTAATAAGTAATCAACTTCTAAAAAAATCATAAAAAATGACCGCAAGTGTAAAAAAATCAACAACAACCCCCGACATGATTTTTGAAAAACATGACTCTCACGCGGAAGGGAAAATTCACGCCACGCGTACCACTGCTCTAAATTTTGATAGTTTATATAATATATACAGTATATATTATATCTATGTGTGTAATTCTTATAGTATACTTTATATTAACACTATATATCATATAAACTTTGTGGACAAAAATTCAAAACTTCGCTGTCGTGCGTGAGTAATGGTTTTTATTTTTACTTCATCTTGAGCTTTTTTTTTAAATAGTCTATTCTTGATATTGGCCCAAATAGATATACAATAGAAACTTAATATAAAAATTGTGTACACCCTAAAAAATTATAATATAACTACTTAATATGAGCTCACTAAAAAGTAGTAAACATTGATGGATTGGATTCCTATCATCCCTCTGATTCGAAATTTCGTTGTAATTACATCACACCCTTTTATTCGTGTGAAAATGATTGCATTATTCAGGGAAATCTCCAAATTTTATGTAATTTTGTTCTTATATAACATTTCAACATAAAAAATTTGGAAACACAAATAATCAATTATCATTACATATTATTAAATACATCCCTAACAAAACGATTTAACGAAGAGAAAGAAGAGCCACCGTCCAACAAAACCTTCCTACTCTTTTCACTCATTTCTTTAACTTTCCTCATCTCATTTTCATCCTCCATTAACTTTCTAATCCCATTCTCTATCTCTTCCGCCCTAACAATGATTAGATTCTCAACCTTGTAATCATTCTGATAATCCATTTTATTCTCGACGCTAATCCCAACTCCATTACCATCTTTAATGCATTCGTGTGTGGCTCTGAGTACATCAGCCACATGTCAATAGGCACCCCGTACCATAGGCTCTCTAGCGTTGAATTCCACTTCAATGCCATACGAACCGTCCAACTGCTTGATGGGCCAAGATCTCCACCTGTGGAGCCCAGCCTATTACCTTTCCGATACCAATTGTTCGTTCGAGAAATTCTTTTCGAAGAATGTCCTCTATATTTTCGTATACGGTTGGAATCCCCAACTTATACTTTGGCGGAGCCTTCCTTAGAGACCATACAAAGCGGACTCCACTTTGCTCAAGTGCAAGTGCAATTTCCTTCACCTGATCCTCACCGAAGCTTCCTGCTCTCCCATAGCATA
Organism: Datisca glomerata; assembly: GCA_003255025.1. Lineage (NCBI taxonomy): Eukaryota > Viridiplantae > Streptophyta > Magnoliopsida > Cucurbitales > Datiscaceae > Datisca > Datisca glomerata. The sequence goes on along the minus strand of QANY01002991.1, from coordinate 84,564 downwards.
GGAACATCTGCGCTCCCATAGCATAGGAACATCACCGATGATGGAGCTTGATCATCAAGCCACTTTATGATATCAATACTCTTGTGGGTTCCATCCGACTCTTCATCAAGCCACTTTATGATATCAATACTCTTGTGGGTTCCATCTGACTCTTTCAAGTTCTAAACAGGTCTCACTGAATAAACTAGTGGTGATTCCAAAAAGAGCTTATCGCGTAGGATTCTAATTCTGAAAATGTATTCACCATAATACACTTAGCTTCTCTAAACCTCCGAGCATTAGAGAATACCTAGTTTGCCCCATCTTTATCCAAAATCACGTTAGCAAGGACGTTCACGTGGAATGGATTAAAGAAACTTGTAAGCTTTAACTCAATGGTCGATTCCGACAACTCACTGATGTCCCCATTATGCTCATCGTTTATCTCTTGAAGATGCAACATCAGATCAAGAAATCCAGCATTGGAATTGAAGAACACATAAGTAGGGTGTTATGAAACGATGGCTAATTGAGGGTTAAACTGTGCAGGTTAACAAGCAGAACAAAAGAGAAGTGAAAATAGGGAGAAATCAACATCGAGGATTATATTGGTTCAGTTCCAGAAGGAACCTACATCCAGTCGCCAGAGAAGTCAATTATACTAGGCTTGGAGTCCAACAGTTACAAAGCAAAACAAAAACAATCGAAATTACAGAAGTACAGACTCAGGTTCAAAAAACCCAGGTAAAAACCCTCTCTCCTGAAGCTTTTCTTGAGTTGCAGATTCATGCCTTTCTTCTCTCTTCTTGTTGCTTTTCTTTCTTACTTTCGATGGGAACAAAATCACTTGCCTACTGGATTCTGTTTCCAAGTGGACATATATGTATAGGTAATGTGTTGTATGTGTTAACATATTAGTTTCTAGTTGCCTCAACTGTCTTAGCAGTTACATAGAAGTTGTCAAAATCCATTTAAGCTAGATAACTAACTGAATTTGATACACTTTTTACAAAATCTCCACCTTGGATCAAACTTCAGATAGAACCTCTCAAACCCTAGAATTCTCCAGTTGTTCTTTAGGCCTTAGTCTGAAACGGTACTCATATTTATCAAGTTTAGGCAGTGACCAAACTTGGTAGATGTGACATGCTTTGTTCTCATGTTAGCAGGGTTGTGAATCTTCTCCACTATCACCTTCCCTTCTGAAATCACTTCTCTGATGAAGTGCATTCTTATATCTATATATTTAGTTCTTACATGATGCATCTGGATCTTTGTTAAGTGAATAGCACTTTGGTTGTCACAATATATTGTTATACTATTCGTTCAATACCCAACTCTTCAGTAATCCCTTTTAACTATATAGCTTCCTTAACTACCCCAGTTGTTGCAATATACTCCGCTTCTGTTGTAGATAAGGCCACTACAGGTTGAAGAGTTGCTTTCCAGCTCACAGTGCACCCAAAATCAGAATCAACATAGCCTTTAATGACATCTTCTACTGAATTTATCTTTTCAAATATCAAACCTTGCCTAGGAGTTCCTCTCAAATATCTAAGAACCCATTTGACATCCTCCCAGTGTTCTTTGCCTGGTTTTGCCATGAATGTACTGACAAGACTTGCTGCATAAGCCAAATATGATCTTGTACAGACCATGGTGTACATAAGACTACCCACAACTCTAGCATAAGGGATTTTCTCCAAATGTTGTTATTCTTCATATGTCTTAGGAGATAGTTCAGTGGATAACTTGAAATGAGTGGCAAGATGAGTTTTGACAGGTTTTGAGTCTGCCATTCCATATTTCTTCAAAACTTTTAGAATGTAATCCTCATGGTGAGTAAACATTCTATTTTTCACCTTATTTCTATAAATATCCATTCTAAGTATCCGTTTAGCTTCTCCTAAATCTTTCATCTAAAATTCATTATGAAGTAGAGCTTTAAACTCTTTAATCTGAGTCTTATTAGATGATGCAGTGAGCATATCATCTACGTACATCAATAGAATTAATCTTAATACGTTTAACTAGTGTAGGATTAAAGATCAGGTCCAGTATTCAAGTAAAATCGACCTTCCCTCTCATCTCAGGGTGAGGCATGGAATTTAATCAAATGTTCATTGTTCAATATCTCGGCTGCTCAAGAAGTTTGACTAGCTGCTCCTCCGACCCAGAGTGGATTCTAGGGGAAGGGAAGAGCCTCACCTTGCAGTAGAGGGTGTTCGTTGCTGGGACGGGTTCAAACTGGACTTAAGGGAGAAGGAATTCAAGACTCTGGTCTTACTGGGGACGGTATACTTGCTGTAAACAAACCTGTCAAACATGCTCCTAGAGAACCCATTTTTTGTCATTAATTCATCAAATTTAATGTACCACTACCTTAGACTTTGTTTTAAACCATAAAGAGACTTTTTTAGAAGACATACATTATTTTCTTCTCCTCTCTTTATGAAGCCATCAAGTTGTGCCATATAGATCATCTCCTCTAAATTTCTATGTAAAAAAGCTATTCTTACATCCATTTGTTCTAGCACTAGACCATATTGAGTGACAAGAGCCAGAGGTAGTCTAATAGATGTATGCTTCACTACTGGTGAAAAGATATCAGAATAATCTATGCCCTCTCTTTAACTAAAACCTTTTGCTACCATTCTAGCTTTAAATCTAAGTTTCTCAGCTTCTGAAATTCCTTGTTTCACCTTAAAAATCCATTTAGAGCCAACAATATTTTCCCTATCAGATTTATCAACTAGAATCGAAGTGTGATTCTTGTTTAAAAAGTTCATCTCCTATTTCATTACTCCAAGCCATTGGTTTTTGTACTGGTTTCTCATAGCTTCTTCATAATTTATAGGTTCATCCTCATTTAAATTTTCAGCAGTTATGAGTGCAAAAGCCATAAGGTCTGCCTATCCATACCTAGCAGGTGGTCTGAGCTATCTTCTGTTTCTGTCCCTGACTAACTGATAATCTGATAGGTCCTCATGTTCTTCATGAGTTTCAAACTGTTGCTCACCATTTGGTCCATAATCACAAACAACATAACCTGTAGCAATAGGCTATTTATTGTTGTTCTCAAGCTCCACCTCTAGACCAATCTTACTTATCTTCTTAGCTTCTTATTGATTGGTCACATTTGAATTGGTCATGTATATTTCACTTCTCTAAATGTAAAAACCCTACTTATAAAACTTTAATGGATATAAGCTTTTGGTGAGATCAATGGTCGTTTCCTTTTCCTTTAGAAAGTAAAATATTTCATGGACATAAGCACTTGGTTAGCTTAGGGACCCATTTTTATTTTTGAAAAGAGATAATGAACCCAGATTTTTACGTGAAAACCCCTTAACGGGAAAAAAACCACGAGTATAAATGTTTTTACTATTTTAAAAATAATTAAACATAATATTTACGTAAATGTAAAGCATTCCAAGGTTTGGGTAAGATACTTTCCTCATTCTTAATTAGATAATAAGTTATGTTTCCTCCAGCTGCTTTGACTGTGAAGAGTCCTTCCCAATTTGGTCCCAACTTTCTTTCATTTGATTGAAAAATCCTTTCTAACACAAGATCTCCCATTTGGAACTGTCGTCCTCTTACTATTTTCTAGAAATAACTCCTTTTGATTGTAATTGGCCATTCTTATCCGAGTGACCTCTCTTTTCTCCTCCAGAATGCTCAAATTTTAGATCATTCGTTCAATGTTAATGACTTCATTCATTTCTGATCTCATAGTGAGACATCCAATTTCCACTGGTATGAGAGCTTCCACCCCAAATGTTAAAGCAAACGACCTTTCTCAAGTCGATTATTGTGGTGTTGTGCGTTACGCCCAAAAAACTAAGGGTAACTCTTCAACCCACTTCCCTATCGCAGCTCTTAGTTGTTTTTCAGATTCTCCAATATCGTTCTATTTGACCTTTCTGCTTGCTCGTTCCCCTGTGGGTAGTACAGAGTTGACAATCTATTTTTTATTCAGAGATCATCGCAAAAGCTTTTCACTTGGCTTCTAGTAAACTGAAGCCCATTATCCGAAACAAGTACTCTAGGGATCTCGTTCCTGCACATAATATTTTACCACAGGAACTACCTTACCTCCTCTTCCCGCAATCTTGCTAGTGCATCCACTTCTATCCACTTTGTAAAGTAGTCAATACCACTAGTAAGAATCTTTTCTGAGCAAGAGCCATTGACAGTGGCCCAATTATATCAATTCCCACTACATGAACGACCATGGGCTCAGCACTGTCTGTAATGTCCCGGGAGCCATCTTTGGAACGGGAGAGTATCGTTGGCACTTGTCCCACTTATTCACAAAGGACTTTGCTTCCTATTGTATTTTTTACGAGTAGTACCCTTCGTTCAATAACTTGTTAGCTAGAGACCTCCTGCTGGAATGATTTCCACATATTCCTTCATGTACTTCAGTCATTACATACTGGGCTTCCATTGGGGAAAGACATTTGAGGTATGGGCCTGAGAATGATCTTCTACACAGCTCCCCCTCGATCATCGTGTACCTAGCACTCCGTTGTTGGAGCTTCCGAGCTTCCATTCTGTCGGCTGGGACTTCTTGATAAAGCAACCATTGCACTATATTTCTCCTCCAATCATTCACATCATTTTTTGCTGTGACTTTTTCCTGAACATACGTCTTTGCACTTGATTCACTCAAATACTCTACAGTTATTGTTCTTCTGAATGAAATTTGGGCTGACAATCCCAAGCTAACCAATGCATCTTCCCTTGAATTTTCTACTCTGGGTATTTGCGTAATCTCATGGTCTTTCAACAACTGCAACATTTCCTTAGCACTCTGTAAGTATTCTGCCATCCGGCTGTCTTCTACGTTGTATTTTCCTGCAATTTGGTTAGTAACTAACATTGAATCGCAAAATATTTTTACTCTTGTTACCTTGAGCTCAGTCATGAGGCACAATCCAACTAACAGCGCCTCGTATGTTGCTTCATTATTCTACGCGTAGAAACTGAAAGACAAAGCCTACTCAAAAGTTTCTCCGTACAGAGTTTGAACTACCACTCCCACTCCAGCCCCAAGATAATTCGGCGGCCCGTCCACGAATAGAATCCAAGTGTCTTCTCCTTTTTCCACCATCATTGGAAGATATTCTCTGTCATCATAAGTAAATTCTACATTGAAGTCCACCAGGACTTGGGCTTTTATGGTAGTGCGGGGAACATACCGGATGTCATAAGCCCCAAGCTCTATCGCCCACTTCGCAAGTCTTATAGTTATCTCAGGTGAGTGCAGTAAACTCCTTATTGGAAACTACATCACCACATTTATGGTGTGTCCTTGAAAATAATGTATGAGCTTCCTTGCAGCAACCATCAAGGTGAGCACCAGCTTATCCATTTTCCCGTATCTAGCTTCCGAGGTTGCAAAGCTTTTACTCACAAAGTAAATGGGTTTTTGACACCCTCCTTCCGAGACGAGTGCTGCACTTGCTATGATTTCTAACACTACGAGGTAAAGGGATTGCTCTTCTCCTAGCAAAGGCTTTGACATAGCGGCGGCAAAGTCAAATACTCTTTGATTTTCTGTAAAGCATCTTCACACTCTTCATCCCACTGTTGTTTAGAATTCTTCCTCAGCTTGGTGAAGAACGGTCTGCACTTATCTGTTGACCTAGACAAGAATCTATTTAAAGCCGTTAACTTTCCTATCAAGCTTTGGATCTCCTTTTTTGTCTGTGGTGACTATGTACATGGTTGCTTTTATCTGATGTGGATTGATTTCAATTCCCCTACTGTTCACCGGATGTCCCATAAATTTTCCCATTACTACTCCAAAAGTACACTTTTCTGGATTCAGCTTCATATTATTTTCTCTCAGGGTAGAGAAAGCTTCCTCCAAGTTACGAATGTGATCTTCCCTTCTTTCTGCCTTGACAAGCATATCAACTACATATACTTCCATCATCATCCCGTTCTATTTGTCAAAGATTTTATTAACCAATCTTTGTACGTTGCCCCTGCATTTTTTAAACATAATGGCATTACAGTGTAGGAATATATTCCAAAATCAGTGATAAAGGACATTTTTTCCTAATCTGAATGGAACATTTTCACCTGATTATATCCGGAATAAGAATCCATGAATCTTAGAAGCTCGTATCCAGATGTGGCATCTACAATTTGATCAATTCTTGGCAACATGTAATTATCCTTTGAGCAGGCTTTATTTAGATCTATAAAATCCACGCAGATTCTCCATTTTCAATTCTTTTTCTTTACTATCATAATGTTTGCCAGCCACTCCGGGTAACTGACTTCTCTGATGAACTTTGCTTTGAGTAACTTTTCCACTTCTTCATATATTACCATTTTTATCTTGGAAGTGAAAGACCGCCTCTTCTGTTTGACAGGTTTTACGAAAAGATCAACATTCAGTTTATGAATAATTATCGAGTCATCAATACCTGGCATTTCTGACGTAGTGGTGGCAAAAATATCCATGTTCTTTCAAAGGTACTTGATAAGCTCTCCATTTTCAGCTTTAGACGGTCTTACTCCCACTGTAGTTACTTTTCCTTTTCCCAGGTCTACAGGTTTGGTCTTGCTTCTGGCTTCATCTAATTGCTATTGTTAAGCTTTTTCTTCCCCGCTTTTAAGAGTGGGATTTTTATAGTTGATTTTTTCCTTCCTGGTTATTCCTTCTGACTCCATCATGGTGATGATGGTGTCCACTATTCTCAGTGGTTCTTTTTCCCTATGGCTCTGTTGCTTCTCATCCCTCCTTGGTTGGTCCCATCTCAGAACACACTCCTTTAAATGTCCCTCCTGGACGACCCTCTCAACGCAGTCCTTTATTTGATAGAAATCATGGGTTTCATGACCAGCACTCCAATGAAAGTGTTAATATTTATCTTTATCCATTGGATTTAGCTCATTTGTAATGGGATAAGGCCGTTTCAACCAAGGTTCATCCTTGATAACTTCAAGAACTTGATTCACTGGGATATTCAATGGGGTATAGATTTTGTCCCTAGGGTGAATTCCTTCAGCTAGTCTTGGCCTTTTTTCGAAGTCACCCTGTTTCTCGTCTATTTTCTTTTTAGAACGCTCGGCTCCACACTTTCATGTTCACGCGCTACCACCATCCTTGCGGTGATTTCGTTGCTCAATCAATTTTTGAATGCTCTTCTTTTCTTCCTCTAAGGCTATGTACGCCTGTGCTTAAAGGAAGGTTTCTGCCATGGTGAGGGGCTTATTCTTAGATTGATCTTCAAACAATTGAGAGTTGAGATCTAGGCTGTGCCTAAATGCCAATCTAGCCACACTATCATCATAGTTCTCCACCTTAGCCATTTCATCTTTAAAGCGATATGTATACTCCCGCAATGATTCTCCTTTCTTAATCGTAATCGTCATGAGGTGTTCTGAGTCTTACACTATCATTCGGTAGGTGGAGTACTGCTCCAGAAGAACAGAAGACATTGTAGTAAAATTATCAATTGAGCAAGGGGGTAAAGATTGATACCACTTTAACGCATTCCCGTCGAGACTTGTTGTCAACATTCAGCACATCAGTTCATCCTCATGTTGATGAAGCGCCATCACTTACTTGAAATGCCGAAGGTAGTCAACATGATCTGACTATTGACGGTTATGCTCTCAAAGCATGTGTATTGACATATTAATATACAATTTAATGGAATTACATTTTTCTTAAAATTGTTCCTTTAAATTATTGTTGAATAATTTATATAAATATCTGAAAATTCTATATTCATTAATGAGACTATAGTCTTGCATTAGTATGAGAGGATTAAGATCATAGATAATGAATAAAATTGTCAGAAATATATTAAAGTTTGGAATCTTTAATGAATGGTTGCTAGTATGGTTCACTAATCATTATGAATGCATGTGATATAGATCCAGATCATTAATGTGGATAGATATCTTAATGAATGTGCATTATATAATAAGATTATATACGACATCACTAGTGTGAATTAATATCTTTATTAACATATCGTTTATCATAAAGATTTAATACACATCAACTTGATGATCATATGTAGATTAGTCAGAATCATGAGTAGTCATGAACTCCTATACATACCTACTGGATCTTTTGATTCATTCATTAACGTTTGTTTATAAAACATGCCAGTGACTTTTGTTTTGGAGATTCAGTGATATGGATGGTTGGGAATATGATCTTATAAGATTTGCAATCCTAGCTTTTCTAACGGATCATATATTGGTTCTCTTAAGTGTTAATTCTAGAACTGAATGGTTATTGAACTCAAATTTTAAAATACAATTATAAATTAGTCATTCAATAGTGAATTAATGATATTTAAGGATCAAGAGGTAATTAAAAGGGTAAAATGATTATTTTGACCGGTTCTAATTTATGAACCAATAATTGGAGAACAGAACTACGTGAAATAACTATATCAATGGACTACACGAAAATACTCTGTAAATATATTCTATAATATCTTAATGTGTAATTCCATATTTATAGTAGAGTAATAATAGAATTAAAAAATAAGATTATCTAATTTAAAAGTTTAGATAATAATCTGGTTTATTGGAGCGTAGGATTATAGGTCCATGGTCCCCAAATCATATCTGTACTACATAGTCTAGGGTGTGAATATTTCAGGACCTGAGAAAATGACTGACTTGCAAAAAGAATTTTTATTTCGAGACAAATACATAATTATGAGATAATTATGTGTGATTAATTACTTAAAGATTAATTGATTTAATTATATATATAACTAACTATCGATTATTTTTTAATTATCGATAAGTGAGACAGAATATCTAATTTATGAAATTAGATAATAATAATAATATATTATTATTAGAATAAATTAAATATATTTTTTGTGAAATAACAGATAACTTAATTGATAAAGATAATAAGTATGTTAATTTTAAATTATCTGATATCTAGATATTTAATAGATTAAAATAAATAACTAATTTGTAATAATTGTCATGTGTCAATCATTGATTGTGTATAATAGATTGACATGGACTACTGTAGTGCCACGTGGCACTACAGTAGTGGGGGTGCAACACTATAGTACCACACGGTACTACAGTTGTACACAGTTACAGTGGGTCCCACTACAATTGACAATTTTATTAATATATATTATTTAAGTTTATCCCTAAAAATCTGATATGCCATTATATAAAAAAGTATACAGATATTATTTTAATGGCCTAAGTTAATAATTTATTTAATCAGTTCATCAAAAATCGAATTGAGAACACAGTTGGTGTTAGAGTGATTTTTCTTTGTGATTAATAGTTAATCAAAATTCTGGAAGAAGAATCAAGGTATTCTTTTAGAGTGTTGTCTCACAAAAATAATCATTCTCAGTAAATCTCTAGATCTCATGTGTTGAGTACATCTAGAGACAGAAAAGTGTCTTTGAATTGTTCTACGTGCCTACACACGTCCTAGTGCGTTGAGGATTGGCTTGGAAGATCTTGGTGTGGATCTCGAAGTCTGTTGTTCGTGGGAATGAAGGGTTGTTGATTTGCGAGGATGTTTGATATAGACTATAAGATATATGATTCCTATCGGTATATGTCTTCTATTTAATATATAAATATATAAGGGATCTTGATTAAAAATGAGTTTTCAATAAAAAAATTTATTTTTGAAAATCGTTTTGTCGTGCTTGCATTCTTTTTATAGAAAAAGATTCATTTTTAATAAAAACAAATTTAAAAGCTTTCGCCACGCGTGCGCCACGTTATCCAACAATTGGTATCAGAGCGGTCATTATATATTTATATATTAAATACTGTGTGGTTATTCTTGCAATGTTCATAATATATTTTGATATATGTGAATGAATGGATGGTTTGTGAATGCATATTTAAATAATGGACTGTTAATTATATGGTGATTATTGAGTTAGGCTTTGTGCTTTATTTTTTTCTTTGATATTTTGTAAGCCATTTTGGGGCGTAGAAATTTTTGTATTTTTATTTTGAATATTTAATTGTAATTATTAAACTCACAAGATGAATGAGGAAGACAAAAATAGAATTCCTAGGGATTTTTGGCGTTGGAACCGCCAGTAATCCAACGGTGACAACCCCGTCTGAAAAATCATCTCAGTGGCGGTCTGCGGCGGCTGGGATTGGCCGGCGGTGATGGGCAGCGGTAGGACAGTCCTATCGTTGGTGGTAATTGTTGTCACATTTGGAAAAATTTCGTAGAAACTATGATACCAACTTACCCTATCACTGCATGGTTTGATGATAACCCTAACTTTATCAATTATCTTTTATATTTTGAAATTAATATAATTGTAAAATTAATTATATGAAAATTAAAGATTAATTAATTGATTGGTTTTGACCAAGTAAATAAAATTTTTATTGTCTAAGTCAAATTCAATAATTATAAAAGATAATTATAGAATTTTTAATTAAGGAAAAAAGTTTTCCTAACTAAAAAGGTTTTGTTCGAAGCTTGAAGATTATGAAGATGAACATCAGGTGGAGAAAGAGATATTTGGGAAATATGTAATCTTGAAGTCATCTTTGTAATTTTATTTCTTTATTTCAAAAGGTGTAATTTAGAAATACTCAATAGTCACTCGGTTCATTATTATTTTATTTAATTGTGAAATAAATATTTATTGATATGATTGATAACATGACTATGCATTGATAGATCACATACCATACATGAAATCCCACAAAATTTTATTTTATCATGCATCTCATAAGTAGAAACATGATTTATTTGGATTGTTCTAATATGTTTATATGAATTGTTTTGAGAAATCAATTGCATGTAAACTGTTAGGTTTTAATTAGTTAAAACTTGATGATCACATTACTCTAAAGGCTATAGTAACATTTAGGATAATCAACTTTAGTAAAAGAGTTGTATAAAAGTTTGATGAACGTAATTAATTAGTTAATTTAAATTCACCTAATTATGACTTAGGCTGTTAAGAAGGTTAAATGAATTTAGACTAATTAGAATGAAATAACTGTTAATTTAACATTCATAGGGTTATTATTTTAATTAGTAATTAATTTAAAATTAATTGATTAGTTAAAATAGAAACACGTTATCTTAAAATAGTGAGTGGGAGAAGGTTGTCATGTGAATGTAACCTATGGTGTCCATTATTAGTAGAATACCATCAGGTACAGTGAGAGCCTCAAGATGTCTTTGTTTTCATCCCTCTAAGGAAGGTTTCGAACTGTTTCAATACCAAGGTTGGACTTCTTAAGAAGATATGACTAAGTGATGTAGTTTAGTTTTGACCGATTCTAAGGCGACATATTCTAAATCAAGTCATGAAATATGAAATAATGGGTTACACTCATAAAGTTACAATTAAGCTTTCAAGTGGATAATTATGACTTGACTGAATAAGCGATACATTATTGTTAAAAGAGAAAATGTGAGATATTTTCCGTTTTAATTAATAAGGATGAGAATATCTCATAGACAGTCTAAGATTAATCTGACCGACCCTAAGGCAGCACATTAATTGTTAGGTTGTTTTATCATGGATTAAGTAAATGATAAATTTATGTGTTTAATATGATGCATTCATGCATCACATTTCTGAATTCTGGATATTTATTTAAATTATAGTGAATTATATATATTTTATTTTTCAGTTATTATTATGTTTACAATGGACGACCCTATTACTGTTTTACTTGCACTTGAGAAACTGAACGGTGATAATTTCAAAAGATGGAAATCAAATTTAAACTTGATGTTAATTTGTGAGAACCATACATTTATTCTTACTGAGAAATGTCCTGAGGAGCCCGCTGCTAATGCCCTTTAGAATGTTAGGGACAAGGTTGATGCTTGGATTCAATCCAACAACAAAGCGAAGTGCTACATGCTTGTGAGCATGAATGATGTTCTGAGAACCAAACATTAGAGCATGAAGATAGCCTATGAAATTATGGAATCTCTACACTTGATGTTTGGACAGCAAGTCTAATCAAAGTCGCCATGGGGCTACTAGGAGCTATATGACGACCAGGATGAAGAAAGGTACTTCTGTACATGAACATGTTTTGAACATGATCAACATAATGCATGAGTCAGAAGTGCATGGGATGACCATTGATGAGCGAACTCAAATGAGCATTATGCTTGAATCGTTCACACCTACTTTTTCTACGTTCACCACCAATTATGTTATGAACAAGTTGTATGAGTAAATGCCTTCTTCCACTGTTAAAAGTAACAAGAGAAGAAGATCAATGGTAATGACAAAGGTAAGAACAAGAAAGGGAAGAAAGCTAAGACATCGTCAAAAGTCAAGAAGAACAAGAAAAGTTGGCAATGGTGCGCTCGTATCAACTAAAGCATTAGGGACAATCCGTTTACTTTTTAAACATAATTATTTAGTTTTGAACGATGTTTATTATATTCCTGGTTTAGAAGAAATTGATTTTTTTTTCATTTTTGCAAGAACAATTATTCAAAATTTCTTAAATTAATAAAGAGTTTATTATTTCTAAGAAATGAATTCGATATATGTCATGCTAAAATTATAAATGGACTGTATATGCTTAAACTGACTGAACGCGCGTTAAATAATTTTGAATTATTTAAAGTAGCAAAACCTAAAAATAACAAACGACAAAGAGTTTTTCATGATGATAACACATATTTATGACATCTTAGGTTGGGACATATCAATCTAGATAGGTTAAACAGGTTAACAAAGCGTGGTGCTTTGAGAGAACTAAAAGTTGGAACTCTTCTTATTTGTGAATCCTGTCTAGAAGGTAAAATGACCAAGAGACTTTTCACAGGAAATGGCCAAAGAGCTAATGAACCATTTGAGTTAGTATATAGTGATGTCTGTGGACTGATCAATATACAAGCTAGAGGTGAGTATTAGTATTTTTTCAATTTCTTGATGACCACTCAAGATATGGTTATACTTATCTAATGCAAAGAAAGTCTGAAACTTTTGGAAAGTTTAAAGACTTCAAAGCTGAAGCTGAAAAGTAATTAGGTAAAACATTGAAAACCCTTCGATCAGATTGAAATGGTGAAAACTTGGATTTAGAATTCAAGGATTATTTGCTGGTGTATGGAATCCTAACCCAACTCACAGCTCCTGGAAAGCCACAGCAAAATGGTGTTTCAAAAAGGAGAAATCATACCTTATTGGATATCGTTAGATCGATGTTAAGCTACTCATCACTACCACTTATATTTTGGTGATATGCATTACACACAACAACATACATTTTGAATGTAGTGCCTTCTAAGTCTATAAACAAGACACTTTTAGACTTATGAAATGATTCCAAATCCAGTTTGTATCATTTCTGTATATGGGGGGTTGTCCAGCTCACGTTCTTAGATCCAAGACTGAAAGTTAGACTCTAGATCTGAAGTATACATATTCGTTGGTTATGCTCTATAGACTAGAAGTGTGTACTTTTATAGTCACAAGGATCAAAAGGTGTTTGTATTGACAAATGTCACATTCCTTAAACACGACTATATGGAAAACTACAAATCTTGAAGCAAAGTAGTTCTCGAGGAATGAATTTTTGATGAAATCATACCGCCTTCATTATCAACTAATAAATGACAAACCACAGTTTCTGTTAAGGATACCCTGCTGTAACATCGTAGTGAGAGGGATGTAAAACAACATATTCACTATGAACTAGAGGCACCTGTCCTAGTGTCTGACACTCAAAATGACGATTCACCTGAAGATGCAGGCCCATTGGATGTAAATATATTTTCAAGAGAAAAAGAGGTGCATATAGGAAATTAGAGACTTTCAAGGCCCGGCTGGTAGCCAAGGGCTATACACAAAAAGAATGAGTCGATTATGAACAGATATTCTCCCATGTTGCCATGCTAAAATCCATTCACATCCATTACCGCTAGTTTGGACTATGAAATATAGCAAATAGACATCAATATAGCTTTTCTAAATGGCTCTCTTGAAGAAAGCATCTATATGATACAACCAGAAGGGTTCATGAAAATGGAGCAAGATTAGAAAGTATGCAAGTTGGTTAAATCTTTTTATGGATTAAAGCAAGCATCTAGATTTTGGAATCTTACTTTTGATGAGATTATTAAATCATATGGCTTCGAGCAAAATGTTGACGAAACTTGTGTTTATAAATACATCAAAGACAACAAAAGTGTCTTTGAATTATTCTACGTTCCACACACGTCCTAGTGCATTGAGAATTGGCTTGGAAGATCTTGGTGTGGATTATTGTTCGTGGGAACGAAGGATTGTTGATTTGCGAGGAAGCTTGATATAGACTACACGAGGTATATGATTTCTATCATTGTATGTCTTCGATTTAATATATAAATATATAATGGATTCTGATTGAAAATAGTTTTCAATAAAAGTTTTTATTTTTGAAAATTGTTGCGTCGCACTTGTTTCTTTTTATACAAAAACATTCATTTTTTTATAATTTTTTTAAAACGCTTCCGCCACACGTGCGTCGCGCTCTCCAACACTAGCTTCCCTTCGTAACACTTAAACTTTGGAGCTACAAATTTCTTCGGTACTGGAGAAGATAAGATTTCTGGGTATAGTAGGGAGCGAGTTAAAATTTCCAGATCTGCCAATCCGCCTGCTCCTAGTTTCCTCATGTCGAGCATTTTCTGCCCCAACATCATTTTCACTGCCCACTCTGTGACTGGCTGGACGGGCCGATTCTCATCCGTCATTCCTTTCCCTCTATTACGCGAAGTGGCTTCAAAATTCTCGTGACTGACGTTGTGGCTGGCTACGTGTTTTGGTTGTTACCCCGTCTGCTTCCCTTGCCCTTGATTCTAGTTTTCTGCTTCACATTCCCATGCCACTATATTCTAGCTGGCTTCTACTCTCGTTTCCATAATTTCCCGCTGCAATGTGGCAAGTGCCCATGGAGGGTCTACCACGCGTTCCGCAATGCTTCACTTTTACGACACTCCATTCCTTGCATCCTGTTCAGTATGGTCTGAATCATGTCGTGTACTCATGTCTGTTATGCGGGTTGATCCGGGGGATTGGCATCGAGATTGGGGTCGTTTCCTGTTTCTCGTGCAGCATGTGACCTTGTATGAGTCATCTTCTATTATCTTCCTGAGTAAAAACTCTCAGGCTTTCAATGAAAATACCAAAATGTAAGAGAAAATTTCTTCAGACTAAAAAAAATAAGAATAGCATGAGAGAGAGAGAGGGAGAATTCTCAAGAACAAGTATATAATTGCTTCAATTTGTATTGAATGCATTGATTTACAATTGACATTTATTTATAGATTCTTGATTAGTTACAAGATTTAGCTAAATCTCTTTAAACTCGAAGAATCAATAGAATATACCTCCTAGATTAAGCTTATCACATCAGACTAAATTTATCTAATCTAACAACTAATCGAGCTTAATTTATCTTTATCAACAACTACTCAGATATGAACCGTGAGATGTGACATGATGAGATCAACGGTTCAGGTGAGTTTTTTCTCGCTTGGCCACGGTAGCAATACATTCTTTCCGCTTCTAATTGATCATGCTTACTTATGTGGTTTCTTAGATGATTTTTACCAGTACCATACCTTTTGTTTCTTTGTATCTTCTCGCATGGTAAAATAACTCGTTGGCCCAATCTCTGTCCAAAATCGTAGATGGAAGGATGCTAGTGGGAAGTGGGTTAGTGAAACTTGGCGCCAGTAACTCATTTTCCGAGTTAAAGAACTCGGCCAGATACTTGCTGAGGTCATCGTAAAGCGCTTGAAATGAAGCAACGGACAAAAAAACAACATTGGGTGCGAAAGACAGATGTGTAGGGACCCCAAATTCATTAGCCCACATCAATCATTGCAGTACATAACATGTCTATACAGAACCCGGCGAGTCTGGGCGAGTCAGTACCGATCTCTGACTCAGTAAGCTTGGTCACAGCATCTTTGACGTGGGGTTTATGGTTTTCAATGACCGAATTTATGAAAAAAGGTTGCTTTAGTTGCTGGTCAAAGGGTACTTTGGGAAGGTGGATGAATCGAATAAGGTCGGTAGTAGAGGAAGCAGAGAGAGATTCGGTGTAGCTGTTGATTTTGGGTTCGAATGATAAGTTTATAAAGAATACTGTGATAGAGAGATTGTCGTTTCGAGTAAGCAGAAGATTAGCGAGCTCAATCGCCGATAAGAAGTGGCCGGAAAGAGGTGCAGAGATGAATACAAGCTCCGATTTCTTCATTTTTGTGGGAAATATTGTTGCGCACAAAGGGTTACGTTTATGCCAAAACCAAAATGATGGGATTAGCCTTTTTGATGTCATTTTCAAAGATTTGGTTTCATGGTAGAAGGAGAATGGAAGTGATGTCATTGTCTTCGCTGGTATTGCTCAATTAAACAGTAACGCTATGGTCTTCATGCATATTTAGAGCTTTCAGTGTTTTAGCCGTTAGACAAGATATATTAATGGTTTTTTTTTTTGCCCTAGATAAATTATTTTGCATAATTAGACTCGTTTAGTATTCTTTGTTTATTCTGACCCTAGTTCACATTTTCTTCATTTTTCCTGTTTTCCTCCCTAATATCATTCCTACACACTGACTCACACACTCTGTCTTCATCTTTCATCATCTCTTTCTCATTTTTCAAGAACTCATTTTCTCATAAACTCATCTTCTTTTTATTTCTCCGTGCTTCATTTGCTTTATAATTTTATAATTTTTTCATTTTATTTAAAAACTAAGGTAGAGAGCTTAAATTGTACATTTGTATTTGGAATTTTGGTGAAAGATTGGTGAGAATTTTGACTAGAATTTGATGAGTTTTGTTAATTTTAGCTTTTGCCCAGATTTGAGAGATAAAAACCGTAGAGAGAGAATGGTTTTAGTTGATTTTAATGAGTTTTGTAAATTTTTATAGGGTTTGTTAATTTTTGTAGGTTTTATAAATTTTGGTCGACGGATGGCGACTCAGCGTCGTGTAGTTTTGGTCGACGGGGGTACACTGGCGTGGTATAGCTAGTGTGTACCCATTGTAGCCATCCGTTGACAAAATTCCCAAAAAAAACACAATGGTTTTGTTAAATTCAGCTTTTGCCCAAATTTGAAAGAGAGAAACCGTAGAGAGAGAATGAGTTTTGTAAATTTTAATGAGGTTTGTTAATATTTGTAGGTTTTGTTAATTTTGTAAGTTTTGTTAATTTTTGTAAACAGATGGCTACACTGACATCGTGTAGCCATCGTGTAGACTACACGATGGGTGCACTTGCATCGTGTAGCCATGGTGTAGTCTACACGATGGCTACACTGGCGTCGTGTAGCCATGGTGTAGTCTACACGGTGGCTACACTAGCGTCGTGTAGCCATGGTGTAGTCTACATGATAGCTACAATGGCGTTGTGTAGCCATGGTGTAGTCTATACGATGTTAGTGTACCCATCGTGTAGTCTACACAACGTCAGTGTACCCCCATCGTGTAGTCTACACGATGGCTACATGACGCTCGTGTACCAATCGTGTAGACTATATGATGTAACGCAAGGCTCGACAAAACCTTAACAATACAAAAAACTGTTGGATCACACATGATTACCGGAAAATCCTAAAATTAACAAAGATGAAAAATTATGAAAAAAACAGAACTTACAAACAAAATAACTTTGAGGCCTCCGAAAATTACAAGATGTTCATGTACCCATTGTGTAGACATGGCCAAAAATTACACGACGCCAGTGTACCCATCGTGTAGTCTAGACGATGCCAGTGTGGCCATCCGTTGGCAAAAATTAACAAAACTTACAAATATTAACAAACCTACAAAAATTAACAAAACTCATTCTCTCTTTCAAATCTGGGTAAAAGCTAAATTTAACAAGACCCATCGTGTTGTTTTTAGAATTTTGTCAACGGTTGACTACACTGGGTACACGATGGCTACACGTTGCCAATGTACTCCCATCGTGTAGACTACATGATGGCTACACGACGTCAATGTAACCACTCGTTGAAAAAATTAACAAAACCTACAAAAATTAACAAAACCCTAAAAAATTAACAAAACTCATTCTCTCTCTACGGTTTCTCTCTCTCAAATCTGGGTAAAAGCTAAAATTAACAAAACTCATCAAATTTCTGCCAAAATTCTCACCAATTTTTCATCAAATTTCAAAATCAAAAGTACAATTTAGCTTTCAACCTTAATTTTTCAAAATATGAGAAAGTTGTAAAATCATAAAACATGAAGAAATAAAAAATTAAGATGATTTTATGCGAAAATGGGCTTCTGGAAAATGAGAAAGAGATGAAGATGGAAGATGAAGAGAGAGTGTGAGGGCCAATGTGTAAAAATGCATTAGGAGGGCAAAAAGAGAAGAAGTGAAAGTAATTAGGGTCAGGGGTCAGAGTAAACCAAAATTAAGAAATGAGTATAATTTTATAAAATGGTTTATCTAAGGGTCTAATTTAACATAAAATCCTATATTAAAATCATTAATTAGTTTTTTTTGAAATAATTAATATTCCTCAATTTCCAGTATTTTTAATTATATGACCATAATTTTAACATATTTCTCAGATACTTTTCAACTTTTATCATCCACAGAAAATACTTATTCTATCCAAAATTTCATCTAACAACCGCTAAATTGATCACATGCTAATTTTATTTTGAAAAGACCAAATCACCCTCATTCCAAAAGAAATGAGATAGAGTTAGGAGAAATAACCCATTTAGAGGTAGGGATGTGCAAAAATATCGATAAATCAAATCAAACCGAATTGAGTTGGTTCGGGATACTTTTTCTCACTGATTCAGCTTAGTTTAATTTTAGTAAAATTAAATAACCAATTTATTTCACCTCTCAATTTGTCGTTCCCCTAAAAGCGTTCGAGAGAGTGCGATGGTCGAGTAGATCAGAGTAAAATCGGGATTGAATTTCACCAAAACTCATTCACTTCACCTTTCTTCATGTCATGACTATTCAGTCTCATCTTGTCAAACTCCCATCTCACTCGTCTAGCAGCCGCCTCTTTCGTTCGAGCTTCAGTTCGCCTCACTCACGCCGCCGCCTCTTTCGTGCTTTAGTTTGCCTCACTCAAGTAAAGGCCTTATACAACGTGACAACCTCCTTAACCGCAACACCTCTTTTCTTTGCAGGAATGTCAGGATTTTTATAAGTTGCTTTTAAGTTTGACTAACATAGGGTGTGATTAATTAGAGATTTATGTCTTACCGAATTAGGGACTAATTTATGGTTTGGTTGAGGGTTTGATATACGAACTGATTAATGATTTAAGGTTTATCCTACTAATTTTGGGACTGATTTCAAATGATGAAATTTTATGTTTTTTATAGACCGGTAAATATTAAAGTGTTTGAAGTAGGTTTCATGAAAATCAATAACAATCGAACGAACTGAATTGATTATTTGAGTTCGGTTTAGTTCAATTCTAACACCTTATTTGGTTCAGGTTGGTTCAGCTCGGTATTATAAAACCAATGACTTTGATTTGATAACAAAATAGAACTACTTACCGATTGGACCTTGTATCTTAAAAAGAAGAAAGATGTTGACGGTAAAAGGATGTTGGTATGTAAGAAAATCTATAATACACTAAAAGCAGCATAGCATGAGAATTTTTTAGACGATTAAATCCATCCTGAATTACTATTTCAAACTTATCCTTACTATAAGTGAATTCAATTGGCTAGCATAAATTAGTTCATACATTAAACCTTTTTTTTGTTCTACTAGATATGAAATTATAAAAGTAGAGAGGTTGTTGGACGATATTGTTGAAGAATGTAGTTTCATCTATTTGTGATTTACAGAGATAACACCAATACTTTATTTTCTTATTATCCTTCGCATAATACACGCATTCATTTTAAATAAATAATAATTTTTAATAGTTTGTTTTATTTGATTAGTTTGTACAAGATCAATGTTATTTTTCTATGATGAAGTCAAAGCTTATACAAGAATTGTCTCCCGTTGAAGTAGTGCATGAAGGTTAGAGTCGCTAAAAAAAGTTATGTAGAATCTTACATCAAAGAAGCGCGGAAACTAGAAGTTATGAGATTGATTATAATAGACAACGAGGTCATGTATTTCCTACAATAATTTATCTCATATTGCAATTTTATAGGACATATGGCAGTGCTGAATCTTCTTTTTCCGGGACGTATAATTCTAGAAATTCGTATTATTATGCTATTATAAAATTTGATGTTGTAATTGAAAGAGATAAAACATACATTATTAGGAGTGAAAATAACTGGCTTGTTAAAGGAAAGTCCTTAAGCAAATAAACAGACTATTACATGTACCAAGTGTGAAAAATAAGATATATTATTTACAAAAAATATTTGATGAGGTTTATCGTTTTCGATGGGATTAAAGAAATATATATTACATTGTTTGATGCCGTCGAAAGTTTGATTGGATATACAGTGGCTGAATATACATAGAGTCTATTTATACATGAATTTTTCATCCCGGACATATCTCAGGGGTCCACCCGTCCTGATCGGACCCATGTGATTATTTACCTACAACCGTAAAGTTAAGTGACAAGATTTGGATGGACAATTACCGCCTTGGGAATGAATTGGAAGCATACGACTTGATAGGTTTAGGATGAGGCTCGTTGTGTCGGTCCGCCATCACGACCTCCTCAGTAGGTTTTAGATGCGTCGTCTTCTCATTGAGAATGAATTTAGAGACACGTGACAGCGTCCTATACGCTGGTTTTACATGCACTTGGCAATCGTTGATTGTCCATCATAAAATTAGGGTTTACCCTCTATCTTTCTATATAAAAAGGCTTAACACTCCTATTGAGGGGGGATAGACATTGACATTTCACACACACATTTGCGGGCTGTCACTCTCTACCTCTCCTTGACAATCCCAAGGAGGTGCGTTTGCTAGCGGTTGTCACCGTCTAGGCTGCTAAGGATGCTCATCCTTTCCTCTACGCTAGACCTCCATGTTCCTAAGGATTTTTTGATGACTAGACAACTCTCCGTACATATACCCATCCGGTTCAAAATTCATCCCCGAAACAATGGCGACTCCACTGGGTAGTCTTCTGTCAAAGAGAAGCTCCATGAGGAAGGTCTGTCGTGTGTTTATATTTTTGAAATCAGTATGTTTTTTTCTTTGATTTCTTCATCAAAATTTGGAACCCAAATAGAAGAAGGAATTTCTGGAACTTAAATTTTTTTTTTTGAAAGAATGTTTCCACTACTTCCTTCGTCCATGTTCAAAAGGAAAAAATGAGTTCCTTGTATATTTGTGTATTCGGTCATGGGTTTCATTTTGCTTTGGATGGTTAAAAAAATATAATAATTTTCATAACTCAGTTCCTTTTTTGGTCTCTTGTCATGGCTGAAAGTAAAAAAAAAAGATAAAGATGTGATTTTTTTAAAAAATGGTGAAGAAAGTGGTTTTCTCATTTCTAGAACATTATTGAGTCTACTTGGTAGAAGAAAAACTGCATGCCGGCAAACACTTAAAGGTATTAAACAAAAAAAAGGGCAACAAGTTTGGCTGTCTGTGTTTTCCTCTTGGTTTAGATCTCTCAAGAAAATGATTGATAGGTTTTGAAACATTTGATCCAACTTCATCTTCACAAAATTTATGGTTTGTTTTCAAAGCAAAATGGTGGTTTCTAAAGAATGACGAAAAAAGGAAATAGTGTACTAAGAGCCAAAGCCGAGAGGAAAGGGATTGAGCTTCCCCTCCTCTCGGCGGTTTATGTAGAAGAGAGGAAAGGGGATAGCCCCTCTCCTTAAGGCGCTGAAGGCACCACTGCCAGCTGATGTCAGCACCTTGGGACCGTCCTAAGACGCTGAAGATTCTAGCGCCTGCTGGTGTCAGCACCTCGGGAACGGTCCCGAGACACTGAAGACACCAGCGCTTGCAGGTGTCAGGCGTGGGGAATCCCCCATGCCTCATCCTTAGGCGTGGGAAGCCCCTCACGCCTGATCCCTAGGCGTGGGGAGTCCCCTTGCCATCTATCAACAAAATAGGTCCTAGGGACTCCTACGACTCGTTTCAGAGTCTGAGATTTCTCTTAGACGTACTGTCTCAAAGTAGGATCTATTCTTACACTATAATAATAAAACAACGATATACGTTCTTACTATTTTTTTGAAGAATGGATATATACATCAAACCCACAAATCATTAGAATGACGCAGCGCTCAAATCAGAAGTTATGTTCAAGCTTCATTGTTATCCTTCAACAAGGGGGTTTATGTATTTATGGATCTACGTCACTGAGAGTGACATGTCAAGATTGAACATGTGACATCTAAATACACCTACATGACGCCTATATGGCATAACGATAAACTTCATACTTGAAGTTAACCGTCCCTAAAATGTAGTATATGTCTTCGGACTTAGTGACAAATGCTCGAAGTCCTTCTTTTCCTGGGAACAATCTTGACTTATTATCGATGGAGATTTCTAGATTTATTAATTAATTTATCACAGAGATTTATGGACTTATTATCGAGTTCATAATGGGATATCTAAATTATCCACTGACTTATTATAGATATTTGAAATTTATCAATCAACTTATTTTGCTAGATCTATCATCTGTCTTATCATGAGTATTCATGGATTTATTAACCCAGTTACTGTAAGTATTTATGAAATTATTTATTATTTACATTATCTCTTGATATATGTCACATGAATCTGAATCACACCTAAAGGGGGCTCTAGTATGCATATGAGAGATTCTTTATATATATTTGCTAATCTATATCAGCCTGTAGTCTCTAGGTTATTATTGAATTTAGTCATGGTAGAGAAAATGACATATTTCTTTAAGCTTCGAAAAGAGGGGAAGATATCAATATATACATATTCCCTGTAACGTATTCTACGCTATCGTTTTTATTTGAAAAATCTGCTCTCACAACCAGTTTTCTATATTATTGGGAGATTCTCCTTCTGACCAATAATCGAGACAACAAGAATAAGGACTTGTTTTGTATGAGATTTTTATCATCCATAGTTTCATTATCAGTGTGAAAAGGGCTTCCGACCTCCTATAAATGTGTCAGTAATACCATATGGTGGAAATATTTTTTATGATGATTCTGCACACCCATGGTAACAGGAAATATCCATGTCTGGTGCCTCAATCAGAGTATTTCAAGTCGATTGCTGCCTCGGTGACAATAAAATCACCTTAATGGGCGGGTCGATGATTCCTCGCTTAGTTCACCCGAGGTAACAACAAAATTACCACGAGGGGTGACTTAGGATTGTTGAGCAAAAATCATCACTAAGTGCACTCGATGTCACGACAAAATTCATAAAGGGTGACTTTTGACTGTTGAGTAAAAATTACCACTAAGTACACCCGAGGTGATGATAAAATTATCAAGAGGGGTGACTTAGGACTATTGGGGAGAAATCACTGCTAAGTGTACCTATTATAGGTAGCTTAGGGTCGTTGAAAAGAAAAAATCACCATTAAGCGCACTCAAGATAATGAAAATCTTGTCACGAGGGGTGACTTAGAATTGAAAGATGTTTAGCATTATAATTTTTACTTCGACTTTTGTAGTTATCAAAATAACCTGAAAGCTTATAACGGGTCAGTTATCTGCGAACGCATTTAAGACGTTCCAGCAAAGTTGGCTCTAGAATGCATTTAAGATGTTTCAGCAAAATTAGTTCCTGAAACGCGTCTCTGACGTTTTAGCGAAGTTAGTTCCTGGAACGCGTGTAAGACATCTCGGCGAAGTTTATTCCTAAAATGCATGTAAGACGTTTCAGTGAAGTTAGTTCCTGGAATGCATTTAAAATGTTTCAGCAAAGTTGGCTCTTGTAATGTGTATAAGACGTTTCAGTGAAGTTAGTTCCTATAATGCATTTAAGACGTTTAAGAAAAGGTGGCTCCTGTAATGCATTTAATACGTTTTAGCAAAGTTAGTTCCTGGAACACGTTTAAGACGTTTCAGCGAATTTAGTTCCTAGAACACGTTTAAGGCATTTCGGTGAAATTTGTTCCTGAAATGCGTGTAAGACGTTTCAGCGAAGTTAGTTCCTAGAACGCATTTAAGACATTTCAGTAAAGATTGATCCTGGAACGCTTTTAAGCGTTTCAGCTAAAGTTGTTCCTAGAATGCATTTAAGATGTATCAGCAAAGATTGTGCCTGAAACACTTTTAAGACGTTTCAGCAGAAATTGTTCCTAGAACGCATTTAAGACATTTCAGGGAAATTTGTTCCTGAAACGCACTTAAGACGTTTCAGTGAAGCTTGTTCCTGGAACACGTTTGGAATGTTTCAGCAGAGTAGGGCCCTGGGATGCGTTTAAGACGTTTAGTAAAGTTTGTTCCTGAAATGCAATAGAAACATTTCAGCAAAGGTGGTTGGGCGAAATTTAGCCATTGTTGTAAATCCCTTCAAAGTGGAACTTGGCCGCCATAACGTGTTTGAAACACACAAGTTGTTTTAACTGCTTATATCGTTCGTTACCACAGAATATGACCGTTGCTGCGTGGATTAAATCTAACTTAGAGATTTATTATGAATACGCTCATGTTAAAAGTCGTATGTAAGAGCGACGTATGTGAAAACTATGGATGGGTATATAACCTTTTAAGAATGACCATTACGAATAGTCCAATATGCATGCGGCTCCTTTGGCAAATTGATTATATTTTTTGTACATCTGTGCTCCTTCTTAGGCAGTATCATGCAGGTTCCTACGTTTGTGCACTTTCACAAGTTGAATCATCTGCAGACGGCACTCCAGCATATGCATTTGCCGCCGGGTCATTTCTTGATGAACTTCACCCTAGTTAGTTATCTCAAAATCAGAAAGCAGTGGCACATTTGCTCATGATTTTAATGAAGTATCTCTTGAAATGATTAGGAATATATCATTGAGCTATATCTATCGTACATGAGAATAATATGAATAGAAAATGTTACATGACTCTATTCACTTGTCATGATACTTTGTTATTTGGACACACATTATGAACATGCATATGCAACATATACTACCATGTATACAATCACATGCTTACATTGAAACTTAAGGTTGTGCATTGCTAGTGTGTCTGTGTGTCTATATATATTGTTTCAGGCGTGAATGCCGACACAATCAGATTCTTTATTGAAAGTGACTTACCTCGCCAACTACTTCTTGCAACTCTTACTGAAGGCTAAATGAAAGCGATTGGTACATCATCACATCCAACAAGGGGCTACAACAACAAAGATAACCTTACATGATTGATTCAGTGAATGAACATTCGTCATCACAGTTGAACATCTCACAATTCGGTGACTCATCAAGTAAGATCACAAAACACACCGAGACTATGTACAAATTCAAGTGCTAGACATTTGAACTTACACATGGGGCTAATGTTTATACATGAATTTTTCATCCTGGACATACCCAATGGGTCCACCCGCCCTGATCGAACCCATGTGATTATTTACTTACAACCGTCAAGTCAAGTGACAAGACTTGAACGGACCCTTACCACCTTGGGAATGAATTGGAGGCATACGGCTTAGTAGGTTTAGGATGAGGTTCGTTGTATCGGTCCACCACCACGACCTCCTCAGTAGGTTTTAGATGCGTCGTCTTCTCATTAAGGATGAGCCTAGAGACACGTAACCGCGTCCTATACATTGATCTTACATACACTTGGCAACCGTTGATTGGCCATCATAAAATTAGCGTTTACCCTCCACTTTCTATATAAAGAGGCTTATCACTCCTATTGGAGGTGGGGGGCATAGACGTTGACATTTCACACACACATTTGGGGGCTCTCACTCCCTCTACCTCTCCTTGACAACCCCAAGTAGGTGTGTTTGCCATCTGTTGTCACCGTCTAGGCAGTTAATGATCTTCATCGTTTCCTCTACGCTAGACCTCCATGTTCCCAAAACTTTTCCGATAACTAGACATCTCTCAGTTCATATACCCATCTGATTCAAAATTCATCCTTGAAACAAAGTCTTTTAATTGTTTTAATTAATTAAAATTAATTAATTACATCTCTTAAATTTTTAAGCTTTATTTTTATGTCAGAACTATCAAACTTATCCATATTTTTTCAGACCTACAAGAAACAAATGTGCAAGCAGTATTTACAAGAAATTGATATCCACATAAGACAAAAACTTTAAATTCTTAATTAAGAAGGATGGAAAGAAAAGAGAAAGAATAGCAAATAGCGAAGTTATTGTTCAAGAAGTGTGCAACTTTGATGAAAAGGATGAAGAATGTGGAAGTTGGTGATGCCAAGAAAGATAAATGAGAAGATTAAGGTAACAATTTGTACTAGGCACATATTATTTCTATTTTAGTTATATAAACTATTTTGATGCTTTTAACTCATTGTAACATAATTACTACATCTTCTCTCATACACGTATTTTACAAAATAAAAGTTAAATGTTTAATCTCCAATTCTTTCATTACTCAAATTACAAATAGTGATAATTACTTTGGATTGCAAGATTTGGATGCCTCAACAACTATAAACAAATTTGTAAAAGAAGTAAATGCCTTAATTAATCGAATAGAGAAAATATAATGGGTAATGTAATCTATAGATCTATAGAAAAAACTATAAGAGCCCACACAAATTTAAGCTCCACTAAATTAGTAGTGCTACCTATCATTATTATTAGCCATGTAGAAGCTCATAACAAAAAAATATTCATGAAATCTCACCTTCAAATTCCAAAACATAATTTAATGTTGAGAATATCAATAAGTTAAAAAAACCCAAAAAGATCATTCTAGATTAATAGTGAAGTGTCAACATTTTGATTAAAATAACTTTTACGTGACGGTAAATATAGTTTTATATAATATCTACCCGTCGTAGTATAAAAAAGTTCTTTTGATTCATGTGTTATAGTTTTTAAAACTTATTTTGGCAACATTTTATTTCAATACTCATTGTTTTACGATGTGCACTTAAAAAGTCTTAAATCATAGAAATGTAAACATGCATTGAACAGTCTATGTGTAACTATTCAAATGTCCAAATGAACTTATTTTAACAACTTTTAAATTCAAAACTTACTTTACATAATGGACACTTAATAAACATAAATTATATTACCAAGAAATGAATGGTGATAATTTTCAACTTTTATCATCAATAGAGAATACTTCTCAAATACTTCCTAACTTTGACATATTTCTCAGATAGTTTTCAACTTTTATCATCAATAGAAAATACTTATTCTATCCAAAATTTCATTTAACAACTGCTAAATTGGTCACATGATAATTTTAATTTGAAAAGACCAAATCAACCTAATTCTAAATGAAATGGAATAGAGTTGGGAAAAATAACACATTTAGAAGTAAAGATGTGCAAAACTCGATGAATAGAATCAAACCGATTCAGTTTAGTTCAATTTTAATAAAATTAAATAACCAATTTATTTCTCCTCCCAATTTGTCATTCCCCTCAAATTGGGATGACTTTCACAAAAACTCATTCCCTTCACCTTTCTTCATCTCATGACTATTCAGTCTCATCTTGTCAAACTCCCATCTCACTCGTCTAGCAGCCGCCTCTTTCGTTCGAGCTTCAGTTCACCTCACTGACGTCGCCGCCTCTTTCGTGCTTCAGTTCGCCTCCTCAAGAAAAGGTCTTATACAACGTGACAACCTCCTCAACCGCAACACCTCTTTTCTTTGCAAGAATGTCAGGATTTTTATAAGTTTCTTTTAATATTGACTGATATAGGGTTTGATTTAATTAGAGATTTTTGTCTTACCGAATTAGGGACTAATTTATGGTTTGCTCGAGGGTTTGATTTACGGACTGATTTATGATTTAGGGTTTATCTTACTAATTTTGGGACTGATTTCAGATGATGAAATTTTACATTTTTGTAGACCGGTAAATATTAAATTGTTTGAAGTAGCTTTCATGCAAATCAATAACAATCGAATGAACTATATCGATTATTTCAGTTCGGTTCAGTTCAATTCTAATACTTTATTTGGTCCAGGTTGGTTCAGCTTGGTATTATAGAACCAACGACTTTGATCTGATAACAAAATAGAGCTACTTACCGATTGAACCACATATCTTTATAAGAAGAAAGATGTTGAAGGCAAAAGGATGTTGGTATGTAAGAAAATCTATAATACACTAAAAGCGGCAGGCTTGAGAATCTTTTGGACAATTTAACTCATCTTGAATTATTATTTCAAACTTACCCTTGCTATAAGTGAATCCAATTGGCTAGCACAAATTAGTTCATACAATGAACCTTTTTTGTTGTTCTACTACCGATGAAATTAAATAGTGTATTAAGTAAATTTAGAGATCCTAATCCAAACAAGTATTAGGACTTGTTATAAACTCAAATATCCTAATCAAAACAAGCATGAGGCTTTATCATGTTCAACAAATTAGTCTGTTCATTTTTTATAGACCTTCAATTTTTCATTCAGTTTATGTATTTTACAAATTATAAAAGTATAGAGGTTGTTGGACGACATTGCTGAAGAAGGTAGTTTCATCTATTTGTGATTTATAGAGGTAACAACAATACTTTCTTTTCTTATTATCCTTAATATAATACACGCATTCATTCTAAATAAATTATATTGTTTGATGTCGCCGAGAGTTTGATTGGACATTAAGCGACTGAATATGCACAGAGTCTTTTCATTATATTAATTAATTAAAATTAATTAGTTACATCTCTTAAATTTTTAAGCTTTATTTTTAGGTCATAACTATGCAACTTATCCATATTTTTCAGACCAACAAGAAACAAATGTGCAAGCATTAATTACAAGAAATTGATATCCACAGAAGACGAAAATTCTGAATTCTTAATTAAGAAGGATGGAAATAAAAGAGAAAAAATAGCAAATAGCAAAGTTATTGTTCAAGAAGTGTGCAACTTAAATGAAAAGGACATGAAGAATTTGGAAGTTAGTAAAGCCAAGAAAGATAAATGAGAAGATTAAGGTAACAATTTGTACTAGGCACATATTATTTCTATTTTAGTTATAAAAACTATTTTGTTGCTTTTAAATCATTGTAACACAATTTCTCGATCTCCTCTCATTTACGTATTTTACAAAATTTAAAGTTAAATGTTTAATCTCTAGTTCTTTCATTATTCAAATTACAAATATTGATAATTATTTTAGATTGCAAGATTTGAATGCCTCAATAACTATAAACAAATTTGTAAAAGAAGTAAATTCCTTAATTGAATAGAGAAAATATAATGGGTAATGTAATCTATAGATCTATAGAGAAAACCATAAGAGCCCACACAAATTTAAGCTAAACTAAAATAGTATTTGTTACATATCATTATTATTAGCCATGTAGAAGCTCATAACAGAAAAAGATAAAGAAAAATACAATGACATCCTCTGAGATCTATCTAAAAGACACGAACATGGTTTCTGGTTTAAAAAAAAACACATAAATCCAATTGTTACAACGAAGTTAACTTTTAAGTTAAATAACCAAAATAGCCCTGAGTTTTACTGAACACCCAAAGATACCCCTCTCAAAACACTCACAACCCCCTAACCCACCCACAACCACGCCCAACCCCACCAACCTCACGAAATCCCCACACCCTCCGCCACCAGCAAAGCTTTCACTTTTGTCGAGTTACTGCCAGGGAGAGAAATCGTCCACGATCTCCGCTACCAGTCCATCCACGGCCACGAGCTCCACCACCAGCTCACTCACGGCCATGAGATCCGTGCACCCCACCCACGGCCACGAGCTCTGCGCCCCCATCCACGATCTTCTTCTTCAAGTTAGAGTTGGAGTGGGTGGTCAAGGTTTTTGATTGGTGGTGCCAGAAGCTTACAGAGAATGGGAGGTCAAAGTTTTCGATTGGGAGACCCAGTGCCCCACTCTTGCGGATCCAGAAGAACCTAGTTTTATGTACAAGACGATAAAGCTACTCCCCACTGTTGGTTGTGAAGCTGATGCTGCTACACGTTATAGTGTTGATGAGAGGAATATTACCGGGGGTTTGAACAATGAAGATACTGCCTTTTCATATCAGTCTAGTGGGTGTTACATGACTGTGTGGCCAACTGATAAGAAGGTTGTATCTGACTTATTGGAGTTGGAGTTTTATGTGAAGTTCTGAATTGTTTTCTGTTAGTTATTGTGCATTCTCCACCCATTTTGCTCTTAGTTATTGGAATTTGGGGGTTTCAGGGGTTGTTTGAATTGAAATCTGCTATTGTTTCGAATTTGGGGTTTTCGACGGTTGTTTAAATTCTCCACCGATTTTTGTGTAAAGTTTTTTGTTAAGTTTTGATGTGTATTGGAATTTGGGGGTTTCTGTGGGTATTTTTGATATTAAAAAATAATTAAACGTCTTTGAGTAAATATTTAATCATTTTGAGATTTTTTTATACATAAAATGAATGTGAAGGGAGATTTGTATCTTTTTCGAAATTAAAAAAAGACGTTTATATCTTTTAGATAAACTTCAAATGGTGTTCGTTTATTTTTTCTAAAAAGTTATTCATGAATTCTCACCTTTCAAATTCCAGAATATAATTTTACGTTGAGAATATCAATAAATAAAAAAACTTAAAAATATCATTCTATTGAAGGGTCATTTTGATTAAAATAGCTTTTACATGGCGGTTAATGTAGTTTTCATGTAATATCTACCTGTCAGTGTAAAAAGTTGTTTTAATTCATGTGTTAAAGTTTTTAAAACTTATTTTGACAACATTTTTATTTCAATACTGATTTTTTTACCATGTGCACTAAAAAGTCATAAATCATATCAGCAAGAAATGTAAACATGCATTGAACAGTCTATGCCTAATAAAAGTGTTCAGTGGTCGGTCTAGTTTGACTTTAGAAAAAAAATAAGATCAGATCGAAAATCACGATCCTCCTATATGGAGGACTGAACAGACCAAAAATAAGGGTGTTCAACGGTCGGGTCGGACGGACTTAACGGACTAAATACCTGTTTTACAATAAATATATTATTTAACAATAAAGACAAATTTTGACTAGGAGTTTTTCACATCTAAACATATTCAAACTTCAAAATACTAATATTCAACATTTAAAAATATCCAAAGTTCAAAGTGCTAATATCTAACATTCAAACATATTCAAACTTCAACATACAAATAATAATAATATCTAACATTCAAATATCTAAAAAACAGTAAATCATAAACACAACAAAACATAAAAGTTCATTCATCTACAGCCTTCAATCACATCATGGAATGGTAATGACAGTCTCCTCTTGCATCTTGATACATTCTATTCACATGGAGACTATGAGTTCAGAAACATAAAGATGATGAGTTCGAAAGCATGTAAAAAATATAAATAACAATATATAAATGAGTTATCTTCATCTATTTCCACAATCTCTTGTAATGTTTCATTGAGATTAATATACACAGATTTACTCAGAATCCAATTTTGTGCACATGTAAGAGCTTCAACAGTTTTCGGAGCCAATGAACTGCGAAATGGATCCAATATTCGACCACTTGTACTGAAGGCTGACTCAGATGCAACTGTGGAGATAGGAATCGCCAAGACATCTCTAGCTATAAGGCTAAGAACCTCATATCTTGAAGAGTTTATTTTTCGCCAATTAAGAAGATCCAACTCAACATTCAGGTTTAAACATGGCTCCGCTAAATATCTATCAATCTCTGACTTAACCTCTAAGCTATTTTCCTTGCACAACTGTTTTGAAAATGTGGAGGCCAAACTAAAATCATTTTTATCATCATTTTCAACTATCTCAGGTTATGATGATTGATCAACAAATAGCACTGATTGTGACACAAATCTCATTTTGTATTCCTCAAATATCCTATCAAAAGTAGAAGTCACTTTCC
Organism: Datisca glomerata; assembly: GCA_003255025.1. Classification (NCBI taxonomy): domain Eukaryota; kingdom Viridiplantae; phylum Streptophyta; class Magnoliopsida; order Cucurbitales; family Datiscaceae; genus Datisca; species Datisca glomerata. The sequence continues at coordinate 52,673 of QANY01002991.1, read as the reverse complement.
TTCTCACATGCGAGGTCAGGATCATACAACATATCATATGCATGTGACACAAATCTCATTTTAAAGCGGGGATCAAGAATGGCAGTAACAAACAACGAATAATTGACCTTTTCTGAGCCTCCTCAATACTTGTCATACTTGGTCCTCATATTACTTGCCATGTTTTTCAAAAGAACATTGCTAGATGAAGGATATCTCTTATTCAAATTTTCAATCAAAAAACCTCATGAACATATCTATGAGATGTAACATTCAAAGTCCCGGTAAGCCTTAATGTTATTTCGTAGAAAACTTTCAAAAACTTGATAATCACTCGAGCATTATCCCAATCCTCATCCCCTGGAGGACCAAGTTTCTCATCTCCATGGAACTCCAATAAATAATATGCATCTTGTTCTCCAAGCCTCCAAATGCTTTTTGAAACTTTTCAGCCGACTCCAACATCAAATAAGTGTAATTTCACCTAGTATGAACATCTAGAGACACCAGACTACTAGAAGATATCTTTGCAGCCTCTACACAACTCCTAAACTTTTGAAACCGTGCAGGAGATGACCTCATTTAACCGCACTACGAATTCTAGTGATAGATTCATGAACATCCTTCAAACTATCATGCACAATAAAGTTAAGAATATGTGCACAACATCTAACATGCATAAACTCACCATCCAACACATGCCCCTTCCAATTTCTATAAGATTTTTTCAAATAAGTGATTGCACCATCATTGGCACTTACATTATCAATGGTGACCCTGAAAACCCTTGCAATACCCCAGTCAAGAAAACATTGCTCAATAGCCATTCCAATCGACTCCCCCTTATGACTAGCAATTGGATAAAAGTTAATGATTCTTTTATGTAATACCCAATCATAGTCAATAGAAGAGACTCGGTTGCATTTTCTCTTACCTTTTATAGGTTTTGGTGGCAGTGAAGAACCATCATTAATTACTGCATCATCAGGGTTTTGACTTGGAGTTCCAGTAGACATCTCCTTGTGATGTAGCTGTCATTGGAGTTGAAAAGTTTGAAGATTTCTGACTGCACAACCATAGATGTTTATTAAACAATTATTACCGATAAGTAAAATTTAGACTATAAAACAATGCAGTCAGTAAATAGCATCTAATACATTGATTGGTCCAGACCTGATGTATCAACTTATAGGCCTAGTAGATGCTATACATCTGCTAGTTACTCAACATTCAGTCACTGATAAGAATAGGATATGCAACCAAAGAGACTGAAAAACGCTTCTTCATTAGTAAAGTCTTCATTTTCCCCAAAAAGGGAAAATCAATTGTAACTAATAGAGTTAATAAATTGTTAAGTTGTAAAAAGTGTAGATAACTCATAACAGAGCAACAAAATTAATCACAGTAGAATTGAAAAATAACAGAGCAACAAAATTAATCACAGTAGAATTGAGAAAATAACTGAGCAACAAAATTAATCAAAGTGGAGTTGGATTGGAACCCTCGAACTTACCTGGACGAAGAAGGAGAGGGCCTGAGCTGAGGCCAAGGGAGAGGGATAGGGTTTGAGCTGAGGCCGAGGGAGAGGGAGAGGGTCTGAGCTGAGGCCGAAGAAGAGGGAGAGGGTCTGAGATGAGGCCGAGGGAGAGGGTCTGAGCTGAGGCCGAAGGAGAGGGAGAGGGTCTGAGATGAGGGAGAAGGAGAAGGTCTGAGCTGAGGGAGACGCGAGATGCTGGCTGGACTCTAGAGGGGAGACACAAGAGGCTGGCTAGACTCTAGAGGCTGGCTAGACTCTAGAGGCGTGACGCGAAGAAGGAGAAGCTTTGCGTCTGACTGGGCTGAGGGAGAGGGATAGGGTATGAGTTGAGGGAGATGCGAGACGCTGGCTGGACTTTAGAGGGGAGACGCGAAGAAGGAGAGGGGTTGGCTGGAGCTGGACTGAGGCGTGAGTCGTGTGACGCGAAGAAGGAAATGGGCTAGGTCTGGGTCTGCGTCTGACTGAGCTGAGGGAGAGGAGAAATAACCTAACCCTAAAAAAATTATATATATACTATACGGTCAGTCCGGTCGGATAGGTCTAGAATTAACAAAAATTCTAGACCGGTCTGAATTTTTGATCCTCTCTAAAAGAAACACCGAACCGACCATTAACAATAAAAAAACCGTCCAGATCGATCAATTTCCAATCGTACCAGTTCGGACTACATGGTCTTGACGGTTTTTGAAGACCCTTAATACATAACTATTCACATGTCCAAATGAATTAATTTTAACAACTTTTAAATTCAAAACTTACTTTACATAATGGACACTTAATAAACATAAATTATGTTACCAAGAAATGTAAATATGCATTAAACAATTTATAATTAAAGTATTCATATGACAAAATAAAATATGATGCGTCAAAGAACTATAAGATTCATAAATATAAAATCAAATCTTAATTCTTTAAACCATACATCTACTACGTATTTTGAACAACGTTCATGAAATTCTAAATAGTCTAAAAACATATTATCACAAGATGTGAACATCATAATCACAAGCATCAGTATCTCAAAAGGCATACTCAAATTGAAAATAGCCTTATGAAGAACTTATTATGAATAATTACAGAGGACACATTGAATCATTTAGGGTCCATTTGGTACATCTTAAATTTATACTTTAAAAATTTAAGTTGTGACTTATTTAATTTTAGCTTTAATCTATAAGGTAAAACGTGTTTGACATAGTTTATTTAATTTAACTTTAAACTATAACTTATGTCAAATTGTTGTTTGATAAATAAGTTAATAATTAAATTATTTTAATTGAAATTACTTTAATATTCCTATTAAAGGTATATTGCATTTAACTATTTTCTTTAATATCCGTATTTTTTCAAATCATTAATCTAATTATTAACCTAGTAAAAAATTGATGTCGGGGTCGGTGCCGGGTCAAGCTAGAGACAGGGTCGAGGCTGGTGCCGATGCCTGGTCGGGACAGGGTCGGGGTCGGGGTCACGGTCAGGGTCATGGCCAAAGTCAGGGTCGGGGTCGAGGCAGTGCCGGGTCAAGGTTGGGTTAGGTCGGGTCGAGACAGGGTTAGGTGGGGCCAGGTCAAAGCCAAGTCAGGTCGTGTCTGGGTAGGGGTCGGGGCCACGGTCATGGTTGGGGTTGGGGTTGGGGTCGGGATCAGGGTTATGTTCGAGGTCAGGATCAGGGTTATGTTTGAGTTTAGGATCAGGGTCAAAGCCTATTTTAGGTCAAGGCTGGTGCCGAGGTCGGGTTGTGTCAGGTCGGTAATGAATGATTAATAAATGATTTTCCTTGAAGAATAGAAGTATGTTCATGTAGTTTTTTTGAAAAAAGATAGGGGTAACTTTGGTGATGTGAAAAAATTAAAAAAAATTAACTGAAAAAACTACATCAATTTAACTTAAAGCTTATTAGTTTTTTAGTTTAAATAAGCTGCTAGCTTATTTGAATAATGAACAAGTAAAAATTGTTTATAAAGCTACGTAATCATACAAGACCAATCAGGAAGGGATGTACGGATTGCCACTGTGGCGAAGTGGGAAAAACCAATTTGAACCATCAATCTCATTGTATCTCATCAGACGGCTCAAGCTTAATCAGTTGTTGATAAAGATAAGTTAGACTTAATTAGTTGTTTGTGTAGATAAATTAAATCTGATATGATAGGCTTTATCTTGGAGGTATATTTCGTTTCTTCTTAGTATTTTAGGAATGTAGTTGAACTTGGAGAGCCTATAAATAGAGATCAATTGTAAACTCAAGAATTCAATTGAAAACGAGCAATTACTCAAATATTCTTGAGATTTCGCCCTCTCTCACTTTTTATTGTTCAGTTTATTTTTTGAGTGTAAGGAATTTTTTCATTACATTTTGGTGCTTTCATTGGGAGCTGAGAGTTCCACTCGAGATTGTAACCAAAGATGCTTGTCACTAGATCGCATGTTATATGGGAAATGGGAAATAATGGTAGCGCCGCCGTCAATCCCCCATATCAGCTCCATAGATGACAGGAGTGCACGATATGATCCAGACCATTTTGACTGGGATGCAAGGTATGAGGAGTCGTAATAGTGAAGCACTACGGAACGCATGGCAAACTGTGCAGGAACATATCACAATGTTACAATGGGAGATAGCGGTGACAAGAGCAGAAGTGAGCCAAAGGACCGTGGTGTGGGAACGGGAACCAAAAACTAGGATGAGGAATAAAGAAAACAGGCACACCAACAACCAAACATGGCAGCTAGCAACAAATCCTGTCATTAGGAATTGAAGGCAGTTCATGTGATAAAGGAAAAAAGCTAGAGATGAGAACGAAAAATGCTTGAGATGAGAAAGTTGGGAGTGGGCGGAGTTGTGGACCTGGAGGCTTTAACCTGCTCCCTGCCGAAAATTTTGGCCGCTCCTATGCCAAAAAAATTCGTGGCCTTTAAGTTCAAGTGTTATGAAGGAAAGTCAAATCATGTAGACCATCTCCGACGTATCAAGAAAGTGATGGCACTTCATCAAACTGAGGATGAACTGATTTGCCAGATGTTCCAAACTAGTATAGATAGAAATGCATTAAAGTGGTATCATTCTCTATCCCCTTGCTCAATTGATAGTTTTGCTAGAATGTCTTCTGTTTTCCTGGAACATTATTCCACCTACTGGATGATGATGAAAGATTCAGAATACCTTTTAATGATCGTGATTAAAAAAGAGAATCGTTACGAGATTTCACCCATCACTTCAAGGATGAAATGCGAAAGTGGAAAATTGTGATGATCGTGTGGCTAGACTGGCATTCCGACGCAGTTTAGATCCTAACTCCCAACTATTTGAGGATCTATCCAAGAATAAAACCCTCATTATGGCAGAAACTTTTCTCAGAGCGCAAACATACATAGTCCTGGAGGAAGAGAGAAAAAAGTATTTAGAAGTTGATTGAGCAACGAAATTCAGTACAGCGCAAGGATGACGGTAGCACGAGAGTGGGAAAGCGCGGAACCGAACATTCATAAGAGATGGAAGAGAAGAGAGGTGACTTCAAAAAATGGCCAAGTCTAGCTGGAGGAATCCACTCTAGAGACAAGGTCTACACCCCGTTGGTCGTGCCAGTAAATCAGATTCTCGAGGTTATCAAGGACAAACCATGGCTATGATGGCCCTATCCGATTATAAAAAGTATTGTCGTTATCCTCAGAGTGCAAGCCATGAAATAAGGGATTTCTACCAACTAAAGGACTACATTGAGATGCTTATTTAGAAAGGGCATTTGAAGGAGTTTATCGTGAGACGGGACCAATTGAGGAGGGATGAAAATGAAGAGTGCCCCAAGGAAAAGGAACCACTGAGGATAGTGGATACAATTATTGCCTTGACATAGTCAGAAGGTACAACGAGGAAAGAAAGGAAGATATATTGCATAAAGCTAGCTCCTGAAGTAAATGATGATCCATGGGAAACATCTGGAAGTTTACTGATTATTTTTTATACAGAAAGCAGTAGGCACGACTGACATAATGATGCACTGGTGATCATCATTCAAATTGGAAACTATTTGCTACGGAGAGTTTTGATTGATGAAAAATGTGCGGTTACTGTACTCCACCGCTCGACACTTGAGAAGATGGCCGTAGATGGCCCGAAGCTGCATGGTGCGGGAGAATCACTCATTGCGTTCAACAAAACTATAACATATTCATAAGGGATTTTATTACTTCCCGTACGTGCAGATCTGTTTAACGACATCACTATTTTCGTGGTCATTGACACGCAATCGCCCTATAATGCCATTCTGGGGAGATCATTGATTCACAAAATGAGAGCTGTCCCGTCAACTGTTGGATCGAGTTTTAAAATATAGCGGAAAAACAATGAACCACGAACGATGTGTGGGCGGAAAATAATTTTTTTTTACATCAATTATTTAATCATATTAAATATAAAACCTTTTATGATCATTTATAGTTAGACTGACGTATTTAAAAGAGGTGGAAATAATATTATACCTTTCTTGTATCGAAGAAGTTCTGACTTGGTGGAATCCTATTGATTGTCGTATGTTTTTCGTTCTTCGTAGAATTTGAATCAATCTCCGCACCAAAAACAACTTGTGGGACTCATAAGTATATCTCAATAGGATATCATCAGGAATTGAGTGTGTGCTCTCAAAATAACAAAAGAAAAAAAAAACAATTTTTCTCTTCTTCCTCTAGATTTCGGCGGCAACATGGAGGGGAGAGAGAAACCACTTTCTTTGCTCTATGTAATCAGACACTGTGATCAGTGTTGTGTCTACACACTTAGAGAGCCAACCCTAATGTCATCACTTACATAAATATTACAAAATTTACACATATAACCCGATATTGTAAAATTTTACATCAATCGAAATTGATAAATTAAATTAATCTCCATCAATTAATTAATTTTTTTTATTTACTAATTATCCAATAATTAAATTAATGTGAACATTAATTTTTTACTCTTCACTACTTTAGTGACGATACCCATCACATATGGGTTCAGGAAGTATACCTTGGTCCAAAACACATTTTTAACCCAACTGGTGTTGTTTCTCATTGTTGTACTTATGAGCTACTCATGAGACCGAAAATGGACCAATATGAATAAAGCTATATGATTCAAATACTCGGTGAATTTATCTTCATAAACTTCTGACCTCTTTAATCCTGACATCGTACAACTTCACTATAAGTTTGACGCCGAATCAACTCTCAATTCATGCGCGCTACATTTTCTGTTGGTACAAATAAACACTTTTTTTCACGGCCCACATAATATTTTGCTACGTTACCCTTCATCAATATCAGTAACAAGAGAGGGATGTAAAATTATCATTTTACGCCTCTAGTTATTATTTCATTTACTCTTTATCGATTGTGAATTAGAAAGACATAACAGTGAACTGTCTTGCACAGTTCACCATTTATTATTCAATGATTCATTTCATTTAGTACCTGACCAGGTTTATTTATTCATACACCCATCAATAAAGCATAAGGTATATTGTTGCATTTTACAATCTCGCCACGAATTTCATATATGTGAATTACGTAACTCAAACATAGTTGAATCATCAGCCCAACAGCCGACGTATTTTCCAGCAATTTGAACTCACTCCTTTGGCGTATCAAAGATGGCAAGTAACTAAGTCAAGTTTCGTAATCACCTTAAGGTAATCACAAAAATACCCTTAGGATGTAAACAATTAGATTTAGAGATAGGCAAACGGCTTTAATCCAAACTAATTTGTTATTGGTCTATTCAATATATTCCATAACATGTCTAGGTCAACCGTTAGAGTCTCCACTCAAATGCCCTAAGACCGGCATCCTTTCGTTCAACCTAACAGTCGTAATCAAACTCGATTGCCTAGTCGAATTTAAGACTATGAATAATGTTCTGAACTATTTCAGAAGAGTTTGTCGTGAAGACCCCTCAGTCTTTACTCTTCTTATGTTGACAATAGTTCTAGGAATTGAGTAAATTAAAAACACACTTCAATTAATAGAAAAACTTTCATTCATTCATTAAATTCAGTAATACAAAATGTCTGAGAAATAACTAAATACTTATAAATAGTTATTACAACATACTTTATGGACATAATTCCAACAATCTCCTTCTTGGACTAAAGTAGGCGTGTACAATCTCGTATTCCCATGTCCTCCAGATGACCATTAAAGACTTTACTGATTAAAGTCTTCGTGAATGGACTGCCAGGTTATTGACCGTCGATATATGTGTTACAACTACATCTCCATGCTGAACAATCTATGTAATAAGGTGATATTTATACTCTATGTGTTTGGATCTTTTGTGGCTGCTTGGTTCCTTCAAATTCACTACAGTCTCACTGTTATCACAATAAGTGTTATGCGCTTGGCATGTAATTTTTGGCAATAATAGATAATTAGGGATTTTTCAAAAATTTTATAATATATGAGTATATTTATAAATACTGAAAATTACATTTTATTTAATATCTAATAGTAATTTAATTGTAAAGAGATAACGATTATTAGATACAATTGTTATTAACACACAAAAAGAGAGATATTTTCTCCTCTCGCTACTGTTGTCGCCAAAATTAATCTAAAAAATGAAGATTTGATTTTTCTTCTTCAATCGTTTGAGAGCTCACACTCAAATTTCTACGTAAAATTCTTCTAAGATATATTTATGAAATTAACAGGAGTTTGTTGGTGGACTAATTCAAAAATTGTTCGTGGAAGATCAAGTTCGTCATTTTGATCTTAAAGCGAAGAATGCTCGTGGAAGTTCCACCAGGTAAAAAATTCTCCGATACAGAGTAAAAGGTGAAAAATTATTTTCCCTTAATCTATTCATTTTAATATCGTATATGCATGATCAAACTAAAATTGATTTTAAATTATTTAATATGATTAAATAAGTTAAATCAATTTTTTTTATATTCCGCCCACGAACCCTTTGTGGTTCAATTCTAATTTTATTTAATTTTTAAAACCGATCCATCCTAACTATTGGAACTATTGGTTTTACGTAGAACAGTTTATTTATCAAATATACAGTAGTAATTAAGCAATCATTTCTACAAATACCAATATCTTTATCGATAAAATTCAAACTGAATCTTTGCTCAATTAAACTAGCTATTTAAATAAGGTTCTTCCCAAAACCGAGATATAATAACCATCATGTAAAACCATAAAATTGTTATCGAATGACAATTTAATAGTTGCAACAGATACAACTGATACTAGTGTTCCATTTCCCCAACGAAAGCTGAACTTGCCCTCGTCAAGCCTTCTTATTTCTCTGAACCCCTGTAGGGAATGACAGATATGGTTAGTGGCTGCACTGTCTACAATCCAAAAGTAGAGTCAGTCACATAATAAGACTCGGTAACAAGTACCATACCTTTAGATCTCAACTCATTGAGATAGTCTAGGTAGTTACGTTTCCAATGGCCAACTGCTTCATAATGATTACACTTGTATTTCAACTTGTCCAATTTTGGTAGCTACCTTTCGTAGCTTTCGAGTTCTGCTTCTTAGCCCTCTTCGGACCTCTTCTGTGTTTCTTTTTGGCACCAAAGGTGGAAGGCCTACTTTTAGTAAAGTTTGCCTATCAAGTCTTCCTCTTGCCCTTTAGAAATAGGGTCTTAGGAGCTTGCAGTTCCTTCATGAGCTCAGGAAGTGAGTATCTCAAATTATTCATCAAATAATTAAGTTTGAAGTTTTCAAAAGTGTCAGACAGAGTCTCAAAGATCATATCAACTTGTGTCTCAGCATCTAACTCAGCACCTATGATTTCCAACTCATTCAGATAACTAATGATCAGCATTATATATTCTCTTACAGGAGTTCCAGGTTTCATCATGTAGTTCATGAAGTTTCACACAGCAACCTATTTGGATTGATGACCCTAGTTTCTGAACATTTCGGTGATGTTTAACATCATATCAAATGTATTTCCATGTTCTAATGTTGTTGTTGCAACACATTACTAATAAAAGCCAGGATATAAGGTCTGACGATCTCATCAGAATGTAGTCACGAAGCATAAGCATCATTTTCCTCTTGAGTCGATTCAACAATAGGCTCAAGGTGACGAGGGGTGGTGAGCACAGACTTATGCGTTTCTACTGTCAGCATGATATCATGATAACTTCTCCAATCCACGTAATTTGCACCAGTAAGTTTTTTCGCGTTTAAGATAGTTGAGAGTGGGGATAACGACATGATTACTAAAAAGAATAAATAAAGCGATGTAAATAAATACTAAATCATGTAGAAAAGTATGATGCATGATTTAAATACTTAAATATTTTAAAATCCAATAAAAATATTTCTTTCATAATGTTACGATCAACAACGATAGCTTGTCTCATCTAATAACAACGTCCAACTTACCTTTTATCGCATTGAGACTCCTCTTGTTTGGTTAACGCTACTCAAGATGTTACTCATCTAGCTTAACCAATCAACAATGATTTTGGTCATCTTGGTCCCATTGACTAGCCCTAGGGGTGTTCAAAATTGTCTAAACCAAACCGTACCAAAAATGACATGTTCGGTCCGTTCTTTATATGTGTTCGGTTTGGTTCAGAGTTTTGGTGGTTTTCAAAGCGAACCAAACCGAACAGAAACATTAAATTTATGTTATTTTTTATTTTTTATATATAATTTCTTATAAAATCGAACGAACCTAGCTAAACCGAAGCAAACTCGTTATTTTATATACTTTTTCAATAATATCTTTAAAAAATTATTTTTAATTAATAATACCGAAAAGAACTGAACCGAACCAAACTGAAAATCACGGTTAAGTTTGGTTCAGTTCTCTTTGCTATCAGTTTGGTTCGGTTTTCTCGTCGAACTGAATTTTCAGTTCGGTTCGATTTTTCGTCAAAATACCGACTGAACCAAACTGTGAACACCCCTAACTAGCCCTTATAGGGAATTCCGATGTGCTTTCGTCTAAGTGTTTAACCAACACATTGGCTTTAAAGGTTGTCATGAACTAACAGTCCATCGAGGAATGGTCCTACCTCACCATATCCTTCACAAGTTTTAGCTTCTTAAGCAACTTGATGACTCAAAGTGACACGATTTTCAAGTTTCTCCCACTGAAGAGCGGACCACTAGGATGACTCTAAACCATCACTTGTGCCACAGTCAAGTTTGGGTTGGGGACCCTTAGAATGTTTCAACGTAAACGACCCTCCCACTTAGCTTTTGGAAAAAATAGAATTTTCTTTACTTTTTCAAAAAATTTAACTTTTTGTAATTTGAAATTTTTTTTTGAAATTATAAACTTTTGTAAAATTTAAATCACAATTTAAAATTTATAACTTCTATAAAATTCACATTGTATATAAATTATAACTCATTATAAATTTAAACTACAATGATGCATGTACATGCTACATGATATTTTGATGTTGTCATATCCATATATTCTATATAGCATGTTATTTGATGATGCGAGATTAATAATAAATCATTCATTCAACATTAACCTTTCTATGGCTCATTTCTAATTACAATCCATAAAAAAATAATAAATAAATTATAATAATTTAAATATTAATCTCCGTGGTGTCTGTAATCTTCTTTCTCTTTCAGAAAGTTCTACCAATTTGTAACACTTTACAAAAATCCAGTCCCATTTGAAAATTTAAATTTAATTTTCCAACCATTTTTCGTTGATAAATAAATTACCAAGTAAATTAATCAATTGATTTATTTTTAAAAATAATTTATAAAATAAATTCTAATTAATATTGAAAAATATCAAATTAAATAAAAATATTTTTTAGGACTAGATTGAGCAAAATCCTAAGTATTCCTAAACCCAAGAGTTTATAAAACCTCAAGGTTTTCTAAACTCTAAAGTTACCAAAACCTCAAGATTTTCTAAACCCTAAAGTTTCCAAAACCTCAAGGTTTCCTAAACCCTAAAGTTTCCAAAAACTCAAGTTTCCTAAACCCTAAAGTTTCCAAAAACTCAAGGTTTCCTAAACCCTAAAGTTTCCAAAACCTGAAGGTTTCCTAAACCATAATTAGGAAACCCACGATGGCGAGCGACGAAGGAAAACGGCAGCATGGGGTACCAGGAGACAGCGTGACATGGCGACAAGAGGCAGCGGTGAACGACAGTGATGATGGTGAGTGTCGATGATGAAAGATGACGTTTCTTGCGCAACGGATTTACATGGAATTGATAGATACAACTTTTACAAAAAATTAAATTACACCAAATCCTATGCCTCAATTTTGGCGTACATCAATTTTAAAAGTGAAAATAAACACCTAGAGTCAATCGATCATGATTCATTCATAAAACACATTCAAATGCTTTGAATCTATCATACAAAAAATATATGCCAATATCACAACACCTATTGATACAAACGTCTAATTAATAAATATGCATAATCAAGAACTCAAGGCTCTGATATCAATTATTAGATCGGGTTTTAAAAATTTGAGGAAAAACAATGAACTACCAATGGTTTGTAGGCGAAAAATAAAAAAAATCCCATAAACTATTTAATCATATTAAATATAAAACCTTTTATCATCAGGCATATTTAGATTGACGTATTTAGAAGATGTGAAAATAATATTATACCTTTCTTGTATTGGAGAAGTTCTGACTTAGTGGAATTATATTGATCGTCTTGCGTTCTTCATTCTTCGTAAAACTTGAATCAATTTTTGCACCAACAATTATTTGTGGGATTCGGAAATATATCTCAATAAGAAATCCTCAAGAATTGAGTGTGTGCTCTCAAAACAACATAAAAAAAAAATAATTTTTCTCTTCTTTCTCTACATTTCGGCGACAACAAGGAGGGGAGAGAGAAACTCATTTATTTGCTCTATGTAATCACTAACTTTGATCAGGGTTGTATCGACACACTTAGAGAGGAAACCTTAAGGCCATCCCTTATATAAAATTTACAGAATTCAAACATATACCCCTATACTATAAATTGTCGAAATTCTCCTCCTTTTACTGTAATAGTCAAAGTTTTACATCTCCCCAGAGTCAATTCTTTGTCCAAATTCATCAATCTAAATTGATAAATTCAATTGATCTTCATCAATTAATTAATTAATTTCTTTTATTTACTAATTATCTAATAATTAGAAAATAACAATTAATTAATTTGAACATTAGTTTTTTGCTCTTCACTACTTTAGTGATGATACCCATCACATATAAGTTCGGGAAGCATATCTTGATCCAAAACACGTTTTTGGTCCAACTAGTGTATTTTTTCATTCATGTCCTTATGAGCTACTTCTGAGACCCAATGGACCCACATGAATAAAGTTATAGGATTTAAATACTCAGATAATTTATCTCCATAAATTTCTGACCTATTTAACCTTGACATTGTACGACTCTACTATAAGTCTGATGCCGAATCAACTCTCGATTCATGCGCGCTACATTTTCTATTGGTGTAAATAAACACTTTATTTCACGGTCCACATAATATTTTTCTATGTTACCTTTCATGAATATCAATAACAAGAGTGTGATGTAAAATTACTATTTTACCCTTCTAATTATTATTTTATTAACTCATTTATGGACTATGAATAAGAAAGACATAACAATGAATTGTCTCACACAGTTCACTATGTTTAATTCAATTATTCATTTCATCGACTACCTGGTCAGGTTTATTTATTCACACACCCATCAATAAAAGCATAAGGTGATATTGTTGCATTTTACAATCTCACCATAAATTTCATATCTGTGAATCACGTAACTCCAATATAGTTGAATCACAATCCCAACAGCCAAGATATTGTCTTATAATTCGCATTCACTCCTTTGGCTTATCAAAGACCGCAAGTAACTAGGTCAACTTTCATATTCACCTTAGGATTAAGGTAATCATGAAAATACCCTTAAAGTGTAAACTATTAGATTTAGAGCTAGATAAACGATTTTGCTCCAAACTAATTTGTTACTAGTCTGTTCAACATATTCCATAATATATCTGAATCAATCATTAAAGTGTCCACTCCCATGTCCCAAGACCGGCATCCTTTGGTTCAACCTAGCAGTCATAATCAGACACGATTGGCTAGCCTATCCTAAGACTAGGAATAACATTCTGAACTATTTTAGAAGAGTTTGTTTGGAAGATCCCTCAGTCTTTACTCATCTTACGTTGACAATAGTTTCACGACTTGAGTAAATTATAAACACACTTTAATTAATAAAAAAAACTTTCATTCGTTCATTAAATTCAGAAATATAAAATTTCTGAGAAATAACTAAATACTCATAAATAGTTTTTACACTCTACTTTATCGACATAATTCTAACATCAACATACTACCAAACCTTAAAATATCCATCACTAGATGGGGTATGGACCATTATAGAGGATTAAGGGTCAACTAGAGTTTGCACAGTCTCGACACTTGATTCTGTCAGGAAGAAGAACTTCCCTATTCTTAAGAACGAGGAAGAAAAGGCTGAACAATAGTAACTAAATGAGGATGAACTAGGCGAGATAAACCCAAGGTATGAAGCTAAAAGTGAAACCAAACCCTTAGATTTGGAAAATGGAAATATAAAAACAATGGGAGCGGGACTGATTAAAGCGAAAAGGAAAAACTTATGGAGTTTCTCAGGAAAAATGTGGTTATTTTTGCCACTACTACTGCAAAAATGCCAGTATTGATGAATCAATAATTTTCCATTAACTGAATGTTCATGCTTTCATTAAGCCTGTCAAACAGAAAAAACGGTCTTTCACTCCTGAAAGAAATGTGGCTACAAAGGAAGATGTGGAGAAGTTGCTCGAAGCCTGGTTCATCAGAGTAGTCAGCTGCCCGGAGTGACTAACAAATGTGGCGATGGTAAAAAATAAGAGCAAAACGCGGAGAATCTATGTGGTTTTTACGGACCTAAATAAAGCTTGCCCAAAGGATAATTACGGTCGGACATGAGCTCTTAAGCTTCATGGATGATTACTTCGAGTATAATCAGGAGCGACGTATCAAAGGTTAGTCAATAAATTTTTTGAAAGGTAAACTAGAAAAAACATAGGAAGTCTACATTGACGACATGTTCGTAAAGGCAGAAAAGGGGGTAGACCACATTCGTAACCTGAAGGAGGCTTTCTCTTCCCTGAGAGAAAGCAACATGAAATTAAATCTGGAAAAGTGTACTTTCGGAGTGGCATCAGAGAAATTATGAAAAATCTGGTGAATAGCAGAGGGATAAAGGTGAAACCAGATGAAGTAAAAGCAATCATAGAAGTAAAATCACCATAATAAAAAAAGGAGATCCAAAACTTGATGGGAAAGTTAGCGACGTTGAATAGGTTCTTGTCTAGATCATGAAACAATTGCAAACCATTATTCACCAAATTAAGAAAGAATTCTAGACTTCAGTGGGACGAAGAGTGCGAAAGGGCTCTATGAAAAATCAAAGAAAATCTGGCTTCACCTCCATTATTGTGAAAACCTTTGCCAGGAGAAGAACTGTCTCTTTACCTCACAGTGTATGAAACCACCGTTAGTGCGGCTCCCGTTAGAAAAGAAGGAGAATGTCAAAGACCATTCTATTTTGTAAGCAAAAGTTTTGCAGTCGCTGAAGCTAGATACGGGAAAATGGAGAAGCTGGTACTTGCTTGATGGTTGCTGCAAGGAAGCTCAGACATTATTTTCAGGTCATACTATAAATATGGTAACGGAGCTCCCACTAAGGAGTCTTCTACACTCCCCTAAGATAATTGAAAGACTTGCAAAGTGGGCAATAGAGTTAGGGGCATATGACATCCGTTATGTCCCACGCATTGCCATAAAGGCATAAGTTTTACCAGACTTCATTGCAGAATTATCTTATGAAGATAAGGAGCATGATTCTATAGTGGTGGAAAAGGGAAAGGACACCTGGATTCTATTTGTAGACGGAGCATCAAATCATCATTGCCTCGAAGGGGGAGTGGTGGTTTAGACACCACAAGGAAAAATCTTGAAACAGGCATTGTCATTTGATTTCCGGGAATCAAACAAATAAGCAGAGTATGAGGCACTGTTAGCTGGACCACACCTCATGAATGAATTCAAAGTAACAAGTATAAAAATATTATGTGATTCAATGTTAGTGGCTAACCAAATTTCAGGAAAATACAATGCAAAGGATAGTAGAATGGCAGAGTATTTGTAGAGTGCCAAGAAAATATTACAATGGTTCAAAAGCTATAAGATTATGCAAGTTCTCATGGTAGAAAACTCGAGACAGATGCTTTGGAAAATTTAGGGTCATCATCCTGATTCCCGTTCAAAAGATCTATTACCATCGAACTATATGAGCGAACCAAGTACAAAGGCACCCATACAAGTAGAAGTCACAGTGGGGAGTGGTGCACATGACTAGCTAAAGAGCATTGTGCAATACATAATCTATCAGGAGCTCCCAGCTAATAAAATGGAAGTCGGAAGCTCGAGCGATTGAGTACAAAGTATACCATGATCGATGGGGAGATGTACAGAAGGTCATTCTCAGTCCCGTATCTCAAATGTCATTCCACAACGAAGGCCAACTACGTAATGGCAGAAGTACATAAAGGAATCTTACGGGAAAAATTCAGGCAACAGATCTTTGGCCAACACGTTATTGAATTAAGGGTAGTACTGGTAAAAAATGCAAGAGGAAGCGAAAATTTTTGTAAGGATGTGTGACAAGTGCCAACGGTATGATCCCGTTCAGAAGATGGCTCCCGAAGAATTATAAACGCTAGTGAGCCATTGATCGTTCGTGCAATGGGAACTACCGATGGCTCCCACTCAAAAGAGGTTCTTACTGGTCAGAATTGACTTCTTTACAAAGTGAATAGAAGAGGAAGGGTTAGCATGAGTACGTGAAGAGGAGGTGAAGAATGTCTTATGGAAAAATATCGTTTGCAGGTACGAGATCCCCAAGGTGCTTCTTTTAAATAACAGGCTTCAATTCACTAGGAGTCAAGTGAAAAGATTTTGTGATGACCTAGAAATAAATAGTAGACTATCAACTCATTACTACCTTCAAGGCAACAGACAATCAAAAAGATCAAACAGAACAATATTGGAAAATCTAAAGAAAACAGTTGGAAGTTGCTAAAGGGAAGTGGGATGAAGAATTGTCATCAGTTCTTTGGGCGTACTGGACAACACCATAAGAACCAATTGGAGAAACACCTTCCATCCTAAAATTTGCGACAGAAGTTGTTATACCAGTAGAAATTGGATGCCCCACACTAAAATCAGGAATAGATGAAGTTACAAATGCGGAACGGATGACTAGAAGTTTCAACTTATTGGAGGAGAAGAGAGAGCCAGCTCTGTTGAGAATGGCCACTTACAACCAGAAAAGAAGAAAGTACTTCCAAAAGAGAGTTAAAGGACAACAATTAAAAATGGGAGATCTTGTGCTGAAGAGAATTTTTCAGTCAAATGAAGGCAAACTGGGACCAAATTGGGAAGGACCATTCATAGTCAAAGCAATGGGAGGAAACAGATCTTGCTACTTAATGACCGACGAGGGAAGTGACTTATCCTAGCCTTGGAATGCGTTACATTTGTGCAAATATTATGTGTAATTATTCCCTTTTTATAGTGAAAACATTTCCAACCGTGGATTTTTTTCCCGGTTAAGATTTTTTCACGTAAAAATCGAGTGTCCATTATTCTTTTCTTAAAAATCAAAAGAAACGGACCCTTGAGCTCAAAAAGAGCTTATGTCCATGAGGTTTGTTGTCTTCGAGCATCGTCTTCCAAAAAAATGGATCTCTAAGCTCATGAAGAGCTTAAGTCCATGAAAGTACTCGCCTTCTAGAGGAAACGGGCCCCTGAACCTATGAACAGCTTAAGTCCATGAAAGTACTCACCTTCTAAAGGAAACGGGCCCTAGAGCTCACAAAGAGCTTAAATCCATGAAGGTATTCACCTTCTAAAGGAAAATTGGCCCTTGAGCTGACAAAAAGCTTAAATTTGTGAGGAATGATATATGCAGTATTACCCTTTAAAGGAAACCAAAAAAGGAAAGAATGGGAGAAATTAAAAAGTGAGGAGTGAAAGGGGGAAATAGAGGAAAGTTTCAAAGAAGGCTCTAAGGTGGCAAAATTTTGGAGAATGAAGAAAATACTATCTAAACACTTGCAAAGGGAAAGAGTGAAGCACTGAAAGATCAGAAGTTGCTAATATAGTTTTATTTTCATTGATAATAGAGCAGAAATTTCGAAGAAAGGAAAAAGGGAAAGTAAAAATTATAACTACAAAAGTAAAGAAAACAGTCTAAGTGGTAACAACCACTCGATCCTTCTCCAAGGTATCCTTTTCAGCAACAGCAGCGGGAGTGGCGGACGACTCCAGAGCTTTGGCAGCTATATCTTCTGTTGAAGCATTCATGGAATCTTCAACTTCTGGAACGAGAGCCTGCTTAGGAGGACGGTTTGCTAGGGTATCTCTATAGACCGTGCTATAGATAAGTATCTCCCCTTCCTCAAACAAAGCCTGATACTTCACTTCAGAAGCCTGCTCCAGCTCAATGACTTAATCCATTGCTTTCTCGACTTTAGCTTTTACCTTCCCAGCCTCATTAGCTAGATGTTGCTATTTTTCATCTTGAAGACGTGCCACATATGAGTTTACCTCCATATGGTCTCTCTGAAGAGTCATCAAGGCATGGTCGTGAAGATGATGATGCTCTTGAAGAGCTTTGTGATGGATAATAGCCTGAAAAAATAAAAAATAAACTACGTATAGAAAAATATAACTTCAGAAAAGAAGAGAAGGAAGAGAAAAATTTTCCCCTTATCAAGTCGTGGCTCAGGCAGTTGACAAGCTCGTCGATACCAAGCCTCTTTATGGTGTTGGAATTGACATTAGACTGAATGCCGTGAAGGTCAACGTGAGAAGCCACAACATCATCCAAAAAGCTAACGGATGCTGGAACGAGGGAGTTGGCAAAACGTTTCCACTTCCATAGAGCTGGCAGGGGTTCAACATCAGTGATTTGCGACCCAGAGGCGTCTCCCAAGGCAAGAACGATCATAGTGGGCACAACGGGAGCTGGTGTAGAATGAGGGTTAAAGTTCGAAGGAAGAGCCTTGATCTACGTCACATAAGGGCTAGGAGTGGGTCGAGCAGGCAGGAGCTCTGAATGGGATGATATTTAAGTGTTAGTATGAGCCCTCTTCTCAACGGGACCAACAAACTTGCTGCGGAGTATTTTTGTCATCCTTATGATGGCTTCTACTCGGTCAAAAATCACTTGATCATCCAACGAACGGGGTGAAACTGAAGAGTTGGAATGGCTAGAAATAGAATGGAAAAATGGATTTAAAATGTCTCCATGAATGTAAGATGAAAGCATTGAAGCATACGTGGCAGCAACGGAAACCGGCAAGGATTGGGAATGGGAGCAGGATTGGCTTCTCTTTACAAATCAAGAAGCACTTTCCAAACCCGATCTTGAGCCTGAAGATGGAAAGCAGTGATGATCTTTTCAACGGACTGTCTAGAAAAGAAAGGCTTCGGATTTTTCTTAGCTACAAAAGAAACGGAACACAAGTCTATTATACAAAAAAAAGAATATTTCGTAGGGCAGAGAATCGATTGATTTTGCAAGGACGCTTGATATAGAGTACAAGAGGTATATGATTCCTAACAATGTTGTTATAGATCTAATGTATAAATATATAATGGATCCTGACTGATTAAAAAAGAGTTTTCAATAAAAAGTTTTTTATTTGGTTATCATGGCGTTGCGTGAATTTTATTTTATAAAAATATTCGATCTTTATTAAAAGTTTAATTTTTAAATGGCCTCGACCCACACGCTTCCGCCATGCATGCGCCGTGACAACCAACAAGTGGTATCAAAGCGATCTTTATATATTTATATGTTAATGTTGTGTGTGTTTTCTTGCATTATTCATATAAAACGAGATATGTATGAATGGATGGATGATTATGTTTTTTGAATGTATGGAAAATAATGGATCATTAATTATACGGTGATTTTTGGGTTAGGTTTTGTTTTTATTTTTATCTTTTTTCTTAGATCTTGTGTAAGCCGTTTTGGGGCTTAGGAATTTTTTTCATTTCATTTTGAATATTTTTTGAAATTATTCCGATAGAGAGAAGATGAAGAACAACGGAGGAAAAAGAAAAGAAATAGGAATTCTTTTAGAACTCTGGTGCGGGTACCGGAAATTAGATTTCAGGCACTGGTGCCGCCGATTAAAGCTAACCGGTAATGTCGTTGGAATTTATTATTCTGGTGACGTCGTCAAAAAATCAGCACCGGCAGTGGCATACAGCAGTGGTCACCGATCGGCGGTGGCAGTGACGGATCCCGCGATGATGGTGGTCGGTGGTCACATTTAGGGAAGTTTCGCACAATTCTCGATACCAACCAATCCTATCCCTGTAGAGTTTTATGATAATCTTGTCTATCAATTATCCTTTTAATTTTTAAAATTAATGTAATTTTAAAATTAATTTTTAATTTTTAATTTTATGAAAATTAGAAGTTAATAGGTTGATTAGGTTTGACCCAAGTTTGACCAAATCAACTAAAGTGTTTATTTGGCTAAGTGAAAGTCAACTATTTTTAACGGGATATTATAAAAATTAATTTTAATTAAGAAAAATAGTTTTTCCTTATTAAATAGGATTTTGTTTAAAGTTTGAAGATTATGAAGATGGACATCGGGAGGAGAAGACAATATTTAAGAAATATATATTCTTGAAGTCCATTTTATAATTTTATTTCTTTATTTTTAGAGTTGTAATTTAAAAATACCCAATAGTCACTCGGTCCATTATTATTTTATTTTATTATTAAATAATTATTTAATTGTTATGTTTGATAACATGTCCATGCATTAGTCGAGCACATGCTATACATGAAAATATCACACAGTTTTATTTGATCATGCATCTCATCAGTAGAAACATGATTTATTTGGATTATCCAAATATGTTTATATGTATTATTTTATTAAATCAATTGCATGTAAACTGTTATATTTTAATTAGTTAAAATTTGGTAATCACACCATACTAGAGGCTATTGTAACATCTAGGATAACTAAGGTTAGTAAAATAGTTTTATTAAAGTTTGATGAATATAATTAATTAGTTAATCTTAGTTTACCTAATTATGACTTCGGCTCTTTAGAAGGTTAAAATGAATTTATACCAATGAGATTGACATAACTAATTATTAAATATCCATAGGGTTATTATTATAACCAGTGATTAATTTGAAATTAATTGATTAGTTAAAATGGAAACACATAATCTTAAAATAGTGAGTGTGAGAATGTTGACATGTCAATGTAACATATGATCTCCGTCATAAGTATAACACCATGAGGTGCAGTAAGGGCTTGAGATAACTTTATTTTCATCCTCCTAAGGAAGGTTTCGAGCTGTACCAATACCAAAGTTGGACTTCTTAAGAAGATAAGAGGAAGTGATGTAGTTTAGTTTTGACGGACCCTAAGGCGGTATATTCTAAATGAAGTCATAAAATCTGAAATGATGGGCTACACTCACAAAGTCACAATTAAGCTTTCAAGTGGATAGTTGTGACTTGACCGAACAAGTGATACCTTATTGTTAAAAGATAAAATATGAGATATCTTAAGTTTTAATTAGTAAGGATGAGAATGTCTCATAGACAGTTTGAGGTTAATTTGACTGACCCTAAGGCAACACATTAATCGTTGGGTTATTTTATCGTGATTAGTAATTGTTAAATTTGTGTGTTTATTATGTCGCATTCATGCATCACGTTTACTTTTCGAAGTCTAGATATTTATCAATTATATTGAATCTCGTATGTTTTAAATTTTAGTCATCATTATTATGTCTACCATGGGCAACCCTGTTACTACTTTACTCGCTCTTGAAAAATTAAATGGTGATAATTTTGTACGTTGAAAATCAAATGTGAACTTAATGTTGATTTGTGAAATCCATAAGTTCGTTCTTACTGAGGAATGTCCTGAGGAGCCTGCTGCTAATGCCCCTAAGAATGTTAGAGACAAATATGATGTTTGGATCATATCAAACAACAAGGCGAATGTGCTACATACTTGCGAGCATGAATGATGTTCTGAGAACCAAGCATGAAAGAATGGATACTGTTTATGAGATTATGGAATCTCTATAGGTGATGTTTGGGCAGCAGTCTGATCAAAGTCGTTATGAGGCCACTAGGAGTTATATGACGACTAAGATGAGAAAGGGTGCTTCTCTGCGAGAACATGTTTTGAACATGATTAACATAATGCACGAGGCAGAAGTACCTGGGATGGCCATTGATGAGCAGACTCAACTTAGAATTATACTTGAGTCACTCACACCAACTTTTTTTACGTTATGACCACCTATGTTATGAACAAGTTACAATTCAACATGACCCAATTGTGGAATGAACTGCATACTTTTGAGTCACTCAACCTTAGAATGACCAAAGAGGGCGAGGTAAATATTATTGAGCAAAAGAATTCTTCCAATATTATTAAAAACAAGAAAAGGAAGAAGAACCATGATAAGGACATGAGTAAAAACAAAAGAGGAAAAAAAGCCAAGACATCGCCGATAATAAAACAGAACAAGAACGACAACAAGCCCAAGGGAAAATGTTTCCACTGTGGGGTCGAAGGTCATTGGAAGAGAAACCATAACAATTATCTATATGAACTGAAAAAGAAAGATAAATATGATTTACTTATACTTGAAACTTGCTTAGTAGAATATTATTTGTCATCCTGGATACTTGATTCAAGAGCCACTAATCATGTATGTTCTTCTTTGCAGATGGTTGACTCGTCATGGGAGCTGGCTGATGACGATGTCGTTTTGAGAATTGGTAGTGGTTCACTCGTGTCAGATAAAGCATTAGGGACAATCTGTTTACTTTTTGGATATAATTATTTAGTTTGAAATAATTTTTATTATATTCCTGGCTTTTCGAGAAATTCGATTTCTCTTTCATTTTTGCAAGAACAGTTATTCGAAGTTTTTTCTATTAATAAAGATTTTATTATTTCTAAGAATGGATGCGATATTTGTCGTGCTAAAGTTATCAACATATTGTATATGCTTAAATTGACTGAACATGCGTTAAATAATTCTGAATTATTTAAAATAGCAACCCCTAAAGGTAACAAATGACAAAGAGTTTCTCATCATGATGATAACACTTATCTTTGGCATCTTAGGTTGGGACATATTAATCTGGATACGTTAAACAACTTAATAAAGTGTGGTGCATTGAGAGAACTAAAAGTTGAAACTCTTCCTGTTTGTGAATCCTGTTTAGAGGGTAAAATGATCAAGAGACATTTCTCTTGAAAGGGTCAAAGAGCGAAGGAATCACTTGAGCTAGTGCATAGTTATGTCTGTGGACCGATCAATGTACAAGCTAGAGGTGGGTATGAGCATTTTATCACTTTTATTGACGATTACTCAAGATATGGTTATACTTATCTAATGCAAAGAAAGTCTGAAATTTTTGAAAAGTTTAAAGACTTGAAAGCTGAAGCTGAAAAGCAATTAGATAAATCATTGAAAACCCTTCGATCAGATCGAACAGGTGAATACTTGGACTTAGATGCCTGAGATATGGAATCATATCCCAACTCACAGCACATGGAACACCACAGCAAAATGATGTTTTAGAAAGAAAACCGTACCTTATCAGATATGGTTAGGTCGATGTTAAGCTACTCATCACTACCACTTACATTTTGGGGATATGCATTACACGTGGCTACAAACATTTTGAATGTAGTGCCTTCTAAGTCTGTAAGCAAGACACCTTTAGAGTTATGGAATGGCTCCAAACCCAGTTTGCATCATTTCTGTATGGGGGTGGAAAAATTCTGAAAGAAAAGGAGAAAATGGAAGCCTAAGACCTAGGGCTATGTACATGGGACTAAGGGTTATTCGGTAGTGTGGTCTACAAGAAATCCTCTACGGGCTCACTCTCTCCCAAGGCACAAATAACATTTGGGGAAAAGGCCTCTCGGTAATGGGTCATGAATTGTCCAAACTTATCTGGGGTCCTTACTAGAAGGACTTGAAGTTTAAACTTAGCCATAATCTCATGAACAAAAAAGGAAGAAGATGAAGGAGAGACTTACAGAATGAAACATGAGGAAGTGAGGGAGAACAATGATGAAGAGAATGCCTTATATAAGCAACATACTTTAAACGAAATAGGAAATGGTTCATTTGGGAACGGGGCAATGGAGGACATTTACAGCTAAATGATGCATATAATGTGACCATGGGACTGACAGCGTAGGGGTATGGATTGACAGTATAGGGAACGAAGAGATGCAATTGTTGGCGAGTGAGGAAATGACACCTGGTAATGGGAAGATATTTTAGGGAAAATATCTAATCCACGCGTGCGAGAACGAGAATATGAAACGATAGAAAGCGCATGTAATGAATCCCAAGAACGGGAATATGAATCAACTAAAGGTTAGAAATGGCTGCCGCAATAATTGCATCAGAAGACGTAAACTGACACAAAGGACGAGGGATAGTGATGACAAAACAATATTGCATATTAATTTTTACTAATGTAGTTTTAAATTCAATAGGGGCAAATGAATAGGTAAAAATCATTTATAAAGCTACGTATGGAGATGGGACCAATCGGAAAAGGATGTACAGATTACCACAGTGGTGAAGCGGGAAAAGCCAGTTTGAACCGTCGATCTCAGTGTATCCCATCAGGAAGCTCAAGCTTAACGAGTTGTTGATAAAGATAAGTAAAACTCAATTAGTTGTTAGTGTAGATAAATTAAATACGATATTAGAAGCTCTATCCTCGATGAATATTCTGTTTATTCCTTATATTTTAAGGAATGTAGTTGAACTTGGAGAGCTTATAAATAGAGATCAATTGTAAACTCAAAAATTATATACAAATCGAGCAATTACATAAATATTCTTGAGAATTCTCTCTCTCACTATTTTTTGTTCAGTTTATTTTTTGAATGTGATGAATTTTTCCCTTACAAATAAGCTGTGCGAAACACACTCTTAAAAATAAATTATCTATTTATTTAAATTAGAAGTCATAAATTACAGTTTACAAATTGAGCCAAACGGACCTTAATAATCTAACTAAATGAATTTAGCTACTTGAAGTCCACTAAAACCGACAAAAATTAAATATCTCAGAGATCATTGTTTTAACTAATTAATTAAATCATTTTACCATCATTCATGAGAATCTAAAAGCCGCGTATAATACTATCACATTCACTATTATCATTAACACATGTCCCACCCAAAATCCATCAATGGGAAATAAAATATTCAAAAAACATACATTTGCTAATCATTCCAAAAGTGCTAGAAAATGCAAGACCAACTAGGTCCTGCAAACGTTCTTTGTAATAATAGTAGAATAGTTTGTCGTAAATTCAAGAATTACATTTTTCATGTAGAAATAACTACTGAACAACATGTAAATAAGAATTATTTTTTTTACCAATATTTTTTAGCCTAACAAATAAGGAAGGATATACATTCAAATTCATAAGAAAGAATTACCGGTTTGCCTCTGCTGTGCAATGACTATTAACAAGGTGCAAAGACAAACAATACCTCATATCAAAATATATCTCTCACAATATGTAATCTCGCATGGACAATTATAAATTACACTTTCAAGAGGTACTCAATAGCAACAATAAAAGTTTTAGTCAAATCAGATAATCCATCTCTCTATCACAAAAAAATTGTTTACCATAAAGTTTTTATCTAATAAATTTTAGGTTTTAACAATATTGTGTAACCAATATCACTATTAAAAAATAATATGTTCACACTAAAAAATTTAAAAATTAAAACTTAGAGATAACGTGCAATGCACGTATTCTTCGACTAGTTAATAAAAAAATTCATAACTTATAGGCATGTATCACTTCCTGAAGATAGTCGAAATCTATCTCCAAGATAAAAGAAATGAAAAACTATCTCCAAGATTCAATTAAGTTTAGATTCAAACCAATCTCAATTCTCCTTTTTGAATTGGTGCCAAGTATGGCTCTTATATCAAATGGTCATTTATGCACAGAAAGTAATTAAAATGAATCAAATTTATACACGTGCTTTGTGCACTGTTGTATAACAACGCTAAATATGTAATTAAGCGGTTTGAAATTGAACTAATAAACAAACTTATATATATTTTTTGAAACTTAGGAATATTTTCATTTACGAAGTTGGAATTTCTACAATTTTGAACATAAATGTATTGAATACGTGATTCCTTTCTAAGAAAAATCGATTGAATTAGAAAATTGATAACTCATAATTATCTCTTCTCATAGATCAATGTACACTTCTGATTTTACTCTCTCAATGATTTGAGGATTTTGGACGAATTTGTTCTCTCTTGCACGGTTTTAGCTTTACTTATATATCAACAAAAATTGTAGTCCAGTGACTCATTTCAATTTTATGTGTGAAATCTCATACCTACCATGGAAAGACATGTTTCATAACTTATAGTCAAATTCCAGTGGACCTTAAAATGTATCGTAAACGTGGAATTAGAATACATTATAACAAGTCAAAATCAAACATGATTTTACTACACATAGCTTGAGTGATAGGTAAACCGATTCCTCCAAGCAGAGTTGCAGGATGAACATATATTTAACCACACAAATGAAAATCATTCATAATAATATAGCTAAGGCAGGTAATAAATTATAGGGAAAATTAGACATTTGAGCCATTTTTAATTTACTTTTGTTAAAGGGCCAATTTTTTTTGTTTGCAAGAATGTCCTGTTTTAAAAGCTTTAGTTAATTTATATAATATTTTTACCGTTATGCCCTTATTATAAGATGATGGTAGTTATGTTTATATGCTGCTCCACAAAAAATATGTCGCCCCCTCTCTCACGATCAAACTGCCCCCTCTCTCACGATGAAGTTCTCTCTTTCTCACTATGCGAAATTTCATAATTGGGCAAATTCAAATCTGTTAATCCAAAAATTTATCCGAAAATCTTGATATAGAATCGTAATCGATAAATTTTGAAGCTAGATTTGCTCTATGACAAGCTACATGTCACATTAGATCTTTGGAATTCTCTCTTATTATTTAATGTTTTCCCTCAATAGTTTTTAGATTTTATAAATTTTGGTCATAAATAAATATTAAATTAGATGGGAGACGCTGTATTACTTTTATGATTTAAGCTGTTAGAGATTTAGTTTTTTGAATATTTGATCAGTTTCTTTAGTTTTATGAATATAACTATCTTATTGTGTTATATTATTGGTGACTCAATTAGTCTTTAATTGTACTAATTTTACGTTACTCAAGTCTCAAGCTCTAAAAAAATTCTCTCCTTTGAGGTCGCTTTCAATCTCTAGAATTTTCCTATTCTTGGAGAGTAGATTTTCTTCTTCATCATTTTATTCTTTTGTTTTCTGAGTCGATCTTTCTTTTTTACTGCCTTTTCGTCTTTCTTATGAGAGAGGGTGAATTTTTTTTACTTAGTAATATGCATGAGACCGTGGAAGAGATAGTTAAGAAATTAGCCCTCACAAAGGTGGAAGAAGCGGAAATTGAGATTGGTGAGGGGAGTAATTTTAAAGAAGTGGAGGTTTGTCGTATGAGTGTCATGGTGAAGATTCTTACTCTGAACAAGGTTAGCAAAATTGGTTTTCGTGAAGCGTTGTTGAAATCATGGAATTTGGATGAAGGGATTAGATTCCTGGAAGTCGAAAATAATATCTTTCAAATTATTTTCGAGGAAGAATCGAATATGTCATTCGTGTTGGAGAATCGACCATGGTTATTTGATTATCAGTTAATCATTTTTTTGCCTTGGAGAATAGGGATGGATCTATCAAGCTCTACTTTTGTCTCGTGTGCCTTTTAGATACAACTACACGGCCTGCCGATTGAATGCAGAGGTAAGTCTATCGGCAAACTTATTGGTCAAATTAAGGGTGTGCAAGCGTCCCGAACCGAGCGGGATGGGACGGGTTTTTTATTTTAGTCAAGACGGGACGGGATGTAAAATTTTTGTCCTGTGCGGGACGGGACGGGACACGGATCAAGAATCCTTGTCCCGACTTTGTCTTGTCCCGTCTCGATATGTATATACACACACATTGTATTTTTTTTTTAATTTTAGCCTTAATTCATTTGATTTTTAACCTATAATTGATTTCTAACCTTTATAACGTAGTCTAAATATCTAAAAAAAGCCCAAAACAGCCCAAAATCCAAAAAAATCCAATTTAGCCCAAAACAGTAAAAAAAGCTAAAAAATACAGTAAAAATGGGAAAACACCCGTCCCATCCCATCCCGACCCCATCCCATCCCGTCCCGTCGAGGCCCCCATCCCGTCCTGACTCATGCCGCTCGAGATTTCTTCTCTATACGGGACATGACGGGACTAAAAAAATTATCACGTCCCTCAAGACAGGGCAAAAAGGCCCAAAACCAGTCCATCCCGTGCACACCCCTAGGTCAGAGAATTGGAAAGATTATTGACACAGAGGAAGGGGTTGTCCGTGATGGTTTTGAGTAAAGGAAATTTATTGGTATTAAAGTCAAAATCAATGTCAATCAACTGTTGGTTCGAGGTATTTTTATGTGTCATAATGGGGCTAAGATTTGGATTTGGTGTAGTGAAAATACGAACGATTGCCTAAATTTTGCTGCCATTGTGGTATTGGGCATGAGGAGCTTCACTGCTCTAATAGAGGACAGAAATTCTGCGGCGGAATTGGAGAACAACTATGGCGATTGGTTGAAAGCTTCAAACCCTAATCATAAAGGGAATTGGGGAGGTAGATGGGGACACAAAGGTGATTTTTGTAGGAGTAACCCATCTTATTTTCATTCAAGAACGGGCTCACCAGAGGGGAATTCTACGGCATCCCCGGTAGCTTCTTCTTCGGCGATAACTTAGGGCAATCTGGGAATTTCTCAATCTGTTATCAGGGGAAAAATCTGATCCTGTTGATATCGTTCATAACCGAAACAATAATATAGGGATTAAATCCTTAGGAGATACTATTTTAGGGAAGCAATATTCTATTCCTATTTTTGTGGATAATGTTTATCATGTTGTGAAAGTATGGGATCATATGGGAGAGAGCTCTCCTATTGCTATTAAGGAGAACAATAATTCGGTTATTAGTGGAGATAATACAGGTATTCTTTGTTCTTCAAATCTAATATTAATGTGGGAAGGAAATCAATAATGGTGGATAATTATGATTGTGTTGTGATGGAGGGAGTGGTTATGGGTGAGATACATTCTCCAATCACTAAGGAGAATATTATCATGGATAATCATGGAAAATCGGCTGCTGATTTTTTGGAAGGTGAATTGCATAATTTAGTTGATGTGGAGGTGGGTAATTTTAACAATTTTATGAGTTGTTCGGGTGGGTCTTTTCAGGACTCGATTGCTTTTCAAACTTATTTATTTAATCTAGCTCCAGTCATTGAACGTGGTCATAAAAAATGGTCCAGGAAAGGGAAAGCAAAACATACCGGTTCTAGTGTAAAAATCGATGATAATGCGGGCAAGAAGGGTAGTGCAAGTCGTCACTCATATAATACGTTGTATGGGAATGCTAATACCATGCAAAGATCTAAGCGTAAAATTGAGGGTGAAAAGGAAGTGCATAGAGAGGATTCTGATGCTATTTTTTGTGTTAAAAAGTTGAGAGGCGACGTTACGGGCATTTAGAATAGCAAAAGAGTGGAGGAAGCCAGTCTTAAATGGCCCATGGTAAGCAATGAGAGTTCTGGGATGGAATTGTCAAGGTGGGGGAACCCCCTGCCAGTTCCCACATCGTGAGTGTTAGTGAGAACTCATTCCCCGGATTTTAGTTTTTTGCTAGATACTAAAAATAAGTTGAGGGTGCTTACGAGAATCTATAGTGGACTCGGTGGGTACTAGAGGAGGTCTAGCCCTTTTTTGGATGAGTGATGATTCGGTTTAGTTGATGAAGTCTGGTAATTTTTTCATTGAAGTTCGTATTTATGATGTGGTGAAATCAAAGGAGTGGTGTCTGTTTATTGTGTATCTGAGTCATATCGTTGAGATTCGTAGCCAGTAAATAGATTCTCTTAAAGCTCGTATCAGGGCATGTGGCGATATGTGTATCATTATGGGTGATTTCAATGACCTCATGAGTGCTTATGAGAAGTTCAGCGATAATGATAGAGATCCTAGTACGCTGCGTCTTCTTCCGGGATTTGGTTACGACTGTAATTTGGTGGATATACACTTTGTGGGTCCTCCGTTTACCTATATTTATAAAAGGGATTCTCCAACGTTGATTAAAGAACGTCTGAATATATGGTTTGCTCATCCGGAGTGGCTCCATGTGTATCAGATGGCCAGACTTCATCATCTTTCTGCTTTGGCTTCGAACCATATGTCGATTTTTCTCGATACATCAGAGGATAAGAGGAATTATAAGTAGCTATTTAGATATGATAAGAGGTGGTTCACTATTGAAGACTGTTATCGCGTATGGGTGGTTTGGGGACGGTGGTGTTCAGTCTAGTAGAAGCTTAGTTGATAAATTTGATAGTACAAGAGATAAGTTGGTCCAATGGAGGAGAAATAATTCTTCGGCCAATTCCAGTCGTCTCCCGAAAGATATTAGTATGAAATTACGTAACGCGTTTTCCATTCAGCATAATGATTTTTCGGAGCTTAGAAGACTTGAGGGCTCAGTATCATGAGGGTGTTATTAAGGAGGATAAATACTGGAAGGATCAGGCCCACATTTAGTGGCTTCAAAACGGTGATCGTAACACTTCCTTCTTTCACGCTTGTGTCAAGTCTACGAGGAGGAAAAACCATATCTTTGGTCTTATGGACAGTGATGGAAATTGGCGTACTGACTCGAATTCTATTCAATGTATAGCTCTTTCTTATTTTCAGGATCTTTTTTTTCGTTCTTCCAACCCGAGCCACGATTTGATCTCTCCAGTGTCTGAAAATATCGATTGTTTCCTTAATGATAAGGACAAAACTCTTCTTGCTGAGTAGGTCTCTAAGGAAGAGATTGTCACTGCAGTTCAGGATATTAATCCATCGAAATCTCTGGGACCTGATAGTTTTACAGCAGCTTTCTATCATTAAAATTGGAGTATGATTGGTCATGACATTATTTCTATGGTTCGGGTTTTTTTTAATTCTTGTTATTTGCCTCATAATATTAATCATACGCATATTATTCTTATTCTAAAAGTTAATTGCCCCAGATCTATGTCTCAATTGTGACCTATTAGTCTTTGTAATATTTCTTATAAGATTATTTCTAAGATTGTGACTAATCATCTTAGAAAAGTCATTAGTAAGATTATAGGTGCGGGGCAAAGTACCTTTATTCCTAGTCGTCATATTATTGATAACGTGATCATTGCTCATGAGATTCTGTATTTGCTCTGGATCTGGAAGAAAGGTAAGAAATGTGATGTGGCTATCAAGATTGATAAGTCATTAGTAAGATTATAGGCGTACGGAATAGTTGAGTGGAAATTTTTATTAGCCCTCATGCAAAAGTTAGGATTTTCTCATACCTAGAGAAATTATGGCTTGCATTTCTACGGTCTCGTAAAATATTTCTCTTAATGGTATACTTAGTAGTAGCTTCAAACCTAATCACGGGCTAAGATAAGGGGATCGCTTTCTCCCTTTATGTTTATTATTTGTGCCGAAGCTTTCTCCAAAATGATTAATTTCTAGTTTTTGTGTAGTTTCAGGTGGTCCTACAATTTCTCATCTTTTCTTTATAGATGCTTCTTTGTTGTTTTACAAGGTGTCAGATGCTGAAATTATTACCTTGCTTCATATTCTAAAAATATATGGAGAAGCGCCTGGTTAAGAGGTGAATAAGCAAAAACGCCTAATGGTGTTCAGTAATAATGTTTATGTGGTTAGACAGAAGGAGCTGACTGATTTGGCAAGTATGAGGAGATCTAATTCATTGGAAAAATATCTGGGGGTGGAAACGGACTTTGGTGTCTCCAAAACGCAAGTCTTCAGGAGCATCATGGGCATTGGATAGGATTACTCAGAAGATATCTGGTTGATCTGAGAAGCCTCTCTCTCCTAGATGAAGGAAAATTCTTATTGAATCTATGACGATGGCTATTCCTAATTATACTATGCCTTGTTTCAAACTCATGATTACCATGTGTAAGATAATTTGTGTGAATCTTGCAAATTATTGGTGGAATTCTTCTCTTTTTAAATCTGGGATCCACTGGGGATCGTGGGACAAGATTACCAAGAGTATAATGGAGGGTGGCTTGGGCTTTAAAGACCTTACTACATTCAATCTGGCTTTATTGGCTAAGTAGTGATGGTGAATTTTATCTAATCCTAATTCTTTGATTGTCTCGTTCCTTAAAAGTAAATATTTTCAGAACTAAGATTTTATTAATGTTCCAGTGGGCAGAAACCCTTCATGGGGATGGAGAACTCTTTGTGAAGGTAAAAATATTCTTAAAAATGGTCTGAGATGGAGTGTGGGGAACGGTAGGAATATTAACATTTGGGAAAATGGTTGGATCCCTAGTCCATACATGTTTAAAGTCTATTCCCCTAAATGTCCGAGCTTCAATAAAGTTCATGAGCATATCGATCCAGCTACATATAGTTCGAACGCGAATTTGATTGACATTAGTTTTCGACCTGATGATAGTGTGGCTATTCGTCAAATTCCTATAAGTAATTTCAGTCATGACGATGTTCTTATATGGCACCAATCTCCGTCTAGTAAATATACGGTCAAATCTGGCTATCGTGTAGCTTGCTTCCTCCAGAATAACGGCTTTGGTAATAAGAAAGGGAAAGGTGAATCTAGTTCGACCTTGGTCAATAAGTATATTTGGAAGGAGGTTTGGTGTCTCAGAGTGCCCCCTAAAAATAAAGATTTTATTTGGAGATGCCTTAATAACTTCCTTGCTTGCAAAGCTAATCTTGTTAGGAGAGGCATGAATATTGATAGTAAATGCAACACTTGTGGAGAGGATGAGGAAACTCTAAGCCATATCTTTTTTAAGTGTTAAGTTGGTTTCAGGTTTTGGTTTATCTCCCCCCTCAATCGGGATAGTCTTTCATGGATTTTCGGAACTTGATTGGGGACAAGATTAGAAACTTGGGTGATCATGACAACCTTATGAACTAGTTCGTGTTCAGCTTGTCACGTATTTGGAAATGCAGGAATAATACGTGTTTTAAAGGGGACTTTTTTGACCCTATAGAGGCGTTGGCAAGACTACAAAAACATTTTCATAGCTTCTATTCAGCCAAGACTGATGATATTGTCGGTATACAGTCTGTTCGTCCTTCTTAGCAGGAGAGTTCCCCCTTCTTAACGGCTATTCTCTGATGCTACGTGGGATGATACTAATTGCTTGGCCGAGTTTGGTTGGTGTTTATGAGATCCAGGAGGTAAAATTTTTACCGCTGGTATGGGAAGAAAATAGTTGGTTCCTAATGTTCTTACTGCTGAAGCTTTGGCTCTTCGCTGGGCTATTGATCTATCTGCTATGCTTACGAGTAATGTTAATATGAGTATCTTCTCTGATTCGTCGTGCTTAATCGATGATGTTATAACAATAATTTCACTTCACGAGACATTGATCTTATTGTTTCTGACATTATCCATCTCTCTAATGGGTTCACTAGGGTCATGTTTGACCATTGCTATAGGGTTATTAATCGTGCTTCTCATGATTGTGCTACGACGGATATTAAGTTGTTTGGTGATATTATTTTGAAGGTTTTGGAAGATAGTTTTAGGTCAGTCTTTTATTTCCTTGGGTAAGTCCTCGTTTTGGACTAGTACTTTTTTTTTCGTTTTCTGGATTTTCTCATTTGGGTTTTTATTTCCAGGAAAGGTTTTAACGAGACTCGTAAGGGGATTCATCTTTTTTTCTTTTTTATTTTCTCTACTTTGTTGGTTGAGCCCCACCTATGGTGTTCCTTCTAATAATTTTTTCTTGTCTTCAGTTGGGTAAGGTTATATGATGAGGATGCTAAGGAGGTGCTAGACTAACTGGGATGTCCTGGTGCATCTACTGATTTTCTTCTCCTTCCCTAGTTTGTGTTTGTTGCCCTGGGATATGTCCCTTGAACTTTTGTATTCTTTTATTTTAACGAAGGTCTCTTTTGGTTGGGATGTTTTTCACCCCTTCTCTTTG
The DNA here is from genome assembly GCA_003255025.1 of Datisca glomerata. Lineage (NCBI taxonomy): Eukaryota > Viridiplantae > Streptophyta > Magnoliopsida > Cucurbitales > Datiscaceae > Datisca > Datisca glomerata. Next base: position 18,897 of record QANY01002991.1, on the reverse strand, counting down.
ACAATTTTTTTTATTTAACTGATTGAAGTGTGAGTCATATTGTTTGATGTCGAATTTTTAGACTAATTAATAATTATGGATTGTATTGTGTATATGTATAACTATATTATTGGTCGTAAATTTTTTTCAATTATGTACATTGACTGATCTCTGTTTAATAGTATTTTTCATCGGCAAAACAGAGTATTTTCTTCATTATGCAGATTTTTAGATTTTAAGTTTAATATGTGGTATACTATTATATACTATTTGTACGTCATCTCAACTTACTAATTGTTATTACATTTTTTTTATTCTTACATACCAGATTGTCAGTATACCATTGTTCTTTTTTTATGACAAAAATAGGAAGAATAAAGAAATTACGTTAACTATATGTTGAAGTTATTGTTGGTTAGTGAAAATGCATCACATATTGGATATTGAAGGAGACATGATAACGTTCCATTGCCAATATTATTATGTCAATGAGAATGTCTATTGCTAATAATTATTTATTAACATATTATCATATTGTAATAATTATTTATAGTATATATTTATGTACACATAGTATATTGTCATATTGTCATATACATGTAAAAATAATGATCCAAGTATTATAAAGATCATACATTTAAAATTATTTATAAAATATTATATCAATCATCATAAAATTAGTATAAATCCCTATAATCATTTCAATCCATCAATTTCGTTATAAAAGTAGTATTATTCTTCCAAATCATTTATAGTACACACTCTTATACCAGTAGTATATTATAATATACATAGAGAAACAATACTCCAAGTATCATTAATATCTAATAATATATCCATCTACACCAAAAATATTTACAATAAACACATGATCTAAAAACCAGTATCCATCCTCAAAAAACCGTTTCAATCTTAAAATCATTTGTATCGTTAAAAACAATATTAGTCTTACAAAATTAATCTATACACTAAAAGTTTAATGACAATCTTAGTAATCAATAATGTCCATCATAAGTGTAGAGGAAACTATTTCAAACATCACTTGATTCATTAACTATTCAATTACAAAACATTGTGATAAAATGTTGAAGTTTGGTATGTCATCTGCATGGTAAATTTGAATCTTAGTCCTCCTTTCATAGCCGTCATCATCATGTATAAAAAGTTGAAGTCCATAAGCTATGTTATAGAATAATCATTATAAATTGACAAAACTGGACATATTGGCAATTAAAATCCAAATTAACTAAACATATTCCTAATATCTCGTTAACAATCAAATAGAAAAAAGTTGAAGTTATATGTAACGTGTGTGAAAATGTAAGTGGATTCAATTAACAATTAACAGAAAAACTTGAAATTTGAGAAACGAAAAAACATATAAGAAATGAGCATAAATTAGGAAAACTTAAGAATATAAGGTTGCGAAAAACATACGGTATATGTAAACATACCTCGATTGAAGATTAAAAATCAAAATTTAAAAAAACGGAAACCAAATATTCAAAGAATGAGTGGTAGAATGTTAAAGAGAAACTGAAATCGTGAATTTGACGGAGAAATAATGAAAATTGTGGTACTAGAAGCTCACAGAGAACATGAAAAATATTGAAAAATATTAGTGCAGAAATTACTGTTTCGCTTGTTGACGTTTTTTCTGGTTTCCGTCTGGTGTTCGAAGTCTTGAGTGAAATAGAATGATACCGAATGTGACTAGGAAAGAGGATTTTGTTGTGGGTACGGGCAATTTTGTCTTGTGCCTTATTTAGTTAGTGGGCTAACTTAGATGTAACTTTAACATAGAGATAAAATGATAAAAGTATGTAAACATGATTTTAAAAGATGTAACTCTATGTTAGAATATAACAATTTTTAACATTCATAAAAAAAATAAATTGATTATGCAGCTTGTATTAATCTTGAAAATCATTTCTTCATAATGAAATATTTTTAAGATATTCTCGTGATTTTTCTTTCCTTTAAAAGTTTGTCACGTAAATTATAGTGTTGTTATTCTCTCATTCTCTCTCTTAATTATTCTTTATATTTTCATATTATAATGTAGAGAATTCATGATCAATTCTAAAAGATCGTGAATTTTTCTTTTATATTTGATGCTTTCATTGAGAAACTCAAGAAATCCCTTTTCAAAATGCTCAAAATCAATGTCTTTTCAACAACAAAAGCGAAAGAATAAATTACTATGGAACTGAAAATTAGAAGCAAAGAACGATAAATTCACTCATTCATATTAGATCAGTTTATTTCTTTTATAAAATTATTATTATTTTAAAAAAATACTAATGTTATTTGTCGGTGATCGAATCTGAAAAATTATGGTAATGGTCACCGTCGTCATCACCAACCACGAAGAACGCATCACTGCCAACGAAACGCCATTACCGCGAAAACTTCCATCACCGGAACAGCGACAAAGAAAAAATCATCAAGAACAATCTCAGCCGCCGGAGTTGAAGAAGAAGCCGTGACTACCCCCAATTCCTCTCTAATCAACGCGAGACGCGATCCGAAAGACTTTCAGGCTGAAAACAGCCATGGAAGTCGATGGAGAAGAAGCCCCCTTCGTTACCGAATATGAGAACACAAGATCTACAACAATCAACATATTTCAGGGCCCAAAACATCCATAAAGACGTTCAGATCGTAATTCTCGTCGGTTAAAATCCATTCACGGCCAAGAAAGACCGCTGGAGGCCACCGCACGCCAGCGGCAGTCATCATCTTTACCCGTTCCCAGCTACCGGGTTGACCTACCCAGACCGATTGGCATCCGGGTTGAGACTCCATGCAAACGGGCCATTCCATGGACCAGCACAGCAAGGCTGCTGTTGAGCCCACAACGCGTGACCCAGGAAGAATGCGCGAACCGCGCTCCACCTGACACCAATCAGTGACCTGCGTGTGACCTGTTCACGACCCACGATCCGCACGTGAACCAGGCCTGTCTTTTGGGCCACGACTCAAGGCTAAGCCCAAGCTCTCCATTGCCTCATTTGATTCATGTCAAGCCCAATGTACTTCATAATTTAGCAGATTTAATCCACAAACTTGCAAAGCACTCATGGATCATCTTATGTAAATAAATGGAGAACTTCAAATTAAAAGCTAAGTATTTATTTTTATATTCTTGCTTTTCCCTTTAAACATATATTATCCGTTAAAAAAATGAATAATTGTACGAGCATATCATACAATGTCTTGAGAAAAATATATTTACACAATCGTTCAAGAAATATTAAAGTCGAAGAAACTAATTCTACACTAATTGAATAGGGCATAATTAACTGGTTCTCTATGTTTAAATTTTACCATGCTTTAATGTAATTATAGAAATTACGTTTATCTTGTTCGGTCATTTATCTTGATAAAATTCATAGTTGACCCTATTATGGATAACCTGTGATTATTAATGCTGTAAACGGTATTCAAACTAATTCGTTGTACGTATTATATGAAGGATGGATTTTTGAATTTTTAATTCTAAATTTTGAATTTAAGCTTTTCTAAAGCTATAAAAAACTCTTAACGGTTGATGAACAAAAATATAAGCTTTGATATGCATATTTTTTTTTGGAGACTAGCTCTTTCTTAATCTATATGCAAAAGTGTAGGAAAATAAAAGATGAACAAACGACGAAAATGGAGACATCCTGACTGCGGGAACGTAGATGTCATGATGATGTGAACAGAAATGTCATGTCGACAGAAATGGAAAAGGCATGGCAATGGGAACGGGAAACGTTGAGAATAAAAAATGTTGTGGCAACGAGAATGGGAAACGTTGTGGTAACAGTAACAGAAACTTATTGACAATGACAATGAAAAAGTCGTGCCAATGGGAATGAAAACTGCAACGGCATGGCAACGAAACTAGAAGTGAAAAATGATTCAGCCTTTAAGCTGAAGTGAACGGAAAAGAACTTTATGAAAAATCATATGTCATTTGAAAGATACAGAAATTAGCTTCTTGAAGAATTTCGCGAAACTCAATTTGGAGCTTCGGCGCAAAAGTTATGACAATTTTCGTACAAGCTATTCGGAAAGAAGATAATGCAGACCTATCAAATTAAGAAATTAAGCTATAATAACTGGGGGTAGATACCTTTGTGAATCATATATCATCCGAAAGATATGAGAGTCACCTTCTTGGAGAAATTTATAGAATTCAATTTGGAGCTCTCGATCAAGAGCTATGATAGTTTCAGTATATGCTGTTCAGAAATAAAGATTACATGGAATGGTAAATTTAAGAAATTATACTGTATCAATTGGGAGCTGAAAACATGGCGAATCATATATTATTATAAAATTATGGAAGTCTACTTCTTAGGAAATGTTACGAAATTGATTTTGGAGCTCACAACAAAAAGTTATGATGATTTTCGTAAAGGTTGATCGAGAAAGCAGAATATGCAGAACTTTCAATTCAGAAATAAAACTGCATTTATTGGGGGCTGACTACACGACGAATATTATATCAACATAAGGATACGAAAAATAAACCTTGTGAAGAATTTTACAAACATCAATTTGAAGTTCCTGATCAAAAGTTATGGCAGCTCTTGTTGGTACTATTCAAGAAAGTAAATATATGAATACTTCTCAAATTTAATTTTTAAACTATATCAATTTTGATATTATTACATAACAAATAATATATCATTAAAAAACTATGGATATCTACTTCTTCAATAATTTTTAAGAACTCGATTTGGAGCTCTCGAGCAAAAGTTATGATAATTCTTGGGACGACTGATCAAGAAAGTAGAATATGCAGAATGGTCAATTTCAAAAATTAAACTGTATTTGATGGAAGTCAACTATATGGTGAATCTTACATCATCAAAAAGATACAAAAGTCTCCTTATTGGAGAATTTTACAGAATTCAGTTTGGAGATTTCGATCGAAAGTCATGGAAAACATATTTTGCGGAATGGTCAAATTCATTAATTAAACTGTACCGACTGAGAGCCAATTACATGATGAATTATATATCATCAGAAGCATATGAAAATCAACTTCTTGAAGAATTTCATGGAATTCAATTTGAAATTTTCGATCAAAACTTATGGCATGATAACGTGCAGACTATTTACAACATAAATACTTAGCGTCAACTTTCTCTCTTCTTCAACAACAATAGAAATAAGGGTGTGAGTCCTTGTAAGGGGAAATTCGTAAGTCCTACTCTCAGAAGGAACTAAGGACGTGAGTCCTTGTAACGGGTAATCGTAAGTCCTACTCTTAGAAGCAACTAAGCGCGTGAGTTCTTAGGATGGACAATTCGTAAGTCTTACTCTTAGAAAGAACTATGAGCATGAGTCCTTGGGAGGGGTAATTTGTAAGTCCTACGCTCAGAAGGAACTAAATGTGTAAATACTTGGGAGAGGCAATTCATAAGTCCTATTTTCAGAAGAAACTAAGGGTGTAAGTCCTTGGGATGTGCATATCATAAATCCTACTCTCACAAAGAACTAAGAGCATAAGTCTTTGGTAGTGACAATTTATAAGTCCTACTCTTAGAAAGAAATAAGGGCCTAAGTTCTTGGGAGGGGCAATTCATAAGTCTTACTCTCAGAAAGAACTAAGGGCGTAAGTCTTTGGGATGGGTAATCCATAAGTCCTACTCTCAGAAGGAACTATAGGCGTAAGTCCTTGGGAGGGATAGGCGTAAGTCCTTGGAGGGGTAATTCATAAGTCCTACTCTCAGAAGTAACTAAGGGCGTAAGTCCTTGAGAGGAGCAATTCATAAGTCTTACTCTCAAAATCAAGACGTGGCCATGGTTCTTTATTTGAACATAAGTCCTTGGAAGCGGACAGTTCGTGAGACATTCTTCAAGAATGTGAAAAATGCAAATGGGGCCATGGTTCTTTATTTGAGCCTAAGTCCTTGAAAACGAGCAATTTGTGAGTCCCTTCTCTCATAATAAAAAATGGGGTCATGATTTTTTATTTGAACCTAAGTCATCCTCTCAAAAGAAAATAGTAATTCCTAAGTCATACTCTCAGAATGAAGACGGGGCCATGGTTCTTTATTTGAACCTAAGTCCTTGAGAGCGGACAATTCGTGAGACATTCTCCCAGAATGCGAAAAATGCAAATGGGGCCATGGTTCTTTATTTGAACCTAAGTCCTCCTCTAAAAAAAATGACAGTTCGTGAAAACGAGGCCATGGTTCTTTATTTGAACTTAGATCTTTGAAAACGGGCATTTCGTAAGTCCCTCTCAAAGTCAAAATGGCCCATGATTTTTTATTTGAACCTAAGTCCTAGGAAAAGGGAGAAACTCTCTAAGGAGCCCATAGTAAAGAAAAACGGAAGAAACTCTCCAAGAAGCCCGCAGCAAAAGAAACAGGAGAAACTCTGCCAATAAATGTAGAACATCAAAATGAAACTCCTGCGATACAATTATGAAATAGTACACTCGCTCCTTACTAATTTCAATAAATTATTATATTATTCGTGTACAACATTATTGTGACAGATCTCACCGTACGAGAGAAGGAAAAGAAAAAAAGTCTATCAATGGCCCATGTTAAAAGGTTCAAAAAGACATAATAGAAAATTGAGGGATGACACCTGGAAACAGATAGATATTTTTCCAAAAGGCACTAGAACCATACCAACTGAACGATGATTGGAAAATTTTCTCTGAGCGGGAAGATGAAGGGTTACTCTGAAACAATGCACGTAAAGTATCATTTGAACGGGAAGATGAAATGACAAAAGAATACGGAAAGATAGTCAAAAATGACGCCCAAAAAGGTGGAGAGTAATGAAATGTGATAATAGCAGAAAAACTAAACACTACACTTCAATGAATAAAATTCGGTTGAGTGTAATGAGGATAAATGTACAGGCAAAATTTCACATGACACGTGGCAAAATCTAGACCGAAGACTCCATCAAGGAGAAGATAGAGTGAGAATCGTAGGATCAATTAGACGATTATGAAGAACAGATCAATCAGATGAAAGTACATAGATTTCTGACGTGACAATCCAAAGAGAAGCTAATCAAGACCATTGGATTGATCAGATGATCAAGGTTTACCTGCTTGTTATTGTTGTTAAGCTAGATCTCAGAGAATATTCTATTTGATCTAATTTTCAGATTGAATTAGATAAATTATATTAGATTCTGTGTAACTGATTGAAGAATTATAAATAAAGGCAAGATGTAACACTAACTTAGAATACAACGACTCTCAACACCTATAAGAAACAAGCTGACTATGCAGTTTGCATTAGCCTTGTAAACTCTTTCTCCATAATAAAATACTATCAAAATCTCCTCATGATTTTTCTTCCCTTTAAAGATTTTTCATGTAAATCATGGTATTGTTATTCTCTCATTCTCTCTCTTAATTATTCTCTATATTTTTATATTATGATGCAGGGAAGTCACGATCAATTCTCAAAAATTGTGAATTTTTTCCTTTATACCTATAATCTATAAAAAATTTGTAAAAACAAAATTCAAATGAACCCTGTCTAATCTGTAAATTTTTTCATCTTTTAATTTCCACACACAAACTTCATCTTTCTTTATTGTAAAATAGAAAAGAACATGATATGCAGGAATAGCATATAGAACCCACAATCCACAAAGTATCACTCCAAATTATATTTTCAACGCCAAATAAATTGGGGAAAGAAAGAAAAATGTGAAAATTAAAATAAATAACAAAATATTGTGTACATATAATAAAATGGAAATCAAGCCCATTTGGCCAAAAGAGACATAAAACCAACCCCTAAAAGAAGAAAAATATTTGCTCCTAATTGAAGCCTTCCATTGCTTTGCATCCTTTGGTTCATGAAATCAGCAGCAAGAAGATCAACAAGAGCCATATAAATTAGGATCCCAGCTGATGCTGAATCAAAAACCCCTTGAACTATGAGAGCAGTGGGGCTATTTTCGTTATAAATATTTGATATTCCTAAACCTATCGCAATCCCAACTGGGGTTGTGAGAGAGAAAAATAGTCCCATTATAGCAATTGCCCGATTCTTGAATTTCGCCTGCACGAAACCACATAATTAGTATTGATCAACTAGCAATGAGAGAAACAAAATAATAAAACAAATGAGTAAATGTACAATAATAAACTCTAAGGTCGAAAGGCCACAGATTATTGAATTTGAATTATTAATTTCACAAGATTAGTTAACACATTTACTTAAAAACCATAATTTTCATTAAGTTAATAAGGTTGTAACTCGTACAAAAAAATCGATAATTTCATCATAGTGTTACGCATATTTCACACTAGCTTTACAATAATTTGATATCAATTTATATTCATGTTATAAGAATCGATTTCGGGTTTCCTTGTGTTTCTAGAATTATAAACTATTACAAATACTAGGGTGATCTAAAAAATTGACACCAACACACCAAATTTTACTAACTAAAACAATTTAATTCACGATATTTTGTTTTTTTTCTTATACAATATTATTGTTCAGGATATTGCTTATACAATTCATAAATTTAGTTTCCATCTAAGATTTGTCAGAAAACTTCAGAATGACATGAACAATTTTACAAATTTAATTAAAAGACAAACCATGCCATAAAAATTAGTAGAGAAAAAGAACTAAAAAAATATTTGTAAAAATTGATCAACAAAATTGTTTGAAATAAGTTCCAAGGTCAAATATTGCTGAAACTCATCAATTGATTAAGTTCAAGTCCACACCTAATTACTTAACTAATAGCTTGCTACCAACCCAACATGTCCTCTTAAAAACTAAGTTAAATTGCAGGTTAACGAAAATTTAAACTAAAAAAGATAAGTAGATCAAGCATATCACATGACGTAACTAAAAGATAAGAATTCATGCGAAAAAAAAAAGATAAGAATATATTTAAAAAAATAAAAATTGTACTTGGATTACCTGTATAATGCATCCTCCTAGACCCATGCCCTCAAAAAATTGATGAAAGGTCAGTGCAGCTACCAAAGGCCTTATTGTTTTTGGACTTTCAGAAGCTCCTAATGATATTCCTATTATTACTGAGTGTACCACAATTCCCAATTCCAATACCTGAAAACACAAAATGCAGCAATTAAATACTACGTTAAATGTTGTAACAGAAACAATAAATAATTAAATGGTTAAAAAAACAATTGAGCATGCAAATTATATTAGTTGAAAAAAATTATCTTAGTACAAAAAAATTATCTTTTCAAATGTAATAATTAATTGGATTAGTATAATTGATTAAACTTCACACTTACAATAATAAATCGTGAGTTAGAGTTACGTTTACTCTCAATCTACGTTAAATTTGTGGTTTCGATAAAAGATATAGCAAAAGTTATAAATTAGCGGATTTCGGTGAACTTGAAATAATTAGAAAAAAAAGGAAAAGAAATTTGAAAGAGTGATATTGAAATGCACATAACAATTCGAAACATTTACCTGAGATACAACTCGGTATCGGAGAAGCTCTGATGAACCCGAATTCGGAACCGGACCATGAGCATGGCCATGACTTGCATGTGTATGGATATGCGCATCACCAACATCTTCCTTCTCTTCATCCACATTCTCAGGCTGAGCCTTATTGAGGTGAGATTTGCTATAATAAGAAGTTGCATAAGCATCAATCATCAACGTCCCAATCGCAGACATCATTGCCACGAACCCCGTAAATGGAAACTTTCCCCACGGATTCTCGCTAAGGCACGGTGACGTTAAGCTTTCGAAAGCATCAGGAAGCACATGGATGAACCCGGTCGCCAAAATGACACCAGCCGCGAATGCCTTGATTATAAAAAAGATGTCTTTCTCGGGTCCTATAGCCGGAAAGTATTTCCCAAGGATTGGGATACAAACACCAACTGCACCCCCGACTAGAATCGAAGCTATTGCCACGAGCTTGTATTTAAGAGCTTTTGTTTTGTCCCGCGGTTCATCAACGGTGTCGCACGTGCACTCCCCGGAAACTAGTACAGGAAGCAGAACAAGAAGAAGGCAAAAGAAAGAGAGAAGTTGCTGAGCTTTGGTCATGGTGATTTGGTGAAAATCTCCAAACAAAAATTTAGATACTGTTATGAACTAAGTACTCAAATGGTGGATATATATATATATATATAAGTAGTTTTTATATAAGAAATACCTAGTTTGAGAAGTACCTTTCCAAACTCAAGTTTCCAATGTCATTGTGGCCCCATGATTTTGAGGGCATTTCTAATTTCATGACGAAGTGAAAGGAAAAAGATGAGGTTTAATGATGAAATTACGAAGAAGTGTTATGAGATGAAGTTTAAAATTTAAGACTTGTTGAGTAGGATAGGGGTAAATTAGTACTTGGATAATGATGTGTTGATTAAAAACTATTAAATGATGTCATATTTTAGAGAGAGATTTAAATTTTTTTTAAAGATTTTCTAAAGATAATTCCTAGATTTTAGTGTTAAAAATGAAGAAAAATTAAGTGTTGAAATAATGTCGACATAATTGGTATGAGGAGATGGAATACAAAGGTTTCAGACAAGAAGAGTTCTGAGAGTGTTGGTTAAGTCAACTAAAAATGTCGAAATAATGTGTAATTACATTAAATATGAATGACAGGCGGTTACTACGTGTCTTATGGTTGGACTTTTTGTTCTTCATCTGCATTTAGTTTTTGAGTTTCTTAAGAAAGTTCAAAGATTCTCTCATTTCATTTATTAATTTATTTTTTATAAATTTATATCAATATACATCTTTTGTTTATATCTTGACCAGTTAAATTAAGTAATGGTTATCACTTATAACGAGATAGATTATAGAAATCCCCCCAGGATTTCATAGTTATGGTTGGGGTTGCAGCCACATCTATCTGATAGTTAGTTATTTATGTTAATTAATTAATTAATCAAAAATATATTATGAAGTGTAATGTTTTCGATTTCTTAAAAAATTTCCAGCATGCGTTTTCTGTTCCTTAATTTTTATTGGACGAAAAAAATAAAAAACAAATTCAGATCTTTGACAAAAAGAAGTTGACAATGATACAATACAAGAAAATTCGTCTACGGCGAAGGTCATAGAGTCTACGGCGACGATTTATAACAGTCGGAAGAGACACGATGATGGTTAAAGAACTGTCAGGATCGTCGCCATCGGGATTTAATCACCGGCGGTTTTGACAACCGTCAGAGAAACGTCGCAACAGAGATTCTAACGACGGGTCTCTTGAAACCGTCACTAAATAGTATCTATCGTGATAGATTTTTGTGGTGGTTATAAGACCGTCACAATTTATCTATAACGACGGGTCTCAAACTTCCGCTAAAGAAGGAGTCTAACTGCGAAGATGTTAAAACCATCGCTAATTTGTCCTCGGCCAATTTTTTACGATAATTCTTAAACTGTCGCAAAAAATACTGCTTTCACAGACTCCTTCCTATTTCTACTTATTACAAAAAATTCATGCATATTAACAAAATTTTAACATGGTATATATTTTCACAATAGTCAGAGCAGTATCATTCTATATATTTACAGAGCGCATAATTATAAAACAATGAGTTCAAAGTATGAAAATTTGAAATAACAAAATATTTCGTAAGTATTAAATAACGTCAAACAACAAAAGGCTACCTTAGTTTTTACGAGAATCTTGCATAAACTTCATAATTAAGCTTAGTTGGGAGCATATATATGAACATTCATCCTGCATCTGATCATATTTCTCACGCATCTCTGAACATTCAGCCTCTAACTGAGGCACCCGTGCGCATTGAGCCTTTAACTTAGCTACTCATACACGTTGGGATTCTAGCTCGATTGATAAATGGGTAGAATCTTGCGTGGATGATTCACCACGATAATGTGAGAACACTTGAGATGGAGCTTACCCCGAGTCCTAATGACCGCACTCGTCCAGGATGCTCTGGACCTAATACTTGTGAAAGCACGTCGTTTAGTGAAATTGGATCATAATCACCATCCGGAAGTTGACTCATGAGCTCTTTAAGTTTCGCCTATAATACAAAATTAAGACCTAGTATGAGTAAACATGTAATAACTATTTAAAAACTTGATATTAATATTACAACTTATACTTACTGCAACGTTTGCAGTCTCTTCATTTACATAAGTTCGATCTTTTCGTTCATGTGAGGCTACAAATAGCTTCGTTCTTGAGGCTCTCTTTGAAGCTTTTTCTTCCTATAGAATGAGAATATATGATTAAATATACTTAAAATAAAACTAATTAAAACAATTATAAAGTTTACAATTTTCTATTTTTGCTTTTTTCGTTGGTATACTGGTATGTCCCAACGTGTGAGGGTATTTTAGTTTATTCCATAATTTTCTATTAGTTGCTGCTTGCTTATATATTTATAAAAGATAAATAAAAGTTAATTTATTTCACATACAATCAATCATAGATGTATAGTAAAAATCATACATTCCTTCTTCCGAGTATCATTTATGAATTACCGTAACAAAACTCTCTTTTGGAATAGCATCATTCCAATGTTCTAATGTCTCTTCCTCCGTTTCATATGTCACCATATATTCATTTTTTATTTAAGGATGTCAAAACATATACTTTATGACATGATGTCAAAAGATATACTTTATGACATTCTTCTATGGCATATTTTGACTACAAAAGATTAATACGTAATTATATGTGTGTGTGTGTGTGTGTGTGTGTGTGTGTGTGTGTGTGTGTGTGTGTGTATGTGTGTGTGTGTGTGTGTGTGTGTGTGTCTGTGTGTCTGTGTCTCTGTGTCTGAACATACAAGCAACTATACCTTCACTATTTTCCACTCTTGATCTTTATGATACCGCGACACATGCCTCCAATAATATTGTATGGGCAAAATATTATGTCGTCTAGCAACAGTACCACAAAAGCTTGCAAACTTTCTTTTATTAGCACTGATGACCTGACCTTGGGCATTGAAAGCGACAAGTATTCTATCCTCGCCTGATATGGCCCACATAGATGTCAACTACGTTCGTCCTCGCGTACACCGCTTAGATGGTTCTATTTAACAAAATATTGAATAACATTATGATAATTAAATGAAAAACTATTTATTATCTCAATTAACTTGAATAAGAGCGAACAAACTTTCTGTTTCCATATTCATATCATGATGTGGATTTGATCCTTCAAATTTAGTAGGAGAGTAAATATTCAAAAGAGTATCTGAACGTGATGATTGACGTCTCGACGAGGTCATGGTGTAATCATGCACATGTTAATCATTATGTATCTGACTTAGAAAATATTTTATAACTAAGAAAACATATAAAGATACATGTTTATGAAACATTCAGTCACATTATTTAGAAAGTTGTTATCATGATCACTGTTATAATCATATGCCATGTCTTCAAAAGTCAAACCAACAACATCTACTCGAACTAAGTTCACTTCTTCTAGACTTTGTCTGTGGAGAACTTCATCATTATGATGGATTATAGTGTCACTTTCCAGCTCTAGTACTCCTTTGTCATACAAATCTCTAGGTTTTATATGGACAACTACATGCTAGTCTTTATCCTTTGGATCATCAAAATAATATACTAAACGTGCATGTGATGCAAAGATAAATGACTCGTGCTTCAAATACTCTCCGGTATGGGCCAAACATGAAAAATTAACAAGTGTAAACTCAAATCGATCAGTCTTTACTCCAATATCATCAGTAGGGTCAATCCAATCACATTTGAATAAAATCACTTTGAATTTCTCATAATAATTCATCTTAATGATATATTTAAGAATGTCATAATAAGTCATCTCTCTTTCTCCTATATTTGCATAACTTGTTATCTCCGATGTTACCATGACTCCACTATTTTGAGACTTACGAAGACTACCACTTTCCTTTGAAAAATAAATTTGAGACTTATCTAAGCTATATATTTGAGACTTACTCACGAAATGGATCAACAAACTAGCAATTAAACAACACAAATTGATATGCTTATGTCAATATGATGCTATCAAGCACATCAGTTGTTGCCTTCTTTGTTGGTCGGCCTAAAATAGGAAAGAGAGAAACATTTTGTGTTGTTTGCTCATCTATAAAATCATTATTCCTTATAGGCCGATTAAATTTTGTTTCCACTCCATCTAAATACATTGAACAAAATGTTGTACACTCATCCATAATATAAGCCTCGACAATTGAACCTTCGAGACGAGCTCTATTACGCACATAAGATTTTAGTTTACCTAAATACCTAACACAAGTACAAACAACCCATACTGAGCAAATCATTCATTAAATGTAATCATAATTGAATGGTAAACATACTATGTCAAATCTTACCTTTTGATTGGGTACATCCATCTATAGTGGACATGTCCTGTAAATGAACCATGATGGTGAAGAATTATGGCGGAAATATCATTTCCATTTGACAAAGTATGACAATAATACGATCCTGAAGTTTATCGATCATGTCCTACGAAGATTTGTCGAGCACAGTTCTTTAAAGAACCAACTCAATTCAAATAACACCAAGTACTGTAATCCATACTCATATTTCTGAATAAGTTGAAGTCATCACTAGCTAACCCCAACCTAACATTACGTGGTTCCAAAAAAAATTCTTTGAAGTTATCATCAAAAACCTTTCAAGCATCTGAAACAGTAGGATGTCTCAAAACATCATCCTTAGTGCATCCCTCATAGTGTCATCTCATACTTTCAACAGTTTTAGAGGACATGTATAATCTTTACAATCTGTATTTTAGAGGAAAGTAACGCAATACTTTGGCAAGTATTTTCTTTCTTTCATTGGTACCCATCTTGAAATATCACAACGATCACATACTTGGTCTTTCTCTTTTTCTTTCCAATATAACATATAATCATTGGGGCACGCATCTATTTTTTCATACACAAGTCCTCACTTCTGAATCAGTTTCTTTACTTCATAAAATATATCTGAAAGTTGAACACCCTTAGGAAATGTTCTATTCTACAATTCAAGATGAGAAGAAAATGATTTGTCACTCAATCCATCAAGACATTTAATGTGATATAGATTCACAATAAATGACAATTTTGAGAATTTTTCACATCCAGGATATAGTGGTTGATTACTATCTTTAATCAAATCGTAAAAGTCCTTCATATCAGAATCATCCATGAATTCTCTCATTCTTTCATCTACATCATCAACCGGTTATTGTAATGGAATAGAGTCTGAACCATGTTCATTGTTCAATAAATTACCAAATACATCATGCATATCATAATCATCCTCTTGACATGATAATGGTGTTTCTACATGTGCCCTATTATTAACAATGACTTCAAATGGCGTACCAATTTAGGATTAAGTAGTCACCGCTGAATCCCCGTAAAAATACTAACACGTATAACCACTTATAATCCCATTACATATCAGGTGTCCACAGACGATGTATTTAGTCTTACGATAATGATGAACACACCGGTAACAAGGACATGGTATATATCCATCACTTGATCCAATCTGAAAGAAAAAGTTCAGAAACTGATCTACTCTATCTTGATATGCCTTACTAAATCTTGGTTTTGTCATCCAACTCTTATCCATTGCAGCTCTCAAAGCTTAAAGAAGACCAAACAAATAGAATCATCAAAACTAATGCTACACCTTTTATCCTCAACCTAATAATCTTAAAAGATATTTTATAAATGAATCTCCAGCTGTCCAAATCAAGTTATAATTAAGTAATTTTTCAAAGTATTTTTGAAAAATCCAAAGATATTAAAACTAACTGCCGACTTCAGTGTGATTAAGATCATATTTGTTTCACCATTAATTTCCTTTTAAGATTTAAAATTTGTTTTATAGAGAAATAATATTTAAGAAAATTCTTGAGGAGACGAATCAACTCAAGCACCGAGTCAAAGGCTCACTCCTAATATTTTGTCGGAAAGTTCAACAATAAAAGCGCGCAATACGCGCTTTGTCAATGCTATCATATTTTAAACAGTAGGGACCCAATTGAAGTTGTCCACACTCCACAATGGTTCTACTATACAAAATGTAGAATACTGAGCAGTAGAAAAGGAGAAGGAAGAAAACAAACTCATAGAATTAAAAACAGTCACAGCCAAAGAGGGAAAAAATTCGGTATTCATTTTCCTTTGTATTTTAGTTGGATTCGTTCCAACAAAAAAAAGCATTCATAAAAACAATAACCCCTAATATTAAATAATCCCAAAAATAGAACAATCAAAGATAAATAATCCCTAAAATCATAGAACAATCAAAAGTAAATACACCATAAATGCTCTATCCAACAGATCATAAGAATAACCAGAACCAGAACGACATAAACCCCAACATAATCATAAAATCAAAAACAAAACCAAACCCATAAAAATACACAACGAAAAAAACTAAATTTCTAAAAACTCTTGAATGGAAATGGAAAAGAGATGTCACTCCAGTTCTTTCAGAAATGCTAAGATCTTTGGTACAAGAAGAAGGGGGTTCTGAGCTAAGCCTTAGCTAAACTTTGGAAATCTTAGTGCCATAATGCCTTTCAAATCTTCCTAGCCATTATCCTACTGCAATAATTCTTGCTAAGAAGAACGCCCATGCTGTGGAAATTCCACCTAGAAGGTAATGGGTTACTCCTACAGCACGCCCTTGGACAATGCTCAAGGCTCTAAGCTGAGTAGCGGGAGCAACTTTTAATTTATTATGAGCGATCTTTCCCATAAACTCATCATAACAGAACAACACAGATAATCAACTAGGAAAATTGAAACTTACCGACCAAGAATTTAGAAGAAAACCCACGTACAGATAGGGGCTGGGCGTGGATGAGCTACGGTGAGGAGGACATGGGCTGAGCTACGACTGAGTTACCTCTGTCGGGGCTAAGATCAGTTGTCAAAGTTCATAGAAGATGAGGACCATTGGCTGAGCTAGGGTGAGGAGGACACAGAAGATGAGGAACACAAGACCGAGGTCGAGCCTGAGCTACACCAACAAGGATGACCATCGTACGAGGTTGAGATTGTCTGTCGTCAAAGGTCGTTGGTGCGGGAGGAAGGGGAAGGTAGGGGAAAATGGGGAAGAAGCTAGGCGCGGGTCATTAAAATTAATTTAGGATTTTCTATTGCTACGATTTTTAAAACCATAGCAATGGAACATATCCCGACGGTTCGGTCGACCCGTCGGCAAAACCGGTAGAGTTTATCATCCAAATGCGACGGGTCGGCCAAACCGTCACAACAAAAGGTCTAAACAAGAACCTTTGTTCCGATGGTTAACCTAACCCGTCATAATATATGTGTAAAAAAGATTTATTCCCAACATTTTATTAAAACTGTCAGCATATCTTAGACAATTCTAACGGTTTGCATAAAATCATTAGAATAGATCACACATTTGTGACGGTTAGGTAAATCATCGCAATTACTTCTCATTTTAAACAATTAATGATGGTTTAACAAACCGTCGTCGTATAACCGTCGCAATATTAGGTTTTTCTTGTAGTGGTAGATTACCTTCTATGTAATATACATATGTTAAGCTTTAGCAAGCTTTCTATCGTGGTTAATAGCTTGAGTTAACTTATTGTTAATTGTTCACTCATAGTTAGTGTTAGTTAGCTTTGTTAGTTGTTTGTATAGTTATTCTCTCAATGCTTTCGTTTGCCTATTTAATGGCTTATTTGTATCTTTGAAAGGTTGATGAAGATATCACTTTAATCTTCACTCTCTTTCATTCATTTTCTCTATTTAAGAAGACTAATTTTTCATTCTATATAGGGGAGCTATAATTATGAATTGCTTCATGGTATCAGAGCTAGCAAAGACACACGTCTTCAATGGCTAACTCTTCTTCTTCTTCTTCATATACATCTTCTCCATCTTCATCTTCACCTATTTTTCTTCTTGCAAATATCTGTAACCTAATTTCTATCAGGCTTGATTCAAGCAATCATGTTCTTTGAAGATATTAAATCTCTTCTATTCTCAAAACTCATAATCTTTTTAGCTTTGCTGATGGCTCCACACCTTGCCCAAAGCGTTTTCTCACGAATAACAAAGGTGAAGAAACCACAATATTGATCCAAACTTTCTGACATGGATTTCACAAGATCAGGCATTAGTAACTCTTATTAATGCAACTCATTCACTCTCAGCATTGCCTTTTATTGTTGGTTCAAACACTTCTAAAGAAGTTTGGTCAATTCTTGAGAGGCGTTTCTCCTCTCTCACAAGATCTAACATACTACAACTTAAAGCAAATCTTCAATCCATCACAAAGAAAGGGACTGAAGATATTGATACCTACATACAAAGAATTAAAGAAGTCATGGATAAACTTTATGCAGTTTCATTACAAATTGATGATGAAGATATATTAATTTACACCCTTAATGGCCGCCATCTAACTTTGCTACATTCAAAACAAATACCAGAACCAGATCAGAACCTATCTTTTGGGAGGAGCTTCATGTAATACTGAAAGTTGAGGAGCCAAGTATTAATGAAACAACACAAGGTTCATGAAAGTCATGTTCAAACCATGGCTCTTTTGCCAATAACTACAAAAATAATCAAACGAAAGGTAGAGGCAGGAGCAACTTTAAAGGTGATGGAAGGTCCGATTTCTCTACTAGAGGAAGCGGCAGAGGTTCACCTAGTCAAGCTTTTGGTTCATGCACAATTCGACTGTTAACACAAGCTATTTTCATGAAGTATTAACATCATTGATTTGAGAAGATTTATTAATACAATTTGGATTGAACTAGATTTTTTATTTTAAATTTTCATACATGTATTACCTATATTAGAAAAAATGTAAAAAGTTATAACACAATTTTCTTTATTGTAGAATCTTTTTCACGCTACTAAGTTAAAAAAATGACACTCGTGAAAAATCTGGTTTGCGTGAAAAATCTGGTTTG
>QANY01002981.1:0-24603 GCA_003255025.1 Datisca glomerata | reverse complement strand
TAAACTCTAAATCCTAAAAGCCTAAACCCTAAGTTAAAGAAATAAATAACTATTCTTAGTGGGTGTCGTATGATTTGTGTATACGCTAGTGCACGTATCGTTAAGCCATAAACCATAAACTTTAAAATACTAAACCATCAACCCTAAACATTAACCCCCAAACCCTAAAACCTAAAATCTAAAAACCTAAATCCCTAAATCCTAAAATCCTAAACCCTTAAACCCTGAATCTGAAACCCTAAAATCCTAAAAATCCTAAAGAAAATAAATCTAAATCCTAAACCATGAACCCCTAAACCTGAAACCCTAAACTCAAAACTTTAAAATATTCAAACCTTAAACCCTAAACACTAAACTTTAAATCACTAAACCCCAAAACCATAAACCGTAAACCCAAAATCCAACACCGTAAATCCTAAAACCTAAGCCCTAAACCCTAAACATCCATAAAGCTTAAACCTTAAAAAACCAAAACCCTAAACTCTTAAACCCTAGAACCCTAAATCCTACAATCCTAAAACCCTAAACCCGAAACATCCAAACTCTAAACCTAAACCCTAAACCCGAAACCCTAAAAACCAAAACCCTAAAACTTCAAACACTAAACCCTGAAGCATAAACCCTAAAAGCATATACCCGAAAACTCTAAAACCATAAACCCTAATCTCCTAGACCCTAATGCCTAATCCCTACACACTAANTTAAATCACTAAACCCTAAAACCATAAACCGTAAACCCAAAATCCAACACCGTAAATCCTAAAACCTAAGCCCTAAACCCTAAACATCCATAAAGCCTAAACCTTAAAAAACCAAAACCCTAAACTCTTAAACCCTAGAACCCTAAATCCTAAAATCCTAAAACCCTAAACCCGAAACATCCAAACTCTAAACCTAAACCCTAAACCCGAAACCCTAAAAACCAAAACCCTAAAACTTCAAACACTAAACCCTGAAGCATAAACCCTAAAAGCATATACCCGAAAACTCTAAAACCATAAACCCTAATCTCCTAGACCCTAATGCCTAATCCCTACACACTAAACCCAAAATCTTAAACACTAAACCCTAAAAGGTAAACCTAAGACCCTAAACACCAAACCTTAAAAACCTAAACCCTACACCCCCAAACCCTAAATCCTAAACCCTAAAACGCAACTAAATGGTAAACCCTAAACCCTAAACCCTATACCTAAACCCAAAACCCTAAAATAATAAACCCTAAACCCTAAATCCGAAACCCCTAAACACTAAGTTCAAGGAAGAAAGATCTGTTCTGAGGGGGTGTTGTATGATTTGTTTATATGCTTGTGCACGTATAATTAAAATCCTATACCTTAAAACCATAAACCCTAAACCCTAAAATCTTAAACCCTAGACCCTAAATTATAAAACCCTCAACCCTAAACCTCTTAACCCTAAAACCATAAACCCTAAAACCTAAACCCTAAAGCTCTAAACCCTATGTTCAAAGAATAAATATCTATTCTTAGGGGGTGTTGTATGATTTGTGTATACGCTAATGCACGTATCGTTTAAGCCATAAACCATAAACTTTAAAACACTAAACCCTCAACGCTAAACCACTCTAAACCCTCAACCCTAAAAACCCTAATACCTAAAATCTAAAAACCTAAAACCCTAAATCCTAAAATACTAAACCCTTAAACCCAGAACCCAAAACCCTAAAATCCTAAAAACCCTAAACACAAAACCTTAATCCTAAACACTGAATCCCTAAACCATAAACCCTAAACTTTAAAATACTCAAACCTAACCCCTAAACCTTAAAACCCTAAACCCTAAACCCTAAACTTTCAAACAATAAACCCTAAAACCATAAACCGTAAACCGTAAACCATAAACCCTAAATCCAACACCCTAAATCCTAAAACCTAAGCCATAAACCCTAAACATCTTTAAAGCCTAAACCTAAAAAACCCTAAACCCTAAGCTCCTAAACCCTAAAACCCTAAAACCCAAGATCCTAAAACCCTAAACCTGAAACCTCCAAACTCTAAACCCTGAACCCAAAAACCCTAAACCCGAAATCCTAAAACCAAAAACCCTAAAGCCCAAAACCCAGCAACCCAAACACTAAAAACTAAACGCTTAACCCTAATCCCTAAACCCAAAACCCTAAACAAACCTAAACTTTCAGTACTAAACGACCCTAAACCCTAAAAATCATAAACCATAAATCATAAACCTTAAAACCCTAAACCCTAAACTCTAAAACCCTTAACCCTCAAACTGTAAATCGTAAACCATAAAACCATAAACCACTTACGAGAAAACCCGAAACCATAAAACCCAACACATAAAATTCTACACCCTAAACACTAAGTTCTCACATGTAGATCTCTGAATTAGTTATGCCCTCTAGAAGTTGACCTGCGCCTGCCAAGATCTATCAGTTCAAAAAATTCTAAAACTACACTGTTCGCATCAAACCGTCAAACCTAAATCCTAAACCCTAAACCCTAAACCGAAAACCCATAAATGCTAAAACCCTAAACCCTAAACGCTAAATCCAAAAATATAAACCTTAAACTCTAAACCCTAAAACCCAAATCCCCAAACCCTAAAACCTTAAACCATAAAACCCTAACAACTAAATCCTAAACCCTAAACCCAAAACCCTAAAACCCAAAACCCTAAAACCAAAAATAATAAAACCAAAACGTTTAACCCAAATCCTAAAACCCAAAATCCTAAACAAACCTAAACTTTCAATGCTAAACGACCCCAAACCCTAAACCCTAAAAATCATAAACCATAAACCATAAACCTTAAAACCCTAAACCCAAACTCTAAAACCCTTAACCCTCAAACTGTAAACCCTACACCATAAAACCATAAACCACTTACCAGAAAACCCGAAACCATAAAACCCAACAGATAAAATTCTACACCCTAAACACTAAGTTCTCACATGTAGATCTCTGAATTAGTTATGCCCTCTAGAAGTTGACCTGCGCCTGCCAAGATCTATCAGTTCAAAAAATTCTATAACTGCATTGCCCGCATCAAACCGTCAACCCTAAATCCTAAACCCTAAACCCTAAGTCATAAACCCATAAATGCTAAAACCCTAAACCCTAAACGCTCAATCCAAAAATATAAACCTTAAACTCTAAACCCTAAAACCCAAAACCCCAAACCCTAAAACCTTAAACCATAAAACCCTAACAATTAAATCCTAAACCCTAAACCCGAAACCCTAAAACCCAAAACCCTAAAACCCAAAACCCTAAAACCCAAAACCCTAAAACCAAAAACACTAAACGCTAAACGTTTAACCCTAATTCTTAAACCCAAAACCCTAAACAAACCTAAACTTTCAATGCTAAACGACCCTAAACCCTAAACCCTAAGAATCATAAACCATAAACCATAAAACATAAAACCCTAAACCCCAAACTCTAAAACCATTCACCCTCAAACTGTAAACCATACACCATAAAACCATAAACCACTTACCAGAAAACCCGAAACCATAAAACCCAACAGACAAAATTGTACACCCTAAACACTAAGTTCTCACATGTAGATCTCTGAATTAGCTATGCCTTCTAGAAGTTGACCTGCGCCTGCCATGATCTATCAGTTCAAAAAATTTTAAAATTGCACTGTCCGCATCAAACCGTAAACCCTAAATCCTAAACCCTAAACCCTAAACCTTAAACTCGTAAATGCTAAAACCCTAAACCCTAAACGCTAAATCCAAAAATATAAACCTTAAACTCTAAACCCTAAAACCCAAAACCCCAAACCTTAAAACCTTAAACCATAAAACCCTAACAACTAAATCCTAAACCCTAAATTCGAAACCCTAAAACCCAAAACCCTAAAACCCAAAACCCAAAACACTAAAACCTAAACGCTTAACCCTAATCCTTAAACCCAAAACCCTAAACAAACCTAAAGTTTCAATGCTAAACGACCCTAAACCCTAAACCCTAAAAATCATAAACCATAAACCATAAACCTTAAAACCCTAAACCCCAAACTTTGAAACCATTCAGCCTCAAACTGTAAACCCTACACCATAAAACCATAAACCACTTACCAGAAAACCCGAAACCATAAAACCCAACACACAAAATTGTACACCCTAAACACTATGTTGTTACATGTAGATCTCTGAATTAGCTATGCCCTCTAAAAGTTGACCTACGCCTGCCATGATCTATCAGTTCAAAAAATTCTAAAACAGCACTGTCCGCATCAAACCGTAAACCCTAAACCTTAAACCCATAAATGCTAAAACCCTTAACCCTAAACGCTAAATCCAAAAATATAAACCTTAAACTCTAAAATCTAAAACCCAAAACCCCAAACCCTAAAACCTTAAACCATAAAATCCTAACAACTAAATCCTAAACGCTAAACCCATAACCCTAAAACCCAAAACCCTAAAACCCAAAACCCTAAAACCCAAAACCCTAAAACCAAAAACACTAAACCCTAAACGTTTAACCCTAATCCTTAACCCCAAAACCCTAAACAAACCTAAACATTCAATGCTAAACGACCCTAAACCCTAAACCCTAAGAATCATAAACCATAAACCATGAAACTTAAAACCCTAAACCCCAAACTCTAAAACCATTCACCCTAAAACTGTAAACCATACACCATAAAACCATAAACCACTTACCATAAAACCCGAAACCATAAAACCCAACACACAAAATTGTACACCCTAAACACTAAGTTCTCACATGTAGATCTCTGAATTAACTATGCCCTCTACAAGTTGACCTGCGCCTGCCATGATCTATCAGTTCAAAAAAATCTAAAACTGCACTGTCCGCATCAAACCGTAAACCCTAAATCTTAAACCCTAAACCATAAACTGTAAACCCATAAATGCTAAAACCCTAAACCCTAAACGCTAAATGCAAAAATATAAACCTTAAACTCTAAACCCTAAAGCCCAAAACCCCAAACCCTAAAACCTTAAACCATAAAACCCTTAACAACTAAATCGAAAACCCTAAACCCGAAACCCTAAAACCCAAAACCCTAAAACCCAAAACCCTAAAACCAAAAACACTAAACCTAAACGTTTAACCCTAATCCTTAAACCCAAAACCCTAAACAAACCTAAACTTTCAATGCTAAACGACCCTATACCCTAAACCCTAAAAATCATAAACCATAAACCATAAACCTTAAAACCCTAAACACTAAACCCTAAACCCTTAACCCTAAACCCTAAGCCCTAAGCCCTAAACCCTAAACCACAAACCCTAAACCCTAAAACCCAAAACCCCAAACCCTAAAACCTTAAACCATAAAACACTTACAACTAAATCCTAAACCCTAAACCCGAAACCCTCAAACCCAAAACCCTTAAACCCAAAACCCTAAACAAACCTAAACTTTCAATGCTAAACGACCCTAAACCCTAAACCCTAAGAATCATAAACCATAAACCATAAAACTTAAAACCCTAAACCCCAAACTCTAAAACCATTCACCCTCAAACTGTAAACCATACACCATAAAACCATAAACCACTTACCATAAAACCCGAAACCATAAAACCCAACACACAAAATTGTACACCCTAAACACTAAGTTCTCACATGTAGATCTCTGAATTAACTATGCCCTCTAGAAGTTGACCTCCGCCTGCCATGATCTATCAGTTCAAAAAATTCTAAAACTGCACCGTGCACATCAAACCGTAAACCCTAAACCCTAAAACCCCTAAACCTTAAACTCTAAACCCTAAAGCCCTAAAACCCAAACCCTAAAACCTTAAACCATAAAACCCTAAAAACTAAATACTAAACCCTAAACCCAAAACCCACAACCCTAATCCGTAAACCTAAACCCAAATCCAAAAACCATAAAATTTAAAACACTAAATCTTGAACGCTAAAAAACCCTAAACCCCAAAAATCCTAAAACCTAAAATCCTAAAACCTAAAACGCTAAAACTCTAAACCCTAAACCCTAAACCCTAAAAGCGTAAACCCAAAACCCAAAACCCTTAACTTTAAAATACTAAACCCTAAAGCCCTAAACCATAAAACCCTAAACCCTAAAACCTAAACCTTAAACCCTAAACAACCCTAAACCCTAAATCCAAGAAACCATAACCCTAAATCCCTAAAACTCAAACACTAAAACCCTAATTAACTTAGACATTTCTGATCCATGCTCCTTTGTTGACTTAACATTGAGAATTTCCTATAGAGTTTATCCTACAAAATTTAAGTTCTTTGATTGCCCATGCCATGATCCATCTGTTCTAGAAATTCTAAAGTTTCACCGTCCACATCAAAGCCAACACCCTAAACCCTAAAAACCCTAAACCCTAAAAACCCTGAAACCAGAAACCCTAAAACCCAAGCACTAAACCCTCAACGTTAAACATAAACCGTAAACCCTAAACCCTAAACCCTAAACCCTAAACCCTAAATATATCACCTAAAATCATAAAACCTAAGCCCTAAAAGGCTAGATCCAGCTACAGACTTACTAGAGCTACTACGCATCCTAGAATTGGGGGAGTCTATACGCCTAAAAGACGGCATAAAAGACTGTCTGAATCTTCCTAAAGTAGCAGAAGACATGAAAGTCACTAAACAGCGCTTTAAAACTATTCAATGTGGGCATAGAATTTTTTCGGGTACCACCGTGAGACAATGATCCGTACGCCTTGAAAAAACTGCCCGAGGACCCACCTATGCTACTACCAAGCCCACTACTGCCAAGCAAGGGATGGCAATAACTAAAACTTCGATACCCAAATGAATTCACCCAAAGACTGAAGACCGCACCAATCTCATTCTTTTCTTCATTACTGCAACGCGCCAACCGAAGCAGAAAGTGAAGCTCCTCCGTACTGCCTAAGTGGCTCTTTTTGGAGAGTCCTCAACAGGCAAACTTAATTTTAACAGCGGGTACAGTAACAATGAAAATGGCTCCTTCCTTAGTAAGATTATATGAGCAAATGCCTGAACCAAAATATGTTACTGGATGATGCAAGCTGGAGGGGGTCCCCAGTGAATGTGAATTGTAGGTTTCAGAAAAAGTAACCAATGTTATGAGAGTAAGTGGAGTTGGGTGGGCTACTCTCCAGGGCCTCATTCATAGATAGAGGAGTGCGTTAGATCGACTGAGGGACAAGTAAGTGTACTTTAGGAAGCTGTTAAGTACCCAATGAGATAGAATTGAAATGTGTCCATTCTGGAATACACGACTAAATAGACACATTTCACAAACCTGAAGCATTTAATTGATCCGTTGCAGCTTAAGAAAAGCACTCGAACAGTAGCATTGGCTGCTATAATTTGAACTGTGATATTAGCTATCACGTTAGGTGAATCAATCACGATAGAGGGAATTTTTCTATAACTGATGCTATTACTTACTATTCCAGTTTTTTGTCAAGACAAGAAAAGAAAGAAAAAAAAGGGAGGATTGAACCAAAATGCATCTTTAATAGCTTTTTCTCTTTCTTTCTTGCTTATATAATCATAGAACGCGTAGGACTGGTGCCAACAGTTTTCTGGGCTTCTCCATGAATTTACTCACAACACAACCAGCATATGCAATTAGGGTCGGGTGATTTTAAGGTATCTCAACCGTCACAATCAGTCTCCTATACACCGTAGCATCGATTGAGGAGGTTAATAAGATGTGAATAAGGGTTTGAACTTACGTTCTCTGGATGGAGGGGGTGACCGGGGAAGTCCATATTTTAGCATTTATTGCTACTGCACTGTTCATTCTAGTTCCTACTACTTTTTTTTACTTAGATTATCAGTAAAGTATAAACCTTAAGTAAAAATGATTCATTTGAAGCTACATCCGCACGCAAAAGGAATGTGGTTCTAGTTGAGGCTTTCTTTCCTTTATTAGTAAAGAAAGGGGGCGCGGGACGTTCGCGGAGTCCGTGCCTTACGTACCACCACAGGACTGGTCGTTCTTGGGCGGATCCCGCTCCTAAACATAAGGGATATGGGGAAGGTGGCCTCGTCTATCATATCAAAAGGGTTGTAGAAAGAGAACCCGGCCATGGTTGCAGGAGTCTATCCATCGAATATAGGCTTTAAGGACATCGTGGCATAACCGTCGAGGTGAAGTAGGGACCCGGGGGTCTTTAGGGTCACGATAGGTCCCTTCAAATGCAAACCATAGGCCATTTATTGAAACTTGAATTCTATAAGTATACTACGCAAGGAAGGACCTATTTGAAAGAAAGGTAATTGCTGCCACATAGGGACATCGGTTTAGATTTCACCTATGATCATATCAGTGGGCAACCATAGTTTACTTTTTTCGTGGTGTTGTTGACCTTGTTGAAAGCTAATTTTTAAGTGGGCCTCGCTTTTCAGAGCTGCTCGTAGCTCACACTATGGTGGAGGAGGTGCCGTGAAGATCTAGGAGTGTGAGCAGTATGAGCTTAAAGATCTAATAGAAGTTAACCTGCACCTGCCAAGATCTATCAGTTCAAAAAATTCTAAAACTACACTGTCCGCATCAAACCGTCAACCCTAAATCAAAAACCCTAAACCCTAAACCATAAACCCATAAATGCTAATACCCTAAACCCTAAACGCTAAATCCAAAAATATAAACCTTAAACTCTAAACCCTAAAACCCAAAACCCCAAACCCTAAAACCTTAAACCATAAAACCCTAACAACTAAATCCTAAACCCTAAATCCGAAACACTAAAACCCAAAACCCTAAAACCCTAAAACCCAAAATCCTAAAACCCTAAACCTGAAACCTCCAAACTCTAAACCCTAAACACAAAAACCCTAAACCCGAAACCCTAAAACCCAAAACCCTAAAGCCCAAAACCCTGCAACCCAAACACTAAACCCTAAACGCTTAACCATAATCCCTAAACCCAAAACCGTAAACAAACCTAAACTTTCAGTACTAAATGACCCTAAACCATAAAAATCATAAACCATAAACCATAAACCTTAAAACCCTAAACCCTAAACTCTAAAACCCTTAACCCTCAAATTGTAATCCATAAACCATAAAACCATAAACCACTTACGAGAAAACCCGAAACCATAAAACCCAACACATAAAATTCTACACCCTAAACACTAAGTTCTCACATGTAGATCTCTGAATTAGCTATGCCCTCTAGAAGTTAACCTGCACCTGCCAAGATCTATCAGTTCAAAAAATTCTAAAACTACACTGTCCGCATCAAATCGTCAACCTTAAATCTAAAACCCTAAACCCTAAACCGTAAACCCATAAATGCTAAAACCCTAAACCCTAAACGCTAAATCCAAAAATATAAACCTTAAACTCTAAACCCTAACACCCAAAACCCAAAACCCTAAAACCTTAAACAATAAAACCCTAACAACTAAATGCTAAACCCTAAATCTGAAACCCTAAAACCCAAAACCCAAAACACTAAACCCTAAACGCTTAACCCTAATCCTTAAACCCAAAACCCTAAACAAACCTAAACTTTCAATGCTAAACGACCCTAAACCCTAAACCCTAAAAATCATAAACCATAAACCATAAACCTTAAAACCCTAAACCCCAAACTTTAAAACCATTCACCCTCAAACAGTAAACCCTACACCATAAAACCATAAACCACTTACCAGAAAACCCGAAACCATAAAACCCAACACACAAAATTGTACACCCTAAACACTAAGTTCTCACATGTAGATCTCTGAATTAGCTATGCCCTCTAGAAGTTGACCTGCGCCTGCCATGATCTATCAGTTCAAAAAATTCTAAAATTGCACTGTCCGCATCAAACTGTAAACCCTAAATCCTAAACCCCAAACCCTAAACCGTAAACCCATAAATGCTAAAACCCTAAACCCTAAACGCTAAATCCAAAAATATAAACCTAAAACTCTAAACCCTAAAACCCAAAACCTCAAACCATAAAACCTTAAACCATAAAACTCTAACAACTAAATCCTAAACCCTAAACCCGAAACCCTAAAACCCAAAACCCTAAAACCCAAAACTCAAAACACTAAACCCTAAACGCTTAACCATAATCCTTAAACCCCAAACCCTATCAGTTCAAAAAATTCTAAAACTGCACTGTGCACATCAAACCGTAAACCCTAAACCCTAAAACCCCTAAACCTGAAACTCTAAACCCTAAACCCCTAAACCCCAAACCATAAAACCTTACGTACCACCACAGGACTGGTCGTTCTTTATTAGTAAAGAAAGGGGGCGCGGGACGTTCGCGGAGTCCGTGCCTTACGTACCACAGGACTGGTCGTTCTTAGGCGGATCCTGCTCCTAAACATAAGGGATTGGGGGAAGGTGGCCTGGTCTATCATATCAAAAGGGTTGTAGAAAGAGAACTCGGCCATGGTTGCAGGAGTCTATCCATCGGATATAGGCTTTAAGGACATCATGGCATAACCGTCGAGGTGAAGTAGGGACCCGGGGGTCTTTAGGATCACGATAGGTCCCTTCAAATGAAAAACATGGGCCGTTTATTTAAACTTGAATTCTATAAGTATACTACGCAAGGAAGGACCTATTTGAAAGGAAGGTAATTGCTGGCACATAGGGACATCAGTTTGGATTTCACCTATGATCAGATCAGTGGGCAACCATAGTTTACTTTTTTCGTGGTGTTGTTGACCTTGTTGAAAGCTAATTTTTAAGTGGGCCTCGCTTTTTGAAGCTGCTCCTAGCTCACACTATGGTGGAGGAGGTGCCGTGAAGATCTAGGAGTGTGAGCAGTATGAGCTTAAAGGCTCCCATACTGTGGTGGTACGCTAAAACTCTAAAACCTATACTTTAAAACCTAAAAGCGTAAACCCAAAACCCAAAACCCTTAACTTTAAAATACTAAACCCTAAAACCCTAAACCATAAAACCCTAAACCCTAAAACCTAAACCTTAAACCCCAACAACCCTAAACCCTAAATCCTAGAAACCATAACCCTAAAACCCTAAAACTCAAACACTAAAACCCTAATTAACTTGGACATTTCTGATTCATGCTCCTTTGTTGACTTAACATTGAGAATTTCCTATAGAGTTTATCCAACAAAATACGTAAGTTCTTTGATTGCCCATGCCATGATCCATCTGTTCTAGAAATTTTAACGTTGCACCGTCTACATCAAAGCCATCACCCTAATCCTAAAAACCCTAAACCCTAAAAACCCTAAAACCAGAAACCCTAAAATCCAAGCACTAAACCCCCAACGTTAAACGTAAACCCTAAACCCTAAACCCTAAACCCTAAACCCTAAATCTAACACCTAAAATCATAAAACCTAACCCTAAACCCTAAACATCCTTAAAGCCTAAACCTCAAAAAACCTAAACCCAAAACTCCTAAACCCTAAAACACTAAAATCCTAAAACCCTAAACTCGAAACCTCCAAACTCTAAACCCAAAAATCGTAAACCCAAAACCCTAAAACCCAAAACACAAAAACCCAAAACACTAAACCCTAAACCCTAAACCCTAAACGAATCTAAACCTTCAATTCTGAACAACCCTAAAACCTAAACCCTGAAACCTAAAACCTAAAAATCCTAAACCATAAACCAAAAACCTCAAAACCATATACCCCAAACCCTAAAACCCTAAACCCTCAAACTGTAAACCCTAAACCATAAAACCATAAACCACTTACCTGAAACCATCAAACCCAAAACACTAAACCCTACACCCTAAACCAAACCCTAAGTTCTCACATGTAGATCTCTGAATTACCTATGCCCTCCAGAAGTTGACATGCGCGTGTCACAATCCATCAGTTCTAAAAATTCTAAAACTGCACCGTCCGCATCAAACCCTAAACCCTAAATCCTAAACCCCAAAATCCTAAACCCTAAACTATAAAACACTATAGCTTAAACCCATAAATGCTAAAACCCTAAACCCTAAATGCTAATTTCTAAAATCTAAACCCTAAATCCCAAACAACCCTAAACCACAAACCTAAAAAACCCTAAACCCTAAAAGGCTAGATCCAACTACAGACTTACTAGAGCTACTACACATCCTAGAATTGGGGGAGTCTAGACGCCTAAAAGAGGGCATAAAAGACTGTCTGAATCTTCCTAAAGTAGCAGAAGACATGAAANCCACAACCCTAATCCGTAAACCTAAACCCAAATCCAAAAACCATAAAATTTAAAACACTAAATCTTGAACGCTAAAAAACCCTAAACCCCAAAAATCCTAAAACCTAAAATCCTAAAACCTAAAACGCTAAAACTCTAAACCCTAAACCCTAAACCCTAAAAGCGTAAACCCAAAACCCAAAACCCTTAACTTTAAAATACTAAACCCTAAAGCCCTAAACCATAAAACCCTAAACCCTAAAACCTAAACCTTAAACCCTAAACAACCCTAAACCCTAAATCCAAGAAACCATAACCCTAAATCCCTAAAACTCAAACACTAAAACCCTAATTAACTTAGACATTTCTGATCCATGCTCCTTTGTTGACTTAACATTGAGAATTTCCTATAGAGTTTATCCTACAAAATTTAAGTTCTTTGATTGCCCATGCCATGATCCATCTGTTCTAGAAATTCTAAAGTTGCACCGTCCACATCAAAGCCAACACCCTAAACCCTAAAAACCCTAAACCCTAAAAACCCTGAAACCAGAAACCCTAAAATCCAAGCACTAAACCCTCAACGTTAAACATAAACCGTAAACCCTAAACCCTAAACCCTATATCCTAAACCCTAAACCCTAAATATATCACCTAAAATCATAAAACCTAAGCCCTAAACCCTAAACATCCTTAAAGCCTAAACCTCAAAAAACCTAAACCCCAAACTCCTAAACCCTAAAACCCTAAAATCCTAAAACCCTAACCCGAAAACTCCAAACTCTAAACCTAAAAATCGTAAACCCAAAACCGTAAAACCCAAAACACTAAAACCCAAAACACTAAACCCTAAACCCTAAACCCTAAACAAATCTAAACCTTCAATTCTGAACAACCCTAAAACCTAAACCCTAAAACCTAAAACCTAAAAATCATATACCCCAAACCCTAAAACCATAAACCAAAAACCTCAAAACCATATACCCCAAACCCTAAAACCCTAAACCCTCAAACTGTAAACCCTAAACCATAAAACCATAAACCACTTACCCGAAACCATCAAACCCAAAACACTAAACCCTACACCCTAAACCAAACCCTAAGTTCTCACATCAAACCCTAAACCCTAAATCCTGAATACCACACCAATCTCATTCTTTTCTTCATTACTGCAATGCGCCAACCGATGCAGAAAGCGAAGCTCCTCCGTAATGCCTAAGTGGCTCTTTTTGGAGAGTCCTCGACAGGCAGACTTAATTTTAACAGTGGGTACAGTAACAATGAAAATGGCTCCTTCCTTAGTAAGATTATATGAGCAAATGCCTGAACCAAAATATGTTACTGGATGATGCAAGCTGGAGGGGGTCCCCATTGAATGTGAATTGTAGGTTTCCGAAAAAGGAACCAAGGTTATGAGAGTAAGTGGATTTGGGTGGGCTACTCTCCTGGGCCTCATTCATAGATAGAGGAGTGCGTTAGTGTTTCGACTGAGGGACAAGTAAGTGTACTTTAGGAAGCTTTTAAGTACCCGATGAGATAGAATTGAAATGTGTCCTTTCCGGAATACACGACTAAATAGACACATTTCAGAAACCTGAAGCATTTAATTGATCCGTTGCAGCTTAAGAAAAGCACTCGAACAGTAGCATTGGCTGCTATAATTTGAACTGTGATATTAGCTATCACGTTAGGTGAATCAGTCACGATAGAGGGAATTTTTCTATAATTGATGCTATTACTTACTATTCCATTTTTTTGTCAAGACAAGAAAAGAAAGAAAAAAAGAGGGAGGATTGAACCAAAATGCATCTTTAATAACTTTGACCAATAAGAGTAGGTAACATGTTCCCTGTGTCTTGTTTCTATTGCATTCTATCTCATCGTATCACATTCTATTCTGCGATATTTGAGAATCACCGTCAATACCGGAGTCCGACAGTCACCCTCCTGCACAGAAGTTCGAGGACACATTAACGGGAAAGAGAAGTGCAATAAATAATGATAGTACTAATGTATATATTTCTTTAACCATTGGATGAATAAAATAAGGATATTCATCAGTATATATGGATACGAATGAGAACAAGAAGAAAGAAATAAACAAAGGAATAAGCCGCTAGCTAGGTAGGGTCGGGGAGACAGAAATAATTTCAATGAGTTACGTCAGTTTTCTGTTCTCTAAGGGGTGGATCATCAGGTCAATAAAAAAGTAGCCAGTGGCTTTAAGGTCCTCCAAAGAAAAAATTTCAATACAATTAGGAAATTCCTGCAGAACCCTCCCAGATAATTGTCTTCCTTTACTTTGAGTGTAATAAATAAGGAGTCCTTCTTTTGCCCCTTCTTTTCTCCAACTAGCTTTTGAGGAAGGCAGGATAGATAAGCTAGGATCTAGATGAAATTAGGCAAATATCTAATGCGTTCTCCGACTGGAGAAGTTATTTTTAGAGGAGAGACTATGCGCTTTTGGGATCTCCATGCTCCCTGAGCCATGAATGCGCTCTTTCATGATATGATTCACAAGGAAATGGAGGTCTATGTCAATGACATGATTGACAAGTCTTGGGCTGAAGAAGACCGTGAATTTGAAGAAAGTGTTTGACAGATTGCGGAAATACAGTCTTCGTCTTCATCCGCAAAAGCATATGAAGCCGGGAGGAGGTTTGGTGCTTCGTCAGGTAAGCTACTCGGGTTCATTGTCAGCAGAAGAGAAATCGAAGTCGACAAAAGCCAAAGCAATTATCGACATGCCGGAAGAAGACAGAAAAGGTATCAGCAGAGGCAGGTCTTCCTAGAAAGATAAAGGTAGAAATAGAGTTCCAAAAGGAATTGACTCCTCATGGGGGGGTAGGAGAACTAAGTTAAGTAAGAAAGCATTTTTAGCTATAAGAGAGCAGAGTTATAGCAATTGAACTCTTCCCCTAAGAAGGGGTCGGTTATTCCTCTTATTTTGAATAGCCAAGGTCTTTCTATAAAGGAGAGATAAAGAAAAAGAAAAGAGAGAGAGTGATCGTGTTGTAAGACCTTGTTCCTTTCTACTCGACGTTATTTTTCTCAGTTTTTCTTACATTCTAGAGAATTTCACTTTCATTTCTATTCCTTCAAATCCAGCATGAGATGTGTCAAGAAGCGTGAGTACCCCCACCTATCAAGAAAGGCTATAAACTCCTATTTTGGCTAATTCAATGTAACCATATAAACGAAATTCCATATAGATCAGACAGATAACCTTCACTCCAGGCAGGAAATTCTCTATTGAATAGAGAGAACTCCACCTCTGGGATATGGATATGTCTTGGTCCTGTTTAGTCCCCTTCGTTTCGGAAGTTGTTTCTATTTCTACATCTGTTTCTTCCTCGCTTTCCCCCCTTTCTTCCGTTTCTGAGGTTTCTTTCAGTTTCTTAGTAACAATGGGTGACGGTATTCTGCCTAAATAGTAGACACAGGTAATAAATAAGAGAATACTAAAGATTCAAGCCATAGAATTTCTCAATTCTGACACAAGGTACTTATTAGATCTAATAAGTACATTAGATCTAATAGAATTATTTTGCTCTATCCAGACTAATACCAATCCAACCCATTTCATGAATAAAATGTGACCAATTAACAAACAAACAAAACTACTTGTTACAAATAACATCTTGTTCTGAGGGCTGAATAATGATCTGGTTGTTCTGATGAATAGTGCAGTAGCAATAAATGCGAGAATATTTACTTCCATAATTTTATCGAATTACTTGGGATTCAGAAGTGAAAGAAATCATTTTATCTATGAATAGTGGAAAAATTTGCGTATTACCAAATCACGCACCTATTTCCACAGCTGTAGATATAGGTATTTTGCGAATACGCCTTAATGACCAATGGTTAACCATGACTCTGATGGGTGGTTTTGATAGAATAGGCAATAATGAGATTACTATTTTAGTAAATGATGCGGAGAAGGGTAGTGACATTGATCCACAAGAAGCTCAGCAAACTCTTGAAAGGATGAAAAATCACTTACCTGGGTGCTCCTTTGTATTGTGGAAAGTTAAAAAAATAAAGACATTTATAACCCGAAAGTTAGAAATAGAAGACTTGGTTGGAAGATGACTCACACCTGCAGGAAGATTGATACTTGTGAAAGATGTCTTCTCTTCTATTCCTCTTCAAATACTGGCAGCTTGTTTTCTTCCAAAGGGAGTCATGAAGACTAGAAACTCTTTGATGTCCAACTTTCTTTGGTCTGATAAAACCGATGACCACAGGAAGCATTGGATTTCATGGAAACTAAGATCTTCTCCAAAAAGGGAAGGGGGTCTTGACGTTAGAACTTTTCAAGATGGATCTAAAGCTTTCAAGATGAAGATGGGCTGGAAACTGCTCAATTCAAACAGTCTTTGGACTCCATTCTAAAAAAAATATCTCAAACAAAAGCCTTTGTGGCTGGCCTCTCCTTCTCAAAATTTTTCAAAGCTTTGGTCTGAAATAATTGCCAATGCTAAGCTTCTAATTGATAATTCTCGTTGGCTTATTGAAGATTGAACTGAAACTCACTTTTGGACTGATATCTCGCTCCGGGTTCTGATCTCCGGGCGGTACAAAGTCAATCTCTTCCGTAGAGGTAAGTAGTAACCTAACCTTTAAGAGTCTGTTCAAGGGGGGAGCCCTCTTACAATGGAAAGATCTCTGTGCGTGGCATGATAAGGAATCCTAGAAAAAATCAATTGAGACTCCCTCCCCGGTCCCATGAAGATCTCTACGTACTTGTCCAGTCCAGGACAACTGAGATCTTCCGGTCTGCGTGCGTGGGAGCAACTCAAACAAAGAAGAGTCTGGTCTAGTCTAAATTCAGGCCCGGCCTGCCCGTCTGCAGCTAGGTCCGGGAATCGTGCCAGGCGAGGGCACCGCTATGCCCCCCTGCTCTGCTGCGGCCGGCACCTGGCCTATGCAAAAGAATCGAGGCTGGAGCATAGTGGTTCCCCCCGCCTTTGGTGATTGACCAAACAAAGGGGCCATGATCTATGCCCGTTATCTTTTTTTTTTTACAATTACCATTAAGTCTTTCATATCTCCGCCTCCACATTCCTTTATCAAAGTCTAGTACTTATGGCGCAAGTCAGTCTCTTCAAATGGAAGCAATCATTCCTTCCACCCAAAGCCCCTACTGCCTGCCTGGGATGAGCGTCCTCTGATCTAAGTACGAGCTCCTCTATGCTTTCTGGCAATGAGCTAGCTTCACCCTGATTGCTTAAGGCTTAATACAGTCATGTTGGGTGGAAGGAATAAACCATAAACTTTAAAACACTAAACCCTCAACGCTAAACCACTCTAAACCCTCAACCCGAAAAACCCTAATACCTAAAATCTAAAAACCTAAAACCCTAAAACCTAAAATGCTAAACCCTTCAACCCAAAACCCTAAAATCCTAAAAACCCTAAACAAAAAACCTAAATCCTAAACCCTGAAACTCTAAACCATAAACCCTAAAATTTAAAATACTCAAACCTAACCCCTAAACCTTAAAACCCTAAACCCTAAACTTTCAAACAATAAACCCTAGAACCATAAACCGTAAACCGTAAACCATAAACCCTAAATCCTAAAACCTAAGCCCTAAACCCTAAACATCTTTAAAGCCTAAACCCTAAACTCCTAAACCTTAAAACCCAAAATCCTAAAACCTTAAACCTGAAACCTCCAAACTATAAACCCTAAACCCAAAAACCCTAAACCCGAAA
This sequence comes from Datisca glomerata, assembly GCA_003255025.1. Taxonomy (NCBI): domain Eukaryota; kingdom Viridiplantae; phylum Streptophyta; class Magnoliopsida; order Cucurbitales; family Datiscaceae; genus Datisca; species Datisca glomerata. Next base: position 6,804 of record QANY01002981.1, on the reverse strand, counting down.
CCTTAAAACCCAAAACCCTAAAGCACAAAACCCTGCAACCCAAACACTAAACCCTAAACGCTTAACCCTAATCCCTAAACCCAAAACCCTAAACAAACCTAAACTTTCAGTACTAAACGACCCTAAACCCTAAAAATCATAAACCATAAACCATAAACCTTAAAACCCAAAACCCTAAAACCCAAAACCCTAAAACCAAAAACACTAAACCCTAAACGTTTAACCCTAATCCTTAAACCCAAAACCCTAAACAAACCTAAACTTTCAATGCTAAACGACCCTAAACCCTAAACCGTAAAAATCATAAACCATAAACCATAAACATTAAAACCCTAAACCCCAAACTCTAAAATCATTCACCCTCAAACTGTAAACCCTACACCATAAAACCATAAACCACTTACCAGAAAACCCGAAACCATAAAACCCAACACATAAAATTCTACACCCTAAACACTAAGTTCTCACATGTAGATCTCTGAATTAGCTATGCCCTCTAGAAGTTGACCTGCACCTGCCAAGATCTATTAGTTCAAAAAATTCTAAAACTACACTATCCGCATCAAACCGTCAACCCTAAATCCAAAACCCTAAACCCTAAACCGTAAACCCAAAAATGCTAAAACCCTAAACCCTAAACGCTAAATCCAAAAATATAAACCTTAAACTCTAAACCCTAAAACCCAAAACCCCAAACCCTAAAACCTTAATCCATAAAACCCTAACAACTAAATCCTAAACCCTAAACCCGAAACCCTAAAACCCAAAACCCTAAAACCCAAAACCCTAAAACCCTAAACCCTAAAACCAAAAACACTAAACCCTAAACGTTTAACCCTAATCCTTAAACCTAAAAACCTAAACAAACCTAAACTTTCAATGCTAAACGACCCTAAACCCTAAACCCTAAAAATCATAAACCATAAACCATAAACCTTAAAACCCTAAACCCCAAACTGTAAAACCATTCACCCTCAAACTGTAAACCCTACATCATAAAACAATAAACAACTTACCAGCAAACCCGAAACCATAAAACCCAACACACAAAATTGTACACCCTAAACACTAAGTTCTCACATGTAGATCTCTGAATTAGCTATGCCCTCTAGAAGTTGACCTGCGCCTGCCATGATCTATCAGTTCAAAAAATTCTAAAACTGCAATGTCCGCATCAAACCGTAAACCCTAAATCCTAAACCCTAAACCCTAAACCAAAAACCCATAAATGCTAAAACCCTAAACCCTAAACGCTAAATCCAAAAATATAAACATAAACTCTAAACCCTAAAACCCAAAACCCCAAACCCTAAAACCTTAAACCATAAAACCCTAACAACTAAATCCTAAACCCTAAACCCGAAACCCAAAAACCCAAAACCCTAAAACCCAAAACAATAAAACCAAAAACACTAAACCCTAAACGTTTAACCCTAATCCTTAAACCCAAAACCCTAAACAAACCTAAACTTTCAATGCTAAACGACCCCAAACCCTAAACCCTAAAAATCATAAACCATAAACCCTAAAAATCATAAACCATAAACCATAAACCTTAAAACCCTAAACCCCAAACTTTAAAACCATTCACCCTCAAACTGTAAACCCTACACCCTAAAACAATAAACCACTTACAAGAAAACCCGAAACCATAAAACCCAACGCACAAAATTGTAGACCCTAAACACTAAGTTCTCACATGTAGATCTCTGAATTAGCTATGCCCTCTAGAAGTTGACCTGCGCCAGCCATGATCTATTAGTTCAAAAAATTTTAAAATTGCACTGTCCGCATCAAATCGTAAACCCTAAATCCTAAACCCTAAACCCTAAACCTTAAACCCATAAATGCTAAAACCCTAAACCCTAAACGCTAAATCCAAAAATATAAACCTTAAACTCTAAACCCTAAAACCCAAAACCCCAAACCCTAAAACCTTAAACCATAAAACCCTAACAACTAAATCCTAAACCCTAAATCCAAAACCCTAAATCCCAAAACCCGAAACACTAAACCCTAAACGCTTAACCCTAATCCTTAAACCCAAAACCCTAAACAAACCTAAACTTTCAATGCTAAACGACCCTAAACCCTAAACCCTAAAAATCATAAACCATAAACCATAAACCTTAATACTCTAAACCCCAAACGTTGAAACCATTCTGCCTCAAACTGTAAACCCTACACCATAAAACCATAAACCACTTACCAGAAAACCCGAAACCATAAAACCCAACACACAAAATCATAAACCATAAACCTTAAAACCGTAAACCCCCTAAACTTTAAAACACAAAATCATAAACCATAAACCCTAAAACCACGAACCCTAAAACCCTAAAGATCTAAAACCCTTAAACCATAGACACATAATCTAAAACCCTAAACCCTACACCCGCAAACCGTAAACACTGAACCCTAAAACCTTAAACCGTAAACCCCAAAACCGAAAACCATAAAATCCAAAACACTAAACCCTAAACCCTAAACACTAAACCTAATCCCTAAACCCTAAATCCTAAACCCCTAAACCCTAGGTTCAAAGAAGAAAGATTTATTCTGTGTGGGTGTTGTATGATTTGTTTATATGCAAGTGCACGTATCCTTAAAATCCTATACCCTAAAACCATAAACCCTAAACCCTATAATCCTAAACCTTAAAACCCTAAACCCTAAATCCAAAAACCCTAAACCTTAAACCCCTTAACCCTAAACCCCCAAACCCTAAAACCCTAAACCCCTTAACCCTAAAACCCAAAACCCCCGAAACCCCTTAACCGTAAACCGTAAATCCTAAACCCTAAACCCTGAAACCCCAAACCCTAAAACCAGAAACCCTAAAACTGAAAACACTAAACCCGAAACCCAAAACCCAAAACCCTATACCCTAAACCTAAGCCCAAAACACTAAAACCATAAACCCTAAACTCTAAATCCTAAAAGCCTAAACCCTAAGTTACAGAAATAAATAACTATTCTTAGTGGGTGTCGTATGATTTGTGTATACGCTAGTGCACGTATCGTTAAGCCATAAACCATAAACTTTAAAACACTAAACCATCAACCCTAAACATTAACCCCAAAACCCTAAAACCTAAAATCTAAAAACCTAAATCCCTAAATCCTAAAATCCTAAACCCTTAAACCCTGAATCTGAAACCCTAAAATCCTAAAAATCCTAAAGAAAATAAATCTAAATCCTAAACCATGAACCCCTAAACCTGAAACCCTAAACCCAAAACTTTAAAATATTCAAACCTTAAACCCTAAACACTAAACTTTAAATCACTAAACCCTAAAACCATAAACCGTAAACCCAAAATCCAACACCGTAAATCCTAAAACCTAAGCCCTAAACCCTAAACATCCATAAAGCCTAAACCTTAAAAAACCAAAACCCTAAACTCTTAAACCCTAGAACCCTAAATCCTAAAATCCTAAAACCCTAAACCCGAAACATCCAAACTCTAAACCTAAACCCGAAACCCGAAACCCTAAAAACCAAAACCCTAAAACTTCAAACACTAAACCCTGAAGCATAAACCCTAAAAGCCTATACCCGAAAACTCTAAAACCATAAACCCTAATCTCCTAGACCCTAATGCCTAATCCCTACACACTAAACCCAAAATCTTAAACACTAAACCCTAAAAGGTAAACCTAAGACCCTAAACACCAAACCTTAAAAACCTAAACCCTACACCCCCAAACCCTAAATCCTAAACCCTAAAACGCAACTAAATGGTAAACCCTAAACCCTAAACCCTATACCTAAACCCAAAACCCTAAAATAATAAACCCTAAACCCTAAATCCGAAACCCCTAACCACTAAGTTCAAGGAAGAAAGATCTGTTCTGAGGGGGTGTTGTATGATTTGTTTATATGCTTGTGCACGTATAATTAAAATCCTATACCTTAAAACCATAAACCCTAAACCCTAAAATCTTAAACCCTAGACCCTAAATTATAAAACCCTCAACCCTAAACCTCTTAACCCTAAAACCATAAACCCTAAAACCTAAACCCTAAAGCTCTAAACCCTATGTTCAAAGAATAAATATCTATTCTTAGGGGGTGTTGTATGATTTGTGTATACGCTAATGCACGTATCGTTTAAGCCATAAACCATAAACTTTAAAACACTAAACCCTCAACGCTAAACCACTCTAAACCCTCAACCCTAAAAACCCTAATACCTAAAATCTAAAAACCTAAAACCCTAAATCCTAAAATACTAAACACTTAAACCCAGAACCCAAAACCCTAAAATCCTAAAAACCCTAAACACAAAACCTTAATCCTAAACACTGAATCCCTAAACCATAAACCCTAAACTTTAAAATACTCAAACCTAACCCCTAAACCTTAAAACCCTAAACCCTAAACCCTAAACTTTCAGACAATAAACCCTAAAACCATAAATCGTAAACCGTAAACCATAAACCCTAAATCCAACACCCTAAATCCTAAAACCTAAGCCATAAACCCTAAACATCTTTAAAGCCTAAACCTAAAAAACCCTAAACCCTAAGCTCCTAAACCCTAAAACCCTAAAACCCAAGATCCTAAAACCCTAAACCTGAAACCTCCAAACTCTAAACCCTGAACCCAAAAACCCTAAACCCGAAATCCTAAAACCAAAAACCCTAAAGCCCAAAACCCAGCAACCCAAACACTAAAAACTAAACGCTTAACCCTAATCCCTAAACCCAAAACCCTAAACAAACCTAAACTTTCAGTACTAAACGACCCTAAACCCTAAAAATCATAAACCATAAATCATAAACCTTAAAACCCTAAACCCTAAACTCTAAAACCCTTAACCCTCAAACTGTAAATCGTAAACCATAAAACCATAAACCACTTACGAGAAAACCCGAAACCATAAAACCCAACACATAAAATTCTACACCCTAAACACTAAGTTCTCACATGTAGATCTCTGAATTAGTTATGCCCTCTAGAAGTTGACCTGCGCCTGCCAAGATCTATCAGTTCAAAAAATTCTAAAACTACACTGTTCGCATCAAACCGTCAAACCTAAATCCTAAACCCTAAACCCTAAACCGAAAATCCATAAATGCTAACACCCTAAACCCTAAACGCTAAATCCAAAAATATAAACCTTAAACTCTAAACCCTAAAACCCAAATCCCCAAACCCTAAAACCTTAAACCATAAAACCCTAACAACTAAATCCTAAACCCTAAACCCAAAACCCTAAAACCAAAAACAATAAAACCAAAACGTTTAACCCAAATCCTTAAACCCAAAACCCTAAACAAACCTAAACTTTCAATGCTAAACGACCCCAAACCCTAAACCCTAAAAATCATAAACCATAAACAATAAACCTTAAAACCCTAAACCCCAAACTCTAAAACCCTTAACCCTCAAACTGTAAACCCTACACCATAAAACCATAAACCACTTACCAGAAAACCCGAAACCATAAAACCCAACACACAAAATTGTACACCCTAAACACTAAGTTCTCACATGTAGATCTCTGAATTAGCTATGCCTTCTAGAAGTTGACCTGCGCCTGCCATGATCTATCAGTTCAAAAAATTTTAAAATTGCACTGTCCGCATCAAACCGTAAACCCTAAATCCTAAACCCTAAACCCTAAACCTTAAACTCATAAATGCTAAAACCCTAAACCCTAAATGCTAAATCCAAAAATATAAACCTTAAACTCTAAACCCTAAAACCCAAAACCCCAAACCCTAAAACCTTAAACCATAAAACCCTAACAACTAAATCCTAAACCCTAAATCCGAAACCCTAAAACCCAAAACCCTAAAACCCAAAACCCAAAACATTAAACCCTAAACGCTTAACCCTAATCCTTAAACCCAAAACCCTAAACAAACCTAAAGTTTCAATGCTAAACGACCCTAAACCCTAAACCCTAAAAATCATAAACCATAAACCATAAACCTTAAAACCCTAAACCCCAAACTTTGAAACCATTCAGCCTCAAACTGTAAACCCTACACCATAAACCATAAACCACTTACCAGAAAACCCGAAACCATAAAACCCAACACACAAAATTGTACATCCTAAACACTATGTTCTTACATGTAGATCTCTGAATTAGCTATGCCCTCTAAAAGTTGACCTACGCCTGCCATGATCTATCAGTTCAAAAAATTCTAAAACAGCACTGTCCGCATCAAACCGTAAACCCTAAATCTTAAACCCTAAACCCATAAATGCTAAAACCCTTAACCCTAAACGCTAAATCCAAAAATATAAACCTTAAACTCTAAAATCTAAAACCCAAAACCCCAAACCCTAAAACCTTAAACCATAAAATCCTAACAACTAAATCCTAAACGCTAAACCCATAACCCTAAAACCCAAAACCCTAAAACCCAAAACCCTAAAACCCAAAACCCTAAAACCAAAAACACTAAACCCTAAAAGTTTAACCCTAATCCTTAAACCCAAAACCCTAAACAAACCTAAACTTTCAATGCTAAACGACCCTAAACCCTAAACCCTAAGAATCATAAACCATAAACCATGAAACTTAAAACCCTAAACCCCAAACTCTAAAACCATTCACCCTCAAACTGTAAACCATACACCATAAAACCATAAACCACTTACCATAAAACCCGAAACCATAAAACCCAACACACAAAATTGTACACCCTAAACACTAAGTTCTCATATGTAGATCTCTGAATTAACAATGCCCTCTAGAAGTTGACCTACGCCTGCCATGATCTATCAGTTCAAAAAATTCTAAAACTGCACTGTCCGCATCAAACCGTAAACCCTAAATCTTA
>QANY01002979.1:0-94709 GCA_003255025.1 Datisca glomerata | reverse complement strand
CTACGATACAACTTAATTTAAAATCCCCTGATATTTAGTGATTGTTTTTCAGCTGCATCATTTTTACCCTCAAGATCAAGTTGCAATGTGTTTATCATCTTTGATATGTACTATTCACAGAGGTCCTTCCATTTCTTCAAGCTTCAAGAAAAGAACTTTAAAAATTAGTAACCCTCATTTTATAAAGGACATCTGTACCTCAAGAAGCCATTTGAATCAGTGTCAGCAATCTTAACAAGAGACCTCCAATCATATGGAAAATAATATTACCAAGAAGAAAAATCATGAAGAAGCAATATCATTATAAAATTATCAGGTAGGTTCTAAAGAAAGTCACAAGCACAAACCATTATCAATATTGAACCTTACTATAACTATCACTAAACCAGAATAATTAGCACGAATGTCATCCACTTTCCAAAATAAGCATATATTATGAAAGTTTAATAAATTTTATCCTATTCATATACATCTTCCTCAATCTGCTCAGGCGGCACAAAAAAATAAAATAAATTTTATTTAGCAAGCAACACTTATTATATCATGACATTTTCAAACATACTCCCACCTCCACAGCAGAAACTATGTATAAGCTCATCAATACACTTGATGTATAATTTATGAGCCTGTCAATTGTCATAACTCTGGTAGATATATTTTTTCCTTCATTTTTCTTTCCGCATGTCAATTCGTAAGATAAATTTAGGAAGCATGAAAACATAGAAAAATTATTCAGTTTATACCAAAATAAGACATCAAAATGTATATTTATACCAACGACTATCCAACCAAATCAATAATCACATTAAAAAACAAACGACCAAAGAAAGATACGTGCATACTACAATAATGATAATGACAAGATCATCCCAGTGCTTCTCATCAATAAGTTGAACAACAAGACTATCACTTCCATCCTCTTCCTAGTATACCAAGACACATAAATATGTAATTATATGCCCATACCCATGTACTATGAGACACAAGGCACTATCAGTTATGTACTCTAGCAAAATGTGAAAATAACAAATATTGTTCTAATCACAATAGCATTGTAAAATTTGCAAACTTGACGACATAGGCCAAATAATGAAAAGGTTGACATAATTAAACTCTTAGATTAAATCTTACCAATAGTTGCATTAATGAAGAAATTATTTACAGCTGCTAGACATTTAATAACCATGAAAGTCATGTATACGTTTGCCGCTCCACTTGACTCACCTGCAAAGACAATAAAGACCATCAAGACAACATCCTTAACCTACAAATTACCACAAAAAAGATAGACAAACTAGAACACTCCACAAAGTGTGATAGATGTTAAAGATCTAAAGTGGCTTGGTTTGGCTACAACCAGAATTATAGTAAAACATGTCAGTGGATAAGTAGAAGCAATCTCTGTGATTTGAAAACATAGCAAATTGGGAACAAGTAATAGACTCAAACATCTCAAAGTAGTTCCTTCTCCAAGCAGCCCAAAGAAACCAAACCTAAGCATCCTCAATCATACTAATCATATTATTTAAACCTTCAAAGATGTGGCCACAACAAAAAATTCAGTAACATTTAGTTTCAACCCAAGACTTTCTTCACTTATTTTCCAAATTAATCTAGTAACCTAAAATGTACATCACCATTGAAATTTGTTTACTATGAAAAATGGAATTGATATGTGAAAGAAGCTACATCATACGATAAACTAAAAATCTTACCTTAATTGAAAAATCATTCACCAAAAATCCATGTGTATGCCTCTAAGACCAAACTCACTACATCAAGCTCTTATTATCTTTCTAAAGCTTAAAACCCACCAAATCATCTTCTTAACAGTAATATTTTACTCACTGGGCATGAGATAGAAGCATAAATATATGAGAGAGGTTAAAAAAAGCCAAAAACAAAACACGTTTGTTGAAAATAGATGAAAGTATAGCATAAGAAGAGAAATCAGAAGATGGTTTCAGTGGTTAAGATGCTTCTGAACATCAATCTTCTGCATGGAAGTACTTAATCTAGCAACATATGATAGAGAAATCAGACCCCATAAGTAAAAAATTACAACCGCTTGGGTAAAAGAGAATAATTAAAATGCGAGTTGTAGAGCACGACAATTACCTTGTAGAGAATGACAGAGATAGGGCACGGCATATAGCAAAATGATGGAGAGATAACACAAAGAGAGTACCACGACCACCATGGACAAAGCACAACGCAAGGAGGGCTTTCGATGCACAGAGAGGAAGGAAAACTGAGTTTGGTTAGGTTTTAGGGTTCGAATGAAAATGAAGAAAAATGACAAAAATGTAGAAAGACCTAAATTTGATGGTACCTACTTCGTAGTACACCATAACAGAGAGAGACAAAGAGCATGAATGGGAGCATCAGGATCACAACGGAGAGAGCAGGCTGCACAAGCAATGGCGACTGAGTTTGGTGGAAGCTTTCGAATGAAAATGAAAATAAAAAGAGTGTGGGGAAATTGTACAAAGAAAAAACCTAATGAAAATAAAAAGAGTGTGGGGAAATTGTACAAAGAAAAAACCTAATGAAAATGAAAAACCTGTGTTTTAGGTTAAAAGGTAAAAGACTCGTCAGATTAATCTTAATAGATCCAATGTGATTATTTTTCTCAACATTAATGTCAGAAAAAAATTCTCAGCATGTAAGGCTGATCCGTAAGAGATTGTTTGGAATAAGTCAAAAAGTTGGGGCTGGTCTGGTGCGACTGAAACCGAAAACAAAGCCTACGATTTCGGTTATTTTTTTTAATGGGAAAAAGTCAAAGGGGGTCAAAAGGTAATGAGAACTCACGTAAGAACTGCGTGGGAAATGGAAAGGTCTTTATAATATAGAGAGAAAAGAAGTGGCGGATCACGAGCCCAATGCCCATGCATCTTTTCTTCGTACTCTTCCTTTGACATGGGCGGTGGACCTTCCCTTTCTCCCCCACTATTCTATTCAATTACCAATTTAACCTCTTCCGTTGTGATTCAATGAATTCTCGTCTTTAATGACCTTACCTCATATTTATTTATATAAAAGGAAATTATGAATCCACCACATAATACTCTCATTTTTTTAGCTGTGCTTTTAACTTCTTTCCATATTGGATTTTCTTTTTTTGTTTTTTTCATAAAAAATCATCATTCAACAGAATCGACTGTAATTAAAAAACACATACATTATATACGGATTTCATCATCATAAAAGTTAAAAAAAATTCTCATGAAATATCTTTGGATTTTGCTAATAAAATGTCCAAATTGGTATTTCCCAAAATAGAAAAAAATAATCCTAAAATAACTAAAACAGATCAACTCCGCCATTTTCTTATTTTCAAGCATTTTTTAAATGACGGATTTCTTTATTCTTATTTAGATATCCTAAATCTACTCAATATGATGGATTCTCAAGTTTTTCTTATTTCATTCAAATTAATACAATCTCCAATAATTGATAGTTTTTTTTAAATAGAAATTATATGGGACTTGGATTACGATAATATAAACATGCACGCATTTAATTTGTCATTTTCGATAAAGTGGCATAATAGTAAAATCTTTCAAATATTTAGATCATAGTGTCCGATTTCCAACGCAGCATCCCCACAACCGAATAAGAATCCCATACTCTCTTTTCAGTTTCGTTCCAAAACCCGCCAGCGTCCCCCCATCTCTCATGGCCACCGCCACCCGTCTGGGCAGGCTTGGCGCCGCCTTTATTGCCACTACAGCCGGCGGTACTATCCTGATCCACCCCTCTCTTTCCTCCAGCGACCGTGGAAGCGGTGGGAACGCCCTCGACTCCTACCGGCGCAAGATCAGCGACCCGAACGCCTTCCTTCCTTCCAGAGCAGTTCATGAATCGGCTCTGATTGGAGCTAGCTCCGCAAATCCTCTTGACATTCTCGTTGTTGGCGGTGGAGCCACTGGCTGTGGCGTCGCTCTAGACGCCGTCACCCGAGGGCTCCGCGTCGGGCTCGTTGAACGCGAGGATTTTTCTTCCGGTACATCCTCACGGTCCACCAAGCTCCTTCATGGAGGTACGCATTATTTGAATTTTATAATCATCCAAATTAATACTTGTTCATCGGTTTATCTTTCAATATTCTATTTTTGATAATTTAATTTATGAAGCTTCATTCACATACCTTATAGGATGCTCCATTGAACTTAGTCAAGAAAGGGATTAAGTTTTTAACATCCTTCGTCTCATTTACATATTGTTTGTTGCTTTACGGAATTCTGTAATTTGGATTGACTGAAATTGAATTTGAGAAATTTATGTTTGAAACTACATTTAAATTTTTTCAGGCGTCAGGTATTTGGAGAAAGCCGTGTTTAATTTGGATTATGGGCAGCTTAAATTGGTCTTTCATGCGCTTGAGGAGCGTAAACAGGTTATCGAGAATGCACCTCACCTGTGCCACGCTTTACCATGCATGACACCCTGTTTCGACTGGTTTGAGGTTGTCTACTACTGGATGGGGTTGAAACTGTACGATTTGGTCGCAGGAGCACGCCTTTTACACTTGTCTCGGTACTATTCTGCTCAAGAGTCTGTGGAGCTTTTCCCTACCCTTGCGACAAAGGGTAAAGATCGGAGCTTGAAAGGCACCGTGGTGTATTATGATGGCCAGATGAATGACTCGCGGCTGAATGTGGCTTTGGCCTGCACTGCTTCATTGGCTGGTGCTGCAGTATTAAACCATGCGGAAGTCGTGGCGTTTTTAAAGGATGAGGCCAGTGATAGGATAATTGGTGCGCGAGTTCGGGATAATTTATCAGGTACGGCAAACCATTTGGTTAGCGAATACTTGTGAATTAATCCTAGCAAATGATGAATTGGAATTATCTTTGGTTATTGTCATATACATCAGATGACATGGCAGCAAATTGGAACTGAATAGACATCGGATGTTGATTCCACTTACTTGCATAAATTGGAATTAAATTAATATTCAGTTCTCAAGCTTTTAACTATATTCAGCTACCCTAAGGAGCACCATTTTTTTATTGAATATTTGTGAGAAAATAGTATCCAAGTACTTCAAGTTGTATAGGGTCTGTGGATTTACACTAGTATTGAGAACTAAAATGGAAGAAACTACAAATGCTCCATGCATTAGACCACTTTGAAGTACATAATCTGATAAATACGTGCTCTATTGATGTGGATAGTTGTTATAGACAATGCTGCAGATGGATGAATCAAGATTTGCCATTTATTAGTTTGGCATTAACTTTTTAATACACTACTTTGAGATTAAGGACAAATTTTGGCAATGCCTTCTTTTGTTAAAATTATGCATTCATGATAAACCTCCATGGAGCATGATAACATTCCCTATATTTGAAGTAGGTTTTCGGATATACAAGTTAGCTAAGCATTACTTCTTGCACCACATGAATTTTTACTGCCTGTGACCGTGTATCAGGAAAAGAGTTCGATACGTATGCAAAAGTTGTAGTCAACGCAGCCGGGCCATTTTGTGACTCTGTGAGAAAGTTGGCTGACAAAGATGTGAAACCTATGATCTGTCCCAGCAGTGGTGTACATGTTGTTCTCCCTGATTATTATTCTCCTGATGGAATGGGTTTAATAGTTCCAAAGACCAAGGATGGACGTGTTGTTTTTATGTTGCCATGGTTGGGGCGAACAGTTGCTGGTACCACAGATTCCAACACTACCATTACTTTGCTTCCTGAACCTCATGAGGACGAGATTCAGTTTATACTGGATGCAATCTCTGATTACCTTAAAGTTAAGGTACAACTTTAGGATGGTACAACTATTAGAGTTCAAACCTCACTTGAAATATTCGTTTTGCTCTTGTTATGTCCATCATTGCCTCTGGACCAAAAGATTGTGGGCTTCAATCAGGATTTAATTTTTCATTAGCATAATCTTACTTTTTCTATTTTGATATTGTTTTCTTGATATTACTTTCCTTCTAAACCCATAAGCTAATATTCATGCTGTTGACTCAGTCTTGGTGTTGTCTTCTGTTCTTTCTCAAATTTTCAAGTCTCTGTGGAATGAATTCCTTGCAATGTAGGTAAGGCGCAGTGATGTTCTCTCCGCTTGGAGTGGTATTCGTCCCCTGGCAACAGATCCGTCTGCCAAAAATACGGAAAGCATCTCTAGAGATCATGTTGTGTGTGAAGATTTTCCTGGCTTGGTTACAATCACAGGTGGAAAATGGACTACTTACCGTAGGTAATGTTACCTCCTTGTATTGATACTTCACTGTTAGTTAGTCGTTGGAGATGTCATTCAGATGCCCTTCCCTATGGCCTTATAATTTTTAATGGTATGATATAATATAACGAACATAGTTTTGAATGCCTTGCACATCATCATTCCTTTCAGCGTTCCACCTGCACTCTCTCTCTTTGTACATAATTCTGACTAGATCCAAACTCAGCATGGCAGAAGATGCAGTAAATGCAGCGATAAAGTCCGGAAAGCTGAGCCCTACGAATGGATGTCTAACTTATAAGCTGCGACTTATTGGTGGAGATGGCTGGGAGCCTGCATCGTTTACTGTTCTTGCTCAACAGTATGTACGTATGAAGAGAAGTTATGGTGGCAAAGTGGTCCCTGGTGTAATGGACACTGCTGCAGCAAAGCATTTGTCACAAGCTTATGGCACTTTTGCTGACCGAGTAGCGGCCATAGCGCAGGTAGGATTCAACCCCCCCCCCCNCCCCCCCCCCCCCCCCAAAGCTTATGGCACTGTTGTTATCCTTTTGCAAAATTTCCTTCGGTGAATGTGAATTTGATTCTTAATGAAAATGTTAAACCCCGTCCATCATATTTCAAACAATTCAATTTAATGGGTTAGTAGTAATAAGTTTCTCGAATAGACAATTTGAATGCATCTTGGAAACCAAGTGAGTTCATTAGTTCTAGCTTTCTAGAAGAAACAAGCATGCGAGAACTTTCAGAGCACCGTCTTCGTACTCAACATCCTCATTGGTGGTAAAAAAACCTTGGATTGTCTAGAAATAATATAAACAAATATAGGCAGTATTTTTTTTTCTGTTAACAGTTTCTATTTTATATTTGTAATTCAGAATGAGAATTTGGGGAAACGGCTGGCCCATGGGTACCCCTATCTAGAGGCGGAGGTTGCTTACTGTGCTCGGCATGAATACTGTGAATCTGCAGTAGATTTCATTGCTAGGAGATCGCGGCTTGCTTTCCTTGATACTGATGCAGCAGGACGAGCCTTACCGCGGATAATTGAGATATTGGCATCTGAGCACAAATGGGACAAGTCAAGGCAGAAGCACGAGTTGCAGGATGCCAAACAATTTTTGGAGACTTTCAAGTCCTCAAAGAATGCTCAGTTCCATGATGGAAAGCACCAATAGCGAGCACATTTTGATGGTTGAATTCTTTTTTAAACGGTTAACGTTATTTTTTTAATAATTCTGATTTTTCTTGCCAAACTTTTTTATGTTAGGTTTATTAACTCCAAGAGTTGGGTATGAGGAGCTCGACTTTGATTAACATTAATTGATGACATTCATATTCCGATTGAAGGAAGTGTAAATTACTCTTGGCTCCTCTCAAATTCCTCAGCGGCGGTCATAGATCATGATTTTCTAACTTATGTTCATCTTATACACGCTTTAATAATTGATATGGAAAAATACATGCCAAAATAATGTTGGTTTTTTCAGAATTTGTTGCTCAGCTCTCTGAACCAAGATGTTTTTTCAGATGGAGAGTAGCCGGTTATATATATTGGAATTTAGAATTGCTTTAATATATTTTTCATGTATATTTTTCAGAATTTGGCATGCATTTTTCTGTATCAAGCATGTGTAAGACGAATAAAAGTTAGAAAAACATGATCTATGACCGCGGCGGCTGAGGAATTTGAGAGGAGCCAAGAGTAATTTACGCTACCTTCAATCTGATTACAGCAACATTGTTAGTTGTTACAGTGTTAATAAAGCTTACTGGGAGCATAAAGAGAGAATTTTCTCTCGTCTCTTCTCTTTTTCAAATTCTCTTTACTCTTGAGTGGTACACTTTTAGAGTAACAAATCATTTGGATATTGGTTTTTATGATTGCTTGTAGTCTAATTTGAATGTGATAATCAAATCATTGTCCTATATTAGATAATGAATTTAAGTGTTCTTTTCGTTTGAACCTTTATTAAATTTTAAAAAAAGTAATACGTGGTTTGGGGCCTTCTTTGGTATTATCAATTAAGAAGACATCATTTAACATGAATCTTATATGAAGTGATACAAAAGTAGATTGACTCTCCTTCTGATATTAGTTTAAGGCAGTAGAAAAATCGCACATTAATTTACACAAATAATTATTCAGTATGACTAGTTAGTTGATCAAATTTTTAATAAACACGTAATATATAAATTATTCATTAAGTCAAATTTGTAAAATTAGTTTGATGGTTATAAAATATTAATTTGTAAAATTAGTTTAAAATTTAATTAATCATTACAGTGCTACTTAATTACAAGGATTTAAAATTTAATCAATCACAACTACTCAATTACAAGGATTTAAAAGAAATGATCTTCAATCGTAACGGCCAGGCCAAATCTCTCTCAGCAATAAGCACTGCTATCGACACCGCCACTACCCAAAAACGATGGTGTCAGTAGCAGCGGCTTCTTCACTCTCATTCTTATCCAAGCCTTCTCTTATCCTCAGACCCTTTCGCCCCACCCTCCCTCGCATCACTTGCTCCCTCTCTTCCTCTTCCTCTTCCTCTTCCTCATTGGAATTCAATATCTCCTTCGCACCTCCGAAGCCGAAGCCCAAATCCAAACCCGAACTTATCGAACCCAACCAGTTCATCGACTCCAATTCCGGTCGCCAGCTCTTCATCCCCTGGATCGTCCGCGGCGAAGATGGTCAGCTCAAGCTCCAGTCTCACCCTCCTGTTAGTTACCTCCACTCTGTGGCCGATGCCGAGACCAAGCCCAAGAAGAAGAAGGACGTCGCTGAGAAACGTACGGTAGAGCCCAAACACTCGAAGGCTGCTCGCCGGTTCTACAACGAGAACTTCAGAGACACTTCGCAGCGTCTCAGTAAGGTTCTTGCTGCTGCTGGAGGTATGTATTTATATTGATTTGCTTTTTTAATCATACCTTACAGATAAGATGTGGATGCATTTCAGTAAGATTTCGGTGTTTTCGTCCTCCGGGCTCCATCAATGTTTTTCTCTTCTTTTTCTTTCTTCTGTATATGAATTTAGCTGTATCCGTTTGACGTCACAGAGAGTTCGAATCATGATATGGCATTATACAGATTTGAACCCGGAAGTTTTCTTGGACGCATTTATTTCCCTCATATATGTGCTGTTTTCCATGAAATATGATGGTTTCAAGAGGTCTGATGGTAGTCAGATTAAACAATATTTTTGTCAGTTGCATCAAGACGGAGTAGTGAAGAGCTTATTTTTGAAGGCAGGGTGACTGTTAATGGTGCTGTCTGCAATACTCCTCAGGTCAGCTTGTATATCTGTTGGCAGAACACAGCTTTTCTGACAATGGAAGTAATTGTATTCACTTTTCTGTAGACTCGAGTAGATCCTGCGAGAGATGTTATTTATGTTAATGGGAATCGGCTTCCAAAGAGACTGCCTCCAAAGGTTTATCTTGCCCTGAATAAGCCAAAAGGGTTTGTCTCTGTTACGTCAACCATCCCCCCTCTCCTCCTCGCCCCAAAAGAAAAAAAAATCTTTTTTTTATCTCAACGCCTTACTTATCTCCTGGTAATAGTACTATTTCATAATGGCAGGTATATTTGTTCATCTGGAGAGAAAGAATCCAAGTCCGTGATGTGTCTGTTTGACGATTATTTGACTAGTTGGGTATGTGAAGCCAAGGAAGCATGCATCTCCCTGTTGTTCTTTTTCTGTTTAATCTGAACAAAAAAAACATAGAATGGGTTCTCAAATTAGCTCGTAAAATCAAGGCTTATTCTTTTCTTCTTCTACTGTATCTGTATGTCAATATTATACTCATTAAAAATAATTTTCATTATAGCTAGTTCACATTTCCAGGATAAAGTAAATCCGGGGCAACCAAAACCTCGGTTATATACTGTTGGCCGCCTTGATGTTGCGACAACTGGATTGATTATTGTGACCAATGACGGTAAGTTTATTTCGACCATGAAGTATTGTGGATGGTGTGTTTTCATTCAGCTATTTACAGTAGTATTTTGTTCCAGGTGATTTTGCTCAAGGTCTTTCACACCCTTCGTCTAATTTGTCAAAAGAGTAAGGGATAATTCTCCTTCTCTGTTAGTAATTGGGTAGAAAATGTTTTTCATCCATAAAGAAAGATTCACATTCCATGAAGAACTTGGTTCTCTATCCTGAGGTTCAGTTTCCTGAGAGATCGGATATAGGATAGTGATCTAGAAGTAGGGAACCATTGCATCTTTTGCAAGTGAATATAGCATACATGCTCAATGAAAATGAGGGCCAATGTCCACTGGTTTTCTCTTTTGTGAATTGTAATTTTAGTCTCATTTTGATTCATTCACATTGATATGCTTCCTAATATCAAATATGTTATGCTATAGAATTAAAATGCACTGAAAACAGATGACATGCTCCTCTAAATTTTGTAACTACAGATATATCGCAACTATAGATGGTGTTGTTAGTAAGCGGCAGTTGATAGCCGTCAGTGAGGGAACAATCATTGATGGCATCCATTGCACCCCAGATTCAGTAGAGTTATTGCCACGGCAGCCAGATATATCAAGACCTCGTCTGCGTATTGTGGTATTAATTATCTTAAATCTGCAAAACATCTTTTCAAAATTTTGTCCATTTTTAACCATCTAAGAACTCTTTCCAGTTATCAAGCTTTGTTTTTCTTTATCGATGGAAAATGTTTTTTTTATTATACTGGCTGAGATATTGACAAAACAATGATTGATATGCTATTCCTTTTGCAGGTTCATGAAGGGAGGAACCATGAAGTTCGAGAACTTGTAAAAAACGCTGGTCTTGAGGTTGGTGAACGGTGTTGGTTATTTACTGGAGCATAATATAACCATTAGAAGAACATATTTTCCTGGGTTTTAGGACTTAGAACTGATAATTGTTTTCATCTTATCAATTCTGCTATTATAGATGTTAATTGAGAAACAAAGTTTTGTTATCAGGACCAAAATTAAGGTGGAAAGAGTGCAGGGAATACATCTTTTTCTGACAAAATAAGAAAAGAATTTGCTATGTTATTGCATTCAAATACCTTAAAGAGGGAAAAAGAAACACGCTTGATAATAATGTTTTGCGGCAAATCAGTCTACATTACCGTGATATTTTGACTTGCTCCTCTTATTGTTTGCATTTCTGCAACATTTGGCTTTCCATATACATTGCTTGATCATTCTTAAATTGTCTCTTTTTTACTATATCATTCTGTTTATGTTAAAGCTAATTTGTTTCCTTTTGTTCCAGATTTATTCATTAAAACGTGTACGGATCGGTGGTTATAGACTTCCTTCAGATTTGGGGTACTCTCTCTCTCGGAATGGTGTTTGCAATTATCTTTGATTTTCTAATGTTGTCATTATATTTACAGGCTCGGGAAGTACATTGAACTAAAACAAAGTGATCTGAAAGCAATTGGTTGGAAGAGCTAAGAGTGTTGCTATTTACTCTATTGGAATACAATATCGTTAATCTATTCCACCTCCTCCTCCATACGAGTTTTAAATTGCCAAAAATGAATTCACATGACATGGTGGTGGGAGCCATAGATCGTCGTTGATGAGCCTCTGAGGTTGAGCGCATTCTTGAGATCAAAATTAAGGAAAGCAGCATTGAAATTAAGTGATAGTTCCAGAAGGATGTATTTATTGTCTTACACATATATTATATAAATGTTGTGGACATTATATTCAGTTTTTGCTAGCTCCCGCGGAGCTTGGTTTAGGTGTCGATTTTTATTTTTACTTTTAGAGTTTGGTAGTTATTTTTTATTTTATCTTTGACTCTTTTTATTTTATTTTTTTTCCACAAAATTGCATATTCTTAATATTCTCCTAAATATATACTTCTCACGGCCATGTTTTAAATGACAACTACAAAATATTAGTATTAAGTGGTGGCACATAATTATTCCATACGAGATATATGAGTAAAAAAACCACTTTAATCTTTTTCATTGATAATACAGTAAAGATCAGATATCATATCCATTCTTCAAACAAGGTACCGGAGGAAGAAAAGATTTCAATTTTTTGTGGAGTGTATTTCTATGCAAACATGTGCCCATCAACCTTATACATGAGTTGTCGCATGCTAGTTGAATCTCTCATCAAAATAGGTGCTAAGTTCAAATTCTAAATCCTCAAATCTTTTAGAAATCACTTAATTCTCCCATTTGACAGTAAAAAAAGAACTTGGCATAAGGGTAATGAGTGATGAATTGAGCGTATCGATCTGAGAGTATTGAAAAATTCTCTGTATAGATTTTCTTGTTAGGGATGGTTTTCTGTCCTATGGCTATTCCCTTGTGGAGATCCAAGAAAACTATTCAAATTCTTAGAACAAGAGGAAACAAAGGGTTAGGGAATATCAATGGTTTTTTTTTTTGAAATATACAATATAGCATCATAGCGTTCGTCACTACTATGCATTATTATTTTATCCTCATATTGCATGTATTATAAGAAAATATATGTTCTTAATTATAATGTGTGTGTGATATCTTGACACGTACACTGCCACTTCATAATAGTGATGAGCATCATAGTGTTACATAATAATGTTAAACAAATTCATCATTCAAACCAGTAATGTTTTTCAACTTTGGTGGCTCTTGAATTGAAAATCTTCATTTTCTCAATGAAACCAATCACACCAACATCGTTGTATAGAATACAAACAACAAAACAAGTTCACGAGAAAAACCCTCATCTGTAGCTCACTGTTCCTCCCTCTCTCTTTCCCTCCCACCCTCTCTCTTTCCCTCCCACCCTCTCTCTAATCAAAGCAGACAATGAAATAGCAAATCGTATGTTGTGATTGGGTCAGATTTAGCTGTTCATCCAACTGCTAGGGTAGTTCCGTATGCGTTTATGTCTCTATTGGTACTTGGTATATCACTCTTAGTGCACAGATGGTTTTTTGAATTTGAAAAGGACGGGAACGTGATTTAAAGTATAATTATTTCTTCCTTACTATCAATGGTACCTATTATTTTCTCTACTAAAACACTCTTATTCGATTTTGGCAATGTATAAGGTTTTGCGAAACAAAATGCAACACATATTATAAACTATAATATAGATATATGGTTTCATATTATGTGACCGACGAAATGATCACAGCATCAATCATTGCGGTGACAATTTCTTAAATGAAAACAAAGTTATACACAATTATTTCATATACTTGTTAAGTTACACGTGCAGTGCACGCGATATGTATATTTTTTTATATTTTGATTGTTTTTCATATATTATTTGTCTATTTAAATAAAAGTTTAAATAAAATATATATTTATAAATAAAATTAGAAAATAATATTTTGATTTTGATAAATCTTGCTCACCAAATTTCTGGAAATAAGTTATTTATGTTTCAGAAGCATACGCGCACAGCCTATGATACATTTTTTAGTTTCATATTTTAGTATATATTATATTTTTAATCTTTTGTGATAAATAAACTAATAACATGTTTTATTTTTTTAATATATTTATTAACAAACAAAGTAACTGAAAATCAAGTTAGAATGATTGAGAGATAGAACAATCTGATTTGATCTCTCTCAATTCAGAATTTGAATTGATGTCATTTCATTGAGTCCTCCTAAACATAATCAACTTAAATTCGGGACAGCTATTCGAGCGTCTTTTTCAAGGAAATATAAAATGGCAGGAAGATTCGATATAATAGTAAATGCAAGACGTGTAGGTAGATCAACTCATCAAGTTCTTATTGAAATATGATCCACACAAGAAAAAACGCTTTCCATTCGTTGGTATTAGTTTATCAAGTCTACAAAATAAATTTCAAAATGAAGAAAAAGAAAAAAATATAAAAAGTCTCATAAAGATATACACCACAATTATGAGAAAAAGAAAAAAGAAAATTAGGCTAGTAATAACGCAGCACTAATAGACTCAAATGATGATTTAAAAAAATAATGAGTGAACAACGTTGTCTAAAAATAATTTCCATTCTCGTTCTCATATCACTTTTAATATATTAACTATTAAAGACTAGTAATACATCTTAAAACATATATTTCTATCCCATTATCACTATTAAAATTTTGCAATAAATGTAACAACAATTTGCACCAAACATTTTCCGTATAAATGAAGGTTCACGAATAAATATTATATAAAAAACATAGCATGTGCACTCCTATTTAATTGAATTGTTTGGAAATCTTATCAATGAATCTAATTGAATTGAATTATTTGGATATATTTTTCTTATATCATGAAGGACCTACATGTAGACATAGCATCTACTTGTAGACCCCCTTCAATCTTCTTCTCTGATTTTGTAGCCAATTATGCTGCCCACAAGCAAGGACGACTTGTCGTAACACAAAAGATTGATGCCTCATAGCTTATTGTTTATTGAAGGAACTTCACATGATCAAGAGATTAATTAATGTTATGAATGCTAATCTTAAACAGTTCGTGGACAGAGGTATGTCTGAGATTATGACTTTATTTTATTACAAACAATTTCTTCATAATTAGATATGAATTTCACTTTGGAAAAAATATAAAATATAAGATTCCTCTCCCTTTTTTATAACCTTTTTAATATTTAAATAGTAATTCATTTATCTTAAGTTTGACATTAGTTCTTGTCGGCCTCCAAAATGTTTAAAAAATCATTCTTTTTTTATTGGCCAATGGAAGAAATTATCAAAAGAGGAAAATTCAATAGAGTTTATTTAAAAAAATGATATTTATTTACAACTAATTGATTATAAAAAGAAACACATTCTTTATGGTAAGGAATTAAAATTTTACTCGAACGTATTATTTTTATATAAACTGATAAGCTCATGAATTTTTAATAACAACTTAAAAAAACTTAAAGATAGAAAATAGTAACAGTCAGTATTCACTTGCCAGTAATGTAAAAATGAATTAAAAAAAAGGGTAATCTTTTTTACGTGAAAGAATAGATAGAGACATCTGAATTTTTAATAATTAAAAGGAAAAAGAAGAAAAATCTGACATCTGAAATCAATGCATTTAATTTTTAACTAAAGAATTAATGTTTATTAATTAACTATAAATATTACTTTGCCGTCCACAATCCAAACGTTACCAGATGACAATTGACAACGCGGGAAGCATTCTCTCTCTTTCTACGTGCCGGCCTCAACCTCTATCTTTCTCACACCCACATGGTTGTCGACATGTGAATGTATCTTACAATTCAAATCTCAGTGTTTCTCTTTTGTCTGAACTGAACTATATGCTCTGAGATTGTCAAAAGTTCTCTGGGTTTGGGAGAAATGGCCGCCATTGGTGGTGCTTCAGCTTCCAGACTATCGCAGAGGTCTGAGAGACAAAGTGGTCAGCATCATTTTCCTCCTGCTCATTCTACACATGGGTCTTCTTCTTTTTCTTCTACTTCTTCTAAAAGCCTCGGCCATGGTCAGACCGTTACTTCTGCTCGTCCCAAGTCCTCCACTTCTCGACGCTCTGTCACCCCCAATTCTCGTTCTCACTCATTTGATGCCGACGAAGGTCTATTCTTGTCTTTATCTACCTGAGCTTTGTTTAGTTTCGTATGATTTAATGCGTGTCCTGCTCCTTTGTGATGAGGGTCTGATTCATTTGTAGTCTGAGGTTTTGCAGTTAAGGTTTTTGTGTGTGTGTGCGTGTGTTCGTTTTCTGGGATTGGTCGAAGCTGTTACTTCAGTTGTATAATGGCTATCATTTAGGTTGTCAGTTTGTTTCTTTCGAGTTTTTGCATTTGATTGATGCATTGTTTGAGCCTGTTTGGTTTCGTCGTTTTCTTTTTCTGGTTTACGCGTATTGTATTTAGTTTATTTCAAGTATTAGCAGCTTGTTTTGAAATTATTTATGGCAAAGAATTTTCTTTTTAGCTTCTCTGTGAGATTCAAAATCTTCTTTATTGAAGCCTTGTTCTTCAAATTCCATTTTGTTTTCCTGGCCTTACTTGTATGACATGCCTTCTGCATTATTGGATGAAAATCCTCGCTAAGGGATGGAGTGGACTGCTAATTATTAGTTCCATTTAGGATCTATAATTGATGCTTTTGAGTTTGAAATCATGGCAGATTCTCAAAGGGTGAGAGTCGCTGTTAGACTTCGACCAAGAAATGCTGAGGATCTTCGATCAGATGCTGATTTTGCAGACTGCGTTGAAGTGCTGCCCGAGGTGATTTATACATATATCTGAAAGTATCAAAGCATGTCTCATTACAATTTGTTTCCTGGCTATGTAGAAACGCTCTCTCTCACTGTCTTTCTCGGTTGATTATTAATGAAAGTTTAGATAATGAAAGCTATTGCCTTTTCCCTGAAAAATGTAGATGAAGCGGTTGAAATTGAAGAAAAACAACTGGAGTTCTGAATCTTACAGATTTGATGAAGTTTTCACGGACACTGCCTCTCAAAGGCGTGTTTACGACGCGGTAGCAAAACCTGTGGTTGAGGTAAGTGACAAAGGCTGAAGAGCTTATGACTGAAAGCATTCATTAAAATGCATATCTTATATTCGTGATGCATTGTGGATAATTTTTGTCATCATCTTTACGTAAAAGTAAGACAAGTGGCCTAATATATTGAACATGTGCAAGCAGATTACAATTTACTAGTGCTTCTGGTTATATCTTGAGAAAGTATGAGCTGGTTATCACAGAATGTCCAAAATAACCCCTTATCTTATTTCACAGGAAAATTTTATTTCAAAAAGCCATGCCCGACTGTAATATGTCTAACTAGATAAAATTCAATATCCTTGCAGAGTGTACTAAATGGATATAATGGGACAGTAATGGCTTACGGTCAAACAGGCACTGGTAAAACTTACACACTTGGAAGGTTGGGTAAAGATGATGCATCCGAGCGTGGTATTATGGTTAGAGCTCTAGAGGACATAATTGCCGGTATTTCCCCTGCTTCTGATAGCATTGAAGTTTCCTTCTTGGAGGTACTTTGAAATGTTATTGTAATACAAACACTTCTTCTACGTATGTGTTTCTATTCCTACTATGATTTGTAGTTAAATTTAGCTTTTCAAGCCTTGTCACGTTATTTCCTCCAAAATGCTTGGCTTCAAATTCTAGTTGGCCGAAATTGTAGCATTTTAGAGAGCTTGTAGAGCTAGGATGAGTTAGGAATTTTGTCAAAATGGAAAATGTAATGCAAACGTGTACTTATGAATACACATTTCATATGATTGATAATTTGAATCTTATTCGGAGCCTAACATGTCACCAATATTTTAAGACAGTGATATGTTATAAACTTGAGGCTAGCACAAACTAAATTTGTGGGACCACGCCTCTTGTATCCACCTTGTTGTAACTTTAAGTTTGAACTTTATATCATCTATCATGGACGTAACTGTAATAAAACTTCTTGTTTCTTTCAAAACTTACTTTTCATCAGATTACCACATCAGAAATGGTTATTAGGTAGTTCAAGATGGGTAATTAGAAGTTTATGATTATGTATTTCTTGCAGTTATATATGGAATCTATACAAGATCTGCTTGCACCAGAGGAGGTTAATATTCCTATCAATGAGGATCCTAGGACGGGAGAAGTATCAGTTCCAGGTGCTTCAGTAGTTAAAATTCAAGATCTTGATCACTTCCAGCAATTACTGGAGATTGGTGAGACCAACCGCCATGCAGCTAACACGAAGATGAATACAGAATCTTCACGAAGTCATGCAATTCTTATGGTGGGTAATTCAGGGGTGAAAAATTCTTCAACTATAGCCTCTTCCATTTGCAGAGAACTTTAAGTCTTCTAGTTTTGTATGTGATAAAAACTGGGTCTCTTCAGTTTTTTTTCTTGTTTTACAGGTATACATTCGAAGGTCTGTCAAGGAAAAAGTAGAAGATAAGATTAATTCTCATGACAAAGATAAAGATGGTAGAGCTGATTCTTCAAGTTGCAATGGCATCCCCATGGTTCGAAAAAGCAAGTTGCTAATTGTGGATCTTGCAGGGTCAGAGAGAATAAACAAATCTGGTTTGTCTTTGATTTTGTTAGAGATCGAAGCTTAATTTTGAAATACTTAATTGAGATGTTTTCTTAAATCGAGGGCTTGAAGAAAAGGTTGTGATACAATAGTAAGTTTTTTAACACGTCCAGATGGATTTCATCATGTTGCAGGCAGTGAAGGTCACTTGCTTGAAGAGGCTAAGTTTATAAATCTATCTCTCACTTCCCTTGGGAAATGTATAAATGCATTGGCTGAAAACAGTTCCCATGTGCCAACTAGAGATTCTAAGCTGACAAGATTGCTTCGTGATTCTTTTGGAGGTACCTTCCCCCACTTTACTTTGCCATCCCAAGGTTCTACTTTTATCAGATATTAATATTGTACTGAGCGCATCTGCTGATTATGTCTTGGAAATTTTGCGTTTAACGAAATTCTCTAGTATATCTATTTTGTTCTCTTTTCTTCTCAAATTGCTTCAGGTGAATACATAATTTTTCAATCTAACAGGGTCTGCTAGGACTTCGCTTATAGTAACGATTGGGCCATCAGCACGGCACCATGCAGAAACTGCCAGCACGATAATGTTTGGACAACGGGTGAGTTAGTTAGGTTTATAATTCCAGACTCTCTTATAGAGGCATAATGTTTTCTCTCGAAATCTTATTCTTGTCTTTCGTGGGTCCTTTTTTGTAGGCAATGAAGATAGTGAATGTGATAAAGTTCAAAGAAGAATTTGATTATGAAAGTTTATGCCGGAAGCTTGAGAATCAAGTGGACCATCTTACTGCAGAAATTGAAAGACAGCAAAAGTTAAGAGAAAATGAAAAATGTAAATTGGAAAAACAGCTGAGGGAGAGTCAAGAGTCCTTTGCTGAAGAAGAAAAGAATTTAGCATCAAAATCTGAGGTCACTAAATTTTATCCTTTGCTGTTATAATGATTTTTTCCTTTCCTGCTTGCATCACACACTTGCAACTTCTCCAAAGAAAAACAATCTTTCAACTTGGAAAATAAGAATGTGCTTCTGCATTATTGCAGTATTTAGAAAAGGAAAATTCTCGACTGGAGAAGGAGATGACAGACCTTTTAATTGACTTAAACCGGCAGAGAGATAACAATGACTTGATGCGTGATAAAGTTGGATATCTAGAAATGACGTTAGAGCATAGCAAGGTAGTTACTTTTCTGTTTTCTTTTTTATCACTGAAACTGATTTATGTGGGCATGAAGACACGTTTTCTTTGAATTCTTGGCAGCAACACCAGCTTGAAAATGATTCATATCAGAAAGTATTGGCTGAAACAACTCAGATGTATGAGAAGAAGATAGTAGACCTAACGAAGCAGCTAGAAGACGAACATGCTCGCTCTTTTAGAACTAAGGATGAGTTAGAGCTGATGAAGAAGCTGGTAACTGATCATCAGAAGTCTATTCAGGTAGCAACCTATGCTCATAGTATCTTTTATAACATCTATAATTTTAATTCTCTCTTTTCTACAGATTTTCTTTTTCAGATTTCTTGATATTTTACTCAGAAAACCCTAGATTAAAATCCAACAACCCTAATATTGCATCCTTAAAACCCTAATATAATATTTTCCTATTTCAAGTTCATAATTCAATTTTAGTACTTGTCCTACATCAATTTTGATTCTATGATTAGGTTTTGTTGCCAAGTGTATTTATCCAACTTTAGGAAAAATAAGCTTTACTTTTTTAGTAAACATAACAGAATTCTAAAGCTTCTTTGCTCCTAATAGCAATATGCAACAGAAAACTCTACAAATGAGAAGGCGCTTGCAGATACTACACATATGTATGAGAAGAAAATCGCCGAACTAAGTAAGCAATTAGAGGATAAGAAATCCCGATCGGAGGGTGCAGAAGTACAGCTAAACTTGGCAAATAAGCGTCTTACTGAGCGTCAGAAGTCAATGCAGGTTAGCTTCACCTTTCCAAATGTTTTATGAATAATTTTGTATTGGATGTCAAGTTTTGAGATCTTTGTAACTTGTTTTTCTTCCTCTTGGATGTCAAGTTTTGAGATCTCTATAACAAGTTGCTAATTTTCCTCTTCTTATAATCTACGACACTAGGATCTAATTGAATAACAATTTACTTGTACTGATAAAATAGTTGAAAAACTCAGCCCGATCACTCCTTAAAACCTAGGTGTTAAGGAGAGGGGTACTAGAGCCTTATAACTAGTATAGAATGGATAAGTCTAGGTGATGTGGGACAACATTCCAACACACCCTCCTAGACCGCAACATGGTAGCCGAACTAAGCAGCATACCAAACAATCTGAACTAAGCGGGCAAAGAACCGAACTAAAACGGGACAAACAAAGGCCCAACCAAGCTCTGATACCAAATAGAAAAAAGTAGAAGAAATGTTGTATCGAGTTAACACAAATCTAGATACACCAAAGAAGAAAAGCAATAAGAGCAATCACTAAACTATCCCCAAACGAAAACAAATAAATAAAGTAAAACCATCCATATATTCAACAAAAATAAACGTCTAATGATATATAACGGAACCTCTAATTATAAAATTCATGTCGCTCAAGATTCAAAATATTCCCTAATCCTCTTAACAATGGAACGCTGGAAGAAAATTTGATCACACTTCTCTATTCTACTTCTGCAATATAAGAAAATCGCACCATCAGTATCTACTTATTCTACAAGTCCATCCATGGTAGTATCTCTTTTCTTGATGATTAACTTACTGATAAATGCATGCTTTGGAGTAAGAGAGGAAAAGAACTATTTTCATTCAATTAAAGAGATTTCTCTTCCTTAGAGCATTTTAAGAGTAAAGTTTGTCTTTGAAGGTAAGCAATATAAAAAGCTGATGTAAAGGATTAGTCCTCTGTAAATCTAGCTTGAATATCTGGAGTAATACACATTGGGCTAGAATCTTATGATGGAATAGTTTGTTACCTTACCTCGATTACAGCTACTTTACAATATTTCCGAATGCTCATTGTAATGTATTACATTTCATGATAAGAACTGATATGGGTTACTTCTGAACATGCCAATTTAATTGACAAAATGGATTGACACAAATTTTTAAGTCCCCAAAAATTGTTATCTTATTTTCCAAATCATGTTCTTGTACTCTTTTTATTACTAATATAACTTTTCTGTTTCCTATAAAAAAAATTGTTATCTTATTTTACTAATTCTCGGCCTTCATGGAAATGATTTACTTGTGTAAAGTTCCTTTCATGCCCTACAATGTTATGAGTTATTATTTTTGATCGGTAAAAGAAAATATATTGACAATTTAATGTTATAAATTATTGTCACATTTTCTTTCAATTCAATGGCAGAAAGAGGTCGATGGACTGAGGATAAAGTTAGGAGATATGAGGCAATTACACGAAAACACCCTAGAAAAACTTCAGTCCTTGAAATCAGATTATAAAGATTTAGCAGAAGAGAAGGTATACCCAAAAATTAATTGTGAACAATTTAATAGTGTTGGTGATTAGAGTGGTTAATCTAAAAAAAAAAATTGGCTAGGCAAAAGTGAGTGAAGAACTTCATGATTTAAGGAAAAGACTTATAGAAGAAGAGAAGCAGCGGAAGATTGTTGAGAATGAGTTGCTCCAAATGAAAAGGACTGTGCCTGAAAATGAGAATGATTTTGAGGTAATTTTTTTAATGGTATTTTGAGATAACTTGATATTTACATTTTCACACATAAAAACTGCTGAACAGTTTCATATTACTCTCGCAAATTAATGTTTTCTCAGGATAAGAAAACATATTCTAAAGAAGATACATATGCATATAAAGGATCATCTGGCTTGGGAACTACAATGGGTGTCCGAAAACCAAATCATTCAAGGGAAGCTAACAGTGTTCAAAGGGCGACAATTGCAAAGATATGTGAAGAAGGCAAGATGTTTAATTACGGACTTGTTTATTACAACTATTCCTTTGAATTTATAAGATAATATTCCTTTTTTTTTATAAGAGAATATTTCCGATATATTGATACAAGCTTTTTGGCTTCCCAATTCAGTTGGGCTTCAAAAGATTTTACAGTTGTTGAAGTCTGAAGATTCTGATGTCCAAATACATGCTGTGAAAGTGGTAGCAAATCTGGCTGCTGAAGGTGCGCTCCAATTTCTTAATAATTAATGTCCAATTTCTTAATAATTAATGTCATTAAAAAATCTGTTTCCATTTACATATTTAGTTGAAAAGCCTAGCCCGATTACTCCTTAAAACCTAGGTGTTAAGGAGAGGGGTACTAGAACTTTATAACTAGCACAGAATGGGCAAGTCTAGACGATGTGGGACAACATTCCAACATATTTATCCTTGCCTAAAGTGCGATACAGAATCTTAAGCTCTGATTTAGGAATTCTTCTGTTACTTTCTTTTATCTCTCTCTATCCTCTCACTCGATATGATCAATATCTACTACCCTTATGCAGAATAGACCTCCATATTTTTTGCTGCATTGCATGCTCTAAAGTTTAAAGCTCTTATTAATCTTGTGCCACACAGATGGCTAATATAGTTAACTTATATGATTTACTAAGAAACAGATAATGGAAAGAAAACTTATGATTTTTAAATGAGTACCATCATCATTTACAAGCGTCTCTACGAAAAAATCGATTGTTTATACTGACGTTATGCATTATGAGTAGAAATACTACCTTTAGGAAATTCCAAAGCCCATCCGACCAAAAAAAGGGAAATTCCAAGCCAGACTTTTCAATGAAAGATTAAATGGAAAAATGTATCCTTTGGGGGTGCGAGACTGGGAAAACTTTGGATGTTTTAAATTTTCTTCAAGCCATAGCACCGGGTAAGGTGGTACGGCTTTGATAAAAGAATTCATGTAAAGCAGAGAAATGTTAAATTGAAATTGGTAAATTATTCAAGGTAATCTGCTTATGCTATCGTGAAGTGATCCTGTTTGGCTGTTTTGCATTCTTAGATGGCCTGAGATTGTACTGATTTTTTTTCTTTTGATAGGCTACAAATATAAAGTAACATGTGGGGAGGAAAAGATGTGATCTTATGTCATTGATTCAAAATTGTTGTTTGACAATAGCTCTTATTAAAAAAATCTCAAAAAATTGTTCTTTAACATGTTGTTGCTAAGTCCTAGGATATACTACCATATGAAGGTTTCATTTATTTCCCAGATGCAAATCAAGAAAGGATTGTAGAGGAAGGTGGTTTAGATGCTTTGCTTACGCTGTTGCAAACATCACAAAATTTAACCATTCTTAGAGTGGCTTCAGGGGCAATTGCCAATTTGGCAATGAATGGTAATTCTCAAGTCTTCTCGAGCATATTATACTTAAGTATCTAGACTCTAGCTTTCCTATAAAAAGTGTCTAGCTAGCTGTGTGTATTTCATCTTTTGTTGCTTATGTTATTCCCTTATTTTTTTTTAACTGCAATGTATGTGCTATGCTTACCAACTTTGATATAGTTGCTAAGTTACAAAATGTAGAGCTAAGAAGATCTTTACTCTGATTTTGCTTGAAACTAAGATGTTTCACACGGGTGGCGACTTAATCCTATGGTCTTAATCTGGCTATATAGATGTAATGCTAATCCATGTCCACGTTAAGCATAGTAAGAAGTTCCTGTCTGCAGTTAAACCATAATGCTTTAAAGATTTTTCTTTCTTTTCCTCTCAGAATAGAGGGGACATTGTAAAATTGAGTAGGTTTGAGGATTTCTTGTCATCTTTTGTAGCTTTCTCACATATTAAGGAAAAGTTAAGTTTCTTAAAAAAAGGATGTTTTCCTTAACGTAATTTCCATCACATACAGAAACCTGTAATGAAGTCAACTTGTCCTTTCCAGAAACCTTCAACGTCTTTTAACTTAATTTTTTTCTCTTGAGTTTTGTCAGAGATGAATCAATCCTTAATAATGAGTAGAGGAGGTGGTCAGTTATTGGCAAGGGTAGCATCCAGAACAGATGATCCACAAACTCTTAGAATGGTTGCTGGTGCCATTGCTAATTTATGTGGAAATGGTAAGCTAATCTTAATTGCAGCACTCTTTTTACAAATTCAGCGTTTCTGAGGAAGATATTCCTAGATTTTGATTCAGAAATTATTCATCTTTCTTTGCTGTTCATGACCGTATAACAGAAAAGATGCACGTGATGCTAAAAGAAGATGGAGGCATCAGAGCACTCTTGGGAACAGCTAGATCGGAAAATGCTGATGTCATAGCACAAGTTGCTAGAGGACTTGCTAATTTCGCAAAATGTGAATCCCGAGGAGTCGTTCACGGTTGTTTGAATGCTTTCCTTTTACAATATCAAAGTCATGTGTAATATGCAGCAATCTTTCTTTGTCGTCAATGTAAGATCCTTTTTTCCCTTTTTTGCAGGACATAAGAACGGTCGTTCACTTCTAATAGAAGATGGTGCCCTTACATGGTTGATTGCCAATTCTCACACAACTTCATCATCAATTAGACGCCATATTGAGCTTGCTTTCTGTCATTTGGCACAAAATGGTAAGCATCATGGACATCAGACAAGAAACCCAAGTTTCCTATACTTTTATACCGACATTGTTGTTGTTTCTTGTTTTGATCAATGGTTACATATCATAATGAACTTACTTGTGTGTCTGCAGAGGAGAATGCCAAAGATTTTGTATCTAGCAGAGGGGTGAAAGAGCTTGTGCGAATATCCGTCGAATCCAATAGAGATGATATCCGCAAATTAGCAAAGAAGATGCTGAGACTGAATCCAACGTTTCGAGCCGAGATGCAATTTTAACTAAGACAAAATATGCAAGATTTCCGCAACTATTATGATCGGACATCTGGGGTTCATTGTTAAGCAGAAGAGGGAATTTGGGTAGAAGTTTTGCACTTGCATGGAAATGCACATAGTAGTTTCGCAAAATTGTTCAGTAATTGACTGTGTAAATGTATGGAAGTTTATGCATGTATGGTCAATCATGTAAGACTAATTTTATTCTTTAACTTATGTATATGGTCCAACACAAAATCTTCAATTTCTCCAATGTTTTTTTGTAATTAATTGCTAGGAGATGCATCATTTTCTCTTTAGATTCCAGGCCCTTTACAGTTTCAAATTAGAGCTTTTGTGTTGTTGGGTGGAATGACTAATTTGAAAGGTTTGCCGAAATTTGTGTTCTAATTTGTAAGGTTTGCTGAAATTTGAGTTCTAATTTGAAATTTTTTAAAAGTTTAGAGTTTAAAGTGGAATTGAACCCACAATATCGAGGGTCATGTATATTTTCAAAAAATATATGAATCTCCAAATGAAAATCAAGAAAATAAAGAATTTAGATGCAAATATTCATAATTTATTTCATCTTAACAAAAACCCAAGACACATAATTCTCAGAGAGAGAAAATGTTTGGTACTTCTATTTTTTAGGTAACACAAATTTATGAGTTTGCGCCAATCTAGCACATCTCAAACCATAACTAAAACTTGCAATACTCTATATAGATATAAACAAGTGCCCATGATTGCAGATTGAACTAACAATCTTTATATACCAAAAACATAACTTTACCAGTTAAGCTGCAAGACAACTTCATAGTTATTGAAAACTTAACCTTAAGATTTTTTTAAAGTGAAGGCTGAAAAAAGCTTCCATACGGTGAATTTTTTCCCTTTGTTGTTTCCAAATTCTATGGTATATGGAGAGCAATATTATTAAATTGGTTCTTATATTTACCCTGTTTACCCCCATAGTTTCCAAAATTTTACAACCGGACATTGATTGAGAGTACTATATTAAATAATTTTTTATGTTCTATCTTCACCTAATCTTTAATATATTATTATAATTACAATTATAATCTCTATCTCTACTATATTAAAGAGATTTAAAGAGGAGAAACTTTTAATTTTCTTTTTACTCTTTAACCCCATCTAATATAATATAGACGATGATTTTTTAGTTATTTAAGTCATTTAAACTCTATTTTCTTAATTACTCTTTCTTTATAAAATTTAGTATTTAATATTATTATGTTATTAGGAATCTAATAGATCATATATATTATTTTAGAGATCTTTATAATAAGTGCAATAATTTTTAATGTTTATTACCCGTAGTAAAATACTTTGTCAGATGTATTTTTTTCTTGTAGATAATTCATCTCGAGTTTACGCGCGTGTTATTCAAGTTTTCTTCTAACTGGACTAACTATATTGTAAATATCATCTCTAGATGATGCATGGCCTGCTTGAAATTTTTTTATATGTAATAGTTTAGCTGTAAATATGATAAAATTATCATTTTTATTTTTTTGTTTGTTTTAGATTTACATTATATTTGATTGTTAATGTATTCACTTTAACGTTAATAATAACTTTAAAACTATTCTATAATTTTAAAATTCTTTCATATATCGGAAGCATGTACTTTTCTACTAGTATATTAAAAGTGAGGTGAGAAAAAGAATAATTTTTGAACCATTTTGTCTACTCTTTATATTATAATTTCAAAATTACCTTTAAGTCTATTAATGGTGTACCATTAATGATAATTTTCTTATTTTCTCATTTCTTAAAAAAATGCATCTCTTTAGTAAATTTTTTATTTTCTATTTTTAGGAATGATAATATATTAAGTTATTTCATCATAAGAATATATTAGAAAAATTCAATCAATATAGTCAATTAAAGAATACAACATGTTTTTAGTTCATTTATTAGACAGAGATCAAAGAAATAATATACTAAAAGAATCTGACTAACAAATGTATATGTGATGGTCTTCTAACATAACTAACTTAATCGAAAATATTTTAGTGAATTAGAGTTATAAAAAATATAAAAATTATATCTGTAGTTTTCTAATTTTATTTACTAATAAATGTATTTTATTCAAAAAAATTTACTTATATGATTAAATAATATATAAAAAATAATCAAAATAACAAAAGTGTAGATATCACAAAAGTGCGGTTCACGTGTATTTTAATTAACTAATATATATGATAATTAATTTAACAGAAAAATACAGGCCTGACCCTATAATTTGGGTGATTTTTAATTTAGATCATAGATTTCAGAACATTTCAAATTAAACCCCTTCCAACTTCCGTTTTACTACTCATACCCCTAAGCCTGACATCAATGTTCAAAAATAGAAAATCCATCCCGAAAATCCATTTCTTCGGTGAATCCCTAGCCTTCGTCCTTCTCAAGCTTCTGATATCTGAAATGGTCAGAGGTATTCCTGAATCGTCTCAAATAGTATTCGATTCTTCTCAAAGCCTCTGAATAGTTGAATCTCAGATTTTCATCTCAAATCGTCGCCTTCTGAGACATAGAGGAAGACACCGACGAAGAGGTACGTCGCTCTCCTCCACCTATCTGGAATGATGATACGGCTTCATTCGTAGTAAGCACTAGAACGATGCTTTTACCGTTCAAGATCGCAAACGTTCCATGATTGGGAACGTGCGATCTGGAACGCGGTTCGCATCTCTACCAGCGACTTCTGGTTACACTGGACTTCTGCTTTCAGAAATGACTCCTCTTGTTGCACAAATCTTTTAGTTTTAACATACTTACATTCATAAGTTTGTTTTTTAGTTAGTTTAATGTACTGATAAAAAAACCACGATGGCAGTAATCGTTGGGCTAAGTGATTTCTTTGGGAATTAATAGGATATTTACTTTGTGTAAAGGACCACAAATCTGGAGACGAGCAAGCTCTTACTGTATTACGAACTTACAATGTTATCTCTTCCCTACCTTGAAATTGAAATGTTTTCTTTCTCATAACATATGATAATTAAATTGCTTCTTATGAGAAAATGGATAGATAAAGTCCACTGGTAATGATCTTGCTGTTTGATTTTTTGCTTCTTTTTCAGGTTGTATGAAAATTGTTTGAATGACATTGAGACAACACGGAAATCATGACATCAAGTATGATGATTGGAGAACGAAGGTATTGTGTCATATTCTTGTTTCAGTTCTCGAATATTTCAGTGTTATGGTATCTTAGGGTTTCAGTTGCTTGATGCTTAAATAACACTATCTTCCAAGTGGGTNGATGGGGAGGGGAGGGGAGGGGTGGAGAGATCACTCACCCGTGTGTGAAAAGCAGCACTATCTGAAATCACATTACTCTAAGCAAAATATGTATTTCACTGTGCCTTGTTTTTATATTTGAATAATTTCCAAAACATTTGATTTGTTTCTGGCATGTTCAGATGTCTCACAATATGTGTCCTAGCGTTGGAATTATCAGATATTCAAAAGACATAACAAAAAAGATTATTTAAAATTTTTAGCACTTGACAAGCTTTGGACACGTTTTCACACGTCCGGGGGTTTTGAATTATGTTGGGCATTGTAGTTAACATGTCCTAAATGCCTGACGTGCATTGGACTGTTCCAAAGATTGTTGTGTCCAAAACATGTCCGAATGCAGAGCCGTTAGCAAGGGAGGGTATCTGTATTGATTAGTTGGAATATCCCCCTTTTCCTATAAAAAGTTGGAATATTCCCTTTTCACTATGCCCATCTGTGTCAGCTTTTGAAGTGAGGCTGAACATTTCGTTCATGTTGATGATCTCAAGAGTGGACAGTTTGTGTAACGTTGGGGATATAATGGCAATAGTTAACACAATTGGTTCGGGAGAATTGCATTGCAGACTAGATCTTCATTCTGCAACTATTTTTCATGAGTTATTCTTGGAACGAGACCAAGAATTGAAAGCAGGTATCTCTTATTTAAAAAAAGAGATTGATAGCAGGTATCAATATCAGATCAATTCTTAACCAAGAACTACAAATATATGAAAACATCATGATGCACGCTGTTTAAAGCAACTTCTGGTTATTATTTTTTTATTCTTTCAAGTAAAAACAAATTGTTATTCATTTATTCTTTCGAATGGATACAAAAACTTTCAAACATGGAATTCTTGTTGTCCTAAACTGTGAAGAGAAATTTGGAAAGGAAGATATTTGTTTATGGGGTTGCAATCACTCATAGGAGTTTTCATCTATTCAGCTTTCTGAGTTTTCTTAATATTATTTTCATTATGAATGCGTGTTCTGTCTTTATGTAAATGTGGTTCTAGATGTAATATGTGATCAATGGATGTTTTTTGACTCTCACTTTACGATGAGTACTCTAGCAGGTGGGCATCTGCCAGAAGAAGTGGGATGACTGTCTTAGGGAAAGTTGCCGTTCCAAAGCCCATAAACTTACCAAGTCAAAGGTATTTTCTACATTCTGTCTTTATTATTGTTGTTTTTGCTGTCCTTAATGTCTTCATTATCATTGCCATGATTTTTACTGTCCTTAATGTTGCAGCTGTACATGTAATTTTGATTAGTCATATTTTGCTGTTATTAAGGTTTAGCCCATAACCCAACGTGCTTTACCTTCTGAAATTCTGTTTCTCTTTGTTTTTTTAAGGTTAGAGAACCATGGTCTAGATCCAAATGTGGAGATCGTACCCAAGTAAGTAATTTGTTATAAGTCTCTCTATGTGTGAGTGTGGGTGGGTGACTCTGTCTATATATGTAGTCGTTGTTTGGGAAGCTCTTCGAGCAATATCTTTGTTAGTAATGTTTGACTATTGGTTGACATAAGTGGTATATTTTTGCTCTACTTATAGGGGTACCCTCAGTTGGGGCAATAGATCATGTTCGTCTACGTCAAATGCATGGGGCTCCTCTTCACTGTCTCCAAATACCGATGGTGGTATTGGGTCACCTAGCTATGTGAGTGGCCGCCCATCATCTAGTGGAAGTGGCACTCGACCATCAACAGCTGGTAGTGACAGAGCTCATGAACACACTTCTAATGCATGGGGTCCAAATTCTAGGCCGTCATCAGCCTCTGGTGCAGTCACATCAAATCAAACATCACTTGCGTCTTTGCGTCCTCGCAGTGCAGAAACAAGACCTGGTAGTTCGCAGTTGTCGAGGTTTGCAGAGACCTTGTCTGAAAATTCAGTTGCTTGGAATAGTGATGCAACTGCAGAGAGATTGGTACGGTCCTTTGATTAATAAACTGTTTGCTTGAACCCATGCTTTTCTAAAAGAAGCTCAATGTTTTTGAAGGAGAAAAATTTGTTGTATTGCTAGAATATTATAGTTGCTGGATATGTCCTTTAATTCAGTTTTAGCAACCATGTGATGCTGTTAGCTATTAATTGGAAAAGAAGAAGTTTGAATGTGTAGGCTGTCGAGTTCCTTTGAACTCAATGCGGTAGGCTGACAAGATGCAATTTTGATTTGGTGCTGCCACATTTATGTGGCTCTTTCTTTTGAATCTTACTATATAATGGTCTTATTCATACAATATTTGCATGCAGGGAGTGACACAACGTAAGGATGAGGGCTTTTCTTTGACAACTGGAGATTTTCCAGTGCTTGGTTCTGAGAAAGACAGTGTTAGAAAAGACGCCGAGTCACATGGTACCATATTTATGCATAATCGGAATCAATAACATTATAACCTAAATCGTCTTTCCTCTGTACTTGTTGTAATCTCTATTCGTGTCATTGATGATTTGCCTGGTTTTGTAGTTTCAGAAGGATATAACATGTTTCTTGGCTGATGCTCTGATTTCTGCATAAGAGGCCTTCAGTTATTATGCCTACTGTCTCAAGCTAAATTGACGCTTATTGTTTGAGGGGTAGATTTTGAGCATATATTTGTTGGTGGTCTTTTTGGAGGAGCATGGAATGATTTCTGTTGTATGTTGAGATCTATATGATCGTGTGGTAGAATAATCTTTTGGATACCTTCTTCATGTTGCTTGTGCTCCCTCCCAAAAAAAAAACCAACTGTGTCATTGTTATCATAGATTGTTTCCTCGTGGATTTGCATATCATCTTCTAGTTATCTAACTAAATGATTCTAGGTTATGGTCCCTTCTATTTCTACATCTTAATGCATAAGATAGTGCGGCTTTATGGTTTTTTTTTGGGTAAAAAATTTTCTTATTCTCTTGCATAAGTATAAAATACTTATCAAACAATCAACCATTTTATGATAGATCATGAGTCAGTTCGTCCCCGCTCATCTTGTGGAGTAAAAGAGGGCTATGCCCCTTCGGTAACTGGTATGCGTCCTTGCTTATCTTGTGCCTATTGCCAATTTGTGTAAACGTTTCAGCAATCTCTCATTGTATGAAATTTTCCTTGGTTATTGTGTTTAACTTTCTCAGATGATGTAACTTCGAGTGCTACTGCAGAGAGTTCGACAGTGAATTCATGGAGAAGAGATAATCCCGGATATGGTGAAGATGGAGTTAGATCCAGTATGGAGAAATGGCCGGGGCATTCCCAACCTTATCCTGGTACTGGTATTCCTCCCCAGCATTATGATGCTTGGCATTGCATGCCAGTCAATAATCCACAAGCTGGAGTATGGTATAGAGGTCCTAGAGGAGGTCCTCCATTTGGAACCCCAGTTGCTCCTGGTAGCTTCCCTATGGAACCATTTCCGTACTTTCATCCACATATTCCCAATGGTGGCATTCCCAATCCACAGCAAGGTCCTCCTCCTGGATCTGGACCGAGGGGACCCCATCCTAAAACTGGAGACATGTTCAGACCCCCAATGCCTGATGCTTTTATTCGACCATCTATGTCTATGTCGATCAGACCCGGCTTTTACCCTGGCCCAGTTGCCTATGAGGGTTATTATGGGCCTCCCATGGGCTACTGCAATTCAAATGAGCGAGATGCTCCATTTACAGGAATGGGGCCAGGTTCCTCTGGTTATAACAGGTACTTGAACCAAAATGCTCCTGATCCTGGTAACTTCCTTGGAAGAATCGGTGGATGTGGTTCAACTGGCAATTCATCAATGTCAGAACAAATAGATTCAAGTCATTCCCGTGATACCCAACGACCTTATAGGGTTCTTCTGAAGCAGAACAATGGTTTGGATGACAAAAATGAAGAACAATATGCAGAAATCTCTTCAGCAAAGGTTGGCCAACCAAGACCATCTTCATGGGAAAAGGACTGGGGATCAGATCAGAAGAAGGAAGAGAAGACAGACGTAAGGAGAAGACCGACGGGTGAAGTAACATTTCGGGCTTCTTCCAGCCAAGGAGCTAATTCGTCTTACACTGTCGAAGTCAAGTCTCATGAAAGTGTGGGGAGTGTGAAAGTTGTTGATGACGTGCCTCAAAAGAAATTGGAAGATGGAGCTTCTAATTTCCCAGAAATTCGACAATCGCCGCCAGCTGCCCCTAAAGATCCTAGCTTGATTCAGAAGATAGAGGGATTAAATGCTAAAGCTAGGGCGTCTGATGGACGGCATGATATTGCACCTGTACCCAAGGAGGATGGAAGTAATAAATTTCGTGCTAATAATGTTAGAGGTAATTGTTCTACTGATGAAGATAGTGATACTGTTTATGGTGAAAAGATTTCTGTCAGTGGCTTTATTAACCCTGCCTCCAATGAGATGAGTGTGCATGCTGGAGATAAGAGGCATGAAACAGGAAGCTTTGGAGTGTCCCCCAGGTTTGTTTTAGTTTTGCGCATTTCTTTACTGTTTGAGAATAGTTAGAGTGAGTTTATCTACTAAATTACAGGAGATCTACTCATGGGATTCAAAATAGAGGTGAACGTGGCAGAGGAAAATTTAACACTCAGGAAGTTGATAGATGGAAGAAAAGATCTCCAATTGACGGTCCAGGCGTTTTATCATCGTCTTATCCGGAAACTTCTAATGTTCATGTCAAAGATCATGATGTGGTTGTTGCTACTGAAAAGGTGGAGCCATGTCCTCCAGAGAGGCATGAGGTAGAAGCAGTCCAACCAATGTTAGATTCAAGTGACGGCCATGCACAGGTAATATGTTTGATTTGTTACCTTCTAGCTTATGTGCAGGTGAATTGTGAATATTTACATTCTGGATTTTTAATCAGCGTGCTAAAATGAGAGAGCTAGCAAAGCAACGTACTAAACAACTGCTGGAGGAAGAGGAGGAACGTACGAGAAAGCAAAGAGCTAAGGCTTTGGCAAAACTTGAAGAGTTGAATAGGCGTGCACAAGCTGGTGTGGGGCCAATTCGGGGGCTTGTAAGTGCTCCAGATGATATGCTCAGTAAGAAGCCAGAGGAGTGCCAAAGTGAAGTGATAGTGGCTGGTAATATTTTGGAAGTACCAACCTCTGTTGTGGCTTCTGACCTTCATATAGTACATGATAGTGAGCATAGCAACAATCTAGCTGAGAAGTTACCTAGTGAAATGCATTTGAAGACACGGGTAAGCTTCCATGAGGAAGTTGTAGTTGGAGTTGGACATGATCAATCTGTGCCCTTGAAGCAAGATGCTAGTGTTTCTGTTGCAGCTCGTGGTGATAGCGCTCCTCAGGTTCGTGATACCTTGAAGCATAAGCGTGTGAGCTACAAACAAAAGCAGAATATTATGTCTGAGAAGAATTATACTGAAAAGGTTATTTCAAACATTGTAACTGAGGCACCAAACATTCAAATTGAAGCTGCAGCTGACCCTAATGCATCTCTTGGGGACTCTAGCCTGCTCAGGAAGTTGAACCCTGTGGTTGAGTCCATGCATGCAAGGAAGAAAAGCAACAGGAGTGGGAAGGGTAAAAACAAAGTGGAAGAGGTTTCTTTGTCAGCTTTATCATCATCAGTATCAAAAGCAACAAAATTTACAATTGAAAGCGGTAAGTCAAAGGAGTCTGAGTCTGAAACAGTTTCCACTTCAGTTCAGCCAGTGACAAATGCCAAAGAAGCAAATCAGTTTCCAGACCAGCTTCCTTTACCAAATGAAGAGCTCAAAGATGGAGGAAATGTCCAGTGGAAGTCTCAGAATTATCGCCGGATGCCTAGAAACCTGCAAAATAGGTCTGTGGACAAATTCCATGCCAATGAAGCTGTCATATGGGCACCTGTGCGTTCATTCAACAAAACTGAGGCCACAGATGAAGCCAGTCAAAAGAATGAAGCGGAGGCAGTCATTTCATCTGCAAATATTGATACTAGAGTGCAGAATAATCCAAAAAATAAGAGAGCGGAAATGGAGAGATATGTCCCAAAGCCTGTAGCCAAAGAAATGGCACAACAAGGTAGCATTCAAAGTTCACTTGATCAGGTATCCTCAGATGAGAGTCAGGCACGTTCTAGTTCTCAAGGCATTGATAGTGCAGCTGGGAATGTGGGGCCTGCCACCCTGTCTAGGAACAGGGATGTTAGAAATCACAAGCAGAGTAAATTGCATGGGCTGTGGCAGCAACGCGGATCCACAGAATTGACAAATGGGCAAAGTTTGCCAGATCAGACCATTACAAAAGTATTAGAACATGCTCAGGGAAACTTGGCTAACGAGCAATCCAGTTATTATGATGAGTGGAATCCTCCTGATGGGTGGAACAATCCCATACCCGAGTCTGTTCCACCTGTCACTCGTAATGTTGGTAGAGATCAAGGTGTGACAGGCAGAGGAAAGAGACAGCATAATAGGGGAAACAGAGGTCTGAGAAATAACAATGATGTAGATCAAAAGAACAACAGTGGAGAGGACGAGAAAATCTCTACTCAATCTATGGTTACTGAGTTGAGCCAAAGAGATTTTCCTGCTGCTTCAAAAGATAATCGAGGCATTGGGGAACGAACATCGTCTCATTGGCAACCCAAATCTCAGGGGTTTTCATCCACTAATCAACGGGGGTCCAGGTCAAGTGATGGTCATAAGGAGTCTGCTGGTGATCATGTGGCCCCTCTTCACCAAGATCAATCTATCAATGAAAAAAGCATTGTGAATGGACCAAATGAAGCACGAGAGGCTAAGAGAGAGAAGAAAATAATCTCACATAGTGGACGCCCTCATTCCCCAAATCTGGGTCCTGCTAATCCAGTTGAACTTGCTCCGGCGAATATGGATGCCAGACTGGAGCAGCAGCGTTCATCTTCATCATTTCCTAGAAGTGGAAATCATAATAATAGCCGTGTTGGCAGAGGGCCAGAATCTCAGAGGGATTCAAGCTCTTTCGGACAGGATAACAAGCAGCATAATCAACCTGCTTACAGGGAAAGGCAGAGGAACAATACGCATTATGAGTACCAGCCTGTTGGAGTACAAAACAGTAATAACAAGTCATGGAACTATGACGGACCTAAAGATAGCACCCAACAAACAAGTTCGAGGTACAGGGAGAGGGTCCAAAGTCACTCAAGGCACGGTGGAGGGAACTCTTAGGGCCGGCATGCAAATGTGCATAAGACGTTTGAGGAGATGCTGCTAGCTATGATGAGCAGGATTTTGGAATATCCGCCAAGACTAGGTTCTTTGACTGATTAGAACCACTGCATCCTTTCATAGCTGGTTGATCATGTGTTTTTAGGTACGTGAAGCAAATATTTTATTTCATCCGTATATTTTTAGAATTCCAAATCTCATATAAAACGAACGACAAACTACAGAGAGCAGCTGGGAGCAGCTTACGTGGTACCGCAGTCCGTTGAGTGTTGAACGGAGATGATTATGCGCGCTTGGTTTCTATTTGAATATG
This sequence comes from Datisca glomerata, assembly GCA_003255025.1. Taxonomy (NCBI): domain Eukaryota; kingdom Viridiplantae; phylum Streptophyta; class Magnoliopsida; order Cucurbitales; family Datiscaceae; genus Datisca; species Datisca glomerata. The sequence continues at coordinate 58,975 of QANY01002979.1, read as the reverse complement.
AACGGTGTATTTTTTGAGCCATGTTTCCTGACAATTATTCCTATTCGTACACAATATGGAATGAATTAATGAAGCTTTCTTGATCTTGCACAGTTTACTATGCCTGCCCCCGTTGTAGAATTTGCAGAATTTTCTGTTCGGGAAAACTAGTAGAATAAATTTAACTGAGAATCAATATTGCAGCTTCCCTAAAATCAGTATTTCTGCAGCAAAAGTGATTACTGCGGAAGATGCAAACTAGATGCGTCAAACTCTGCCTTAAGAAATGTTAGTAATTAGTTGATTGGGGTTAAAGCAATTTTGTAAATTCCAAATTTGTAAGAAATACGATGATCCTTGAGTTTATTAAAAAAGGAAAAAATGCGAGCCCCTATTAGACCTCTTGGACTTGTATTAAGAATTAATAATACTATATCAGGTCAGGCTAGAGCGATTTCCTGTCACTGGAAAAGTAATTGAAGTAAAATTTATAAGAAAAGTTGAATTCAAACTGTAATACAAATGCTTTATGATTTAAGGGAGTAGAAAGATATTACGATGTTATTTACAAAAATTCAGGTAGCGTAAATATCCTATCCTAATGGGGTATGGGTCATTGTATAACTTCTAATCAAGTTAGTGAGATTTTATGGTTTCACGATTCTATCTAGCATTCATGATCTTATGATTTTGTCTAACCTTCATGTTCATGATTCTTAAGTATAATTTTTTATTACGAGGATCTTTGTTATAACCTTTAATTACTAGGATCTTTGGTATAACCTTTAATTACTAGGATCTTTGGTATAACCTTTATTATATTTTTTATCTAGGATTAGTAGGATCTTACAATCCCATTATGATCTTACGTACTACGAATCATAATTTTAAAAGATATTTATAAGAAAATAATATAATATTCATTTAGTCTGATTAATTTTTAAGTTGTTATTTATTTATTAAATTTCATTTAGTAAAAAAGTGAAATTTATCATTTATTTTACAATTCTATTCACGAATTTTAATATGTAGCTTGTAAATTGTATTTTTTTCACAATATCACTAGTATATAATAGGATCTTACGATCCATGATTTAATCTTACGATCTGATTCGCGAGACTTCTCACAATCCAGTTAGAATTTTGATTCCGATAACATTGGTATGGATACCAGTAAATGGATATTATAATAGGATATGGATGTTATTAAATGGATACCATAATGGGGTATGAATATTACTAAATGGTTTTGGAGTGGATATGGATATACTTAATAATTATCCCTGCAAATTTAGGAGGGTGCGGTATTTCGGGTTTTAATGTAATTTTTAAAATAAATTCTGAAAATAATTTAATTTTGAAACTAATTTTAAAATTACGCTAGAAGTGGCCACGTTGGAAGACGTCTTTTACAAAAAAGACTTCAAGTTGGCAAAAGACGTCTTCAGTGCACGTACACCCCATGTTATAAAAATCATCAACACAACCCTGCATACAAAAACCATCCATCCTGCAGAATATTTTATAACATTCTCAATGAAACAACATACATTTTTAACATTCTCAATGAAACAACATACATTTTTAACATTCTCAATGAAATAACATACATTTTTAACAAATTTTATTACTTTACAATATATTATTAAAAATTCAAATACAAAAAATATAAATTAATCACGTTCCACACGGTGGTCGTCTTCTCATTCTTCTTGGGCGTCTTTCATATGTTTGTAATTGAGTTACTTGTGATGATGAACCTTCCTCCATAATAGTTGTTGCTACATTTTCTTCCTCTACAATAAACAGCGGGTCTTCCTTCACAATATGTGGGTCTTCTTCATCCTCAATAGGAGCATCTTCCACAACATGTGAGTTTCGGGCATTTCTTCTACCTCCTCCTCCAAGAGCACTAGCTCGTCCTCCTCTACGCTGTTGAGGTTGATGAAATGGTTCGGAAGTAGAACCAAGTTGAGTCACCGACTCACCTCCAAATGTATAAAAGACCGGCGGTGTGTATGGCTCGTCTCGAGGTATGTGTGATTCTTGTTGATTTTTTTGAGATGAGTTGTGCACTCCATGCCTTCGGGATAAAGGAGCTTGATAAGCCGCATTCGCTTGTCTTATTGTTTGTGTGGTTGTCTCACACACATTACGGATTTGAGGCATTATCCAAGACAATTCAGTATCATCAAGTGTCAAATTGTTAATATTGTCCAGACTCTCCGTCTGCATAGATAAATAAGACATTATATAAGTTACTTATTAAATGACCATATAAGCCTCATTAATTACATAATTAATAAAAAAATTACCATTAAATCATATAACGCTCCCTGTTGAGTTATGTATCACCGTGTGATTCTCTGAGACTATAACATGTATGAGCTGTCAAGTCCATGTTCATCCACGTGCCCCTCAGCAATGTGTGTCCTACGCTCATCCCATCACTCGATGTTCGCCTGATGTTGGATGCCCCAATTTAGTTCATTTCTCCCCCTTAAGTCTATCTCTCAATGTATACCTAGGTTTTGAGAAGTTCTTGCTAGTGATTTGAGAGATTAAAAAAAAAATTGTGAATGAGAGTGAGATAAGAGTAAGAGGATGTAATGCCGGTGAAATGTCAGTAAAACTTCGGCCACAATCGACGGCGAAAGGCGGCGGGAAAGGGAGGCGTTTGCGGGCTGAGGCGTTCTTCTTCGCAGTCGCGGGTATTAAAAAGGAAAATGTGGAAGGCGTCTTTGCAAAAGACGCCTTCGACTATTAGTGAATGCGTTTTTTGCAAAGACGCCTTCGACAATTAGTGAAGGCGTATTTCCAAAAGACACCTTTTACCTTATTTTTTAAATTAGTTTCAAAAATACCGTATTTTAATTATTTTTTTCCAAAATTACCGTAAAATACTCAAAAATCCCGGTATTTGGGTATCCATCTAATTCACCTCGATATTAATTAATAATATATGAAAAAACATTTTTGACAATTATTTGCATTAGAGAGGACAAAACTCATGATTTAGAATAGAGGAAATATCCTGTAGTTGTTTCTTGTTTTGATGAATGGTTACATATCATAATGAACTTGTGTCTACAGAGGAGAGTGCTAAAGATTTTGTGAGTATCCAGCGAATCCAGTTGAGATGATATCCACAAATTAGCGAACAAGATGCAGAGATTGAATCAAACATTTTGAGCTGAGATGCAATTTTATCTCTTAGAGAATATGTAAGATATGCGCTACTACTCAGCTAGGACATCTGGGGTTCATTGTTAAGCAGAAGAGGGAATATGGGAAGAATTTTCCCACTTAGATGGATATCCACATAGTAGTTTTGCAAAATTGTGCAAGCAATTTTAGTGATTGACTGTAAATGTATGGAAGTTTATGAAACTGTAAGTAACAACCCCCCACCCCACACCCCACCTTTTAAGCACTCCCTTCTGGGGAGATGGAAAAAGTAATAGAAATTGCTGGCTGCCATAAGCTGTCAAACTAAGAAAAATCAACAAGTATTTTGCACGTATGATCAATCGTGTAAGACTAGTTTTATTCATTAACTTACATATATGATCCGATAAAAATATTCAATTTCCAATATCTTTTGTAATTGGGTCTCACAAAAAATAAGGACAATTACATTGGTTTTCCAAATGCATCAAACGAACAGTTTAGGCCACACAGTATGTCACGTGTAATACTCTAGAAGATGATTAACTTGAAATTATACTAGTAGAATCAGTAATGTTATGCCTCATCTGCTTCAAAAACTTGCACATAGACTCAAGGTCGTTGCTTGACTTGTCAAAAGAAAAAGAATCCGTTGTTTGCTAGAATGACAGTTTCACCTTTAGGATAGTAAGGGGATGTCCCTGTATGAAACGATCTTATTTGAACAATCTAGACAATTGAAAAATAATTTTACAATGCAGATAAGATCAGTACGGAAATAAATTTTTTTAAATCAAATTAGCTTTTATTTTGGGCCGACATGAACCTTTGAAAAGTAATTTAATGCTCGCCAAATGAGCATAATTAGTTTTTAAAGTTCTCTCATTGCTTACAAGATCAATGTTCAAGGGGTCCTCTTGCAAAAGATCGTAATTCTTCACCATTTTCTCTACTCTTCTACTTTGTCATTGGATGCTCCGAATTCTTTCTTACTGAAGAACTTGAGAGCATTCTTTGTAAGCCTTCACTTCTTTTGGAACTTGAGGGTTTTCTCTCACCTCAGCTGTCTAGGCCTCCTTAACAATTTGACCCACAGATACTCTCCTCTCCGGTTCTCCCAAACAAGAGAGGATCTCTTTCGGATTATCACACATCTATCTCATTTGCATATTGTTACAGAATGTTATAGGATAATACAAGTTGTCAATTACCTTATTATAGGGATCTTAATTGTATAGTAATTAGCTTAATTATAGGGATCCTAATTGTATAGTAATTAGCTTAATTATAGGGATCCTAATTAGGTAGTTTCTTAAGATAGTTTCCCAGCTTTGTATATATATGTGTATATTCTTCACAGAAATTATAGAGAAAACAATTTTTTTTCATCTCAAATATCGTGGTATCAGAGTCATAGACGTGCAAATCGAGGTTTCTTTTTATCAGTTAAAATTAGGGTTTAGCATTTTTTTAGGGTTCCACCTTGGACAACCCTTTTGGAGTGGCCCTTTGTTCTCATCGCCCATCCAGAAAGGAAGCCCAGTCGCTGACCACTGCAAGCCCGAAGTCCAGTGCCCGGAAGCCTTGTGCGTGAGTCTCACGCGCCCCCGCGAATTTCTGCCACTCTCCAACGCGCCAGCGCGTGGAGGCGCGTGACGCCTGAGTTCATCTCTGGCAGCCTCCGTATGATTCATCAGCGTTTCCCTGCTTCGTCTGTACCTGTTGCCTTGTGTTCGTAGAGGTTTGGGTTATTCTATTTTCGGGTTTCTTGCGTTTTAGCCCTATTTTTTTCGCTGTTGCTGCCTTGTTGATTCCTTTTTTACTGGTCTTCTCTTCTGTTTCTGCATATTTGGTGTGATGGCTGAGAATAAATCTTCTATCACGACGGATGTGGTACTTATAATGTCTAAAATCACGGACCATAAGCTAATGGATTTGAATTCTTTGGATTGGAGTAAGACCGTTTGACTATATCTACGGAGTATTGAAAAAGATACTCATTTGACTTATGATCCCCCTCAAGGTGATTCGAGGAAGACATGGCTCAGAGAGGATGCTCGCTTGTTCCTGTAGATTCAGAATTCTATTGATAGAGAGATAATTAGCTTGATTAAGCATTGTGAATTTGTTAATGAACTGATGGATTATTTAGAATTCTTGTACTTTGGAAAAGGGAACCTCACTCGTATTTATGAGGTTTGCAAAGCGTTTTACCGTGCGAAAAAACAAGATCAATCTCTTACGAATTATTTTATGGAGTTTAAGAAGACATATGAGGAGCTTAATATGTTGCCGCATTTTAGTCCTGATGTGAAGGTTCAGCAACACCAATGAGAGAAATTGGCCATCATGAGTTTCTTGGTTGGCCTTCCCTCTGATTTTGAGATTGCTAAATCTCAAATTATTTCTGGTTCTGAGATCTCCTCTTTACAAGACGTATTTAGTCGCGTACTCCGTACATAAAGTACCCCTCTGGTTCAACTTAGTGGTGCTTTGGTAAGTTGAAATAATGATTATACACTGGGGAAACCAAGTGGAAACAAAGGAGGTGGCTCGCACGGGTTTGAATCTCGAACACAGGAATCTGGTGGCATTGTGTGTCGATACTGTCATAAGCCAGGACATACAAAGTTTGAGTGTAGAAAGCTTCAGTTCAAAAATCAAAAACCTCACTCGGCACATATTGCATTCACTAATGACCCCCTTGAGAAATCGGTCCTTACTTCTGCTAGTGCATTTGACAAGTTCTCACAGTATCAAGAATCACTAAAGCATTCATCTACCGTTTGTCACTGATGTTGCTGATTCAGGTAAACCAAATAAGTGTCTTCTTTCCTCATCCTCCAAATGGATCATTGATTCTGGTGCCACAGATCATATGACAGGTAATTCTGGTTTCTTCTCTACTTTCCAGTCATACACTTCTACCTCTACCGTTACTTTGGCTGATGGGTCACCATCTTGTGTTCATGGGTCTGGCACGATTACACCTACCCCTCAACTTCCTCTGTCATCAGTCTTACATCTACCGAATTTATCTTTTGATTTAATCTCTGTAAGCCAGCTCACTTGCAATCTTAACTGTTGTATCTCATTTTTTCATAATCATTGCTTATTTTAGGATCTTATGACGAAGAAGATTATTGATAAAGGACATATTGATAAAGGACATGAGTCTGAAGGCCTCTACATTCTTGACACACCAATACCAAAATATGTTGCTTGCAATAGTGTCATTTCTCCTTTCGAGGCGCATTGTAGGTTGGGCCATCCATCTCTCCATTTACTTAAGAAACTTTGTCCACAGTTTAGTAAGGTGTTTTCATTAGATTGTGAGTCGTATCAGTTTGCAAAACATCATCGTCTCAATTCAAGCCCAAGAGTCAATAAATGTGCTAGTATTCCTTTTGAGTTGGTTCATTATGATGTTTGGGGTCCTTGTCCTTTTGTCTAAACCTGGATTTAAGTATTTTATTACCTTTGTGAATGATTATTCTCGTGCAACTTGGTTAGATTTAATGAAAAGTCGTTCTGAGTTGTTTTCTATTTTTTGTGCGTTTTATGCTGAGATTAGAACTCAATGTAATGCTTCAATCCACATTTTCCGAAGTGATAATGCCAAGGAATATATATCGGCTTTCTTTCAATCTTATATGGTTAAGAATGGCATGCTTCATGAAACTTCTTGTATTGATACTCCATTCCAAAATGGAGTGGCATAACGTAAGAACACACATCTTATTGAAACTGCACGAGCCCTCTTATTTCAAATAAATGTTCCTAAAACTTTTTGGACCGATGTAGTTTCTACGTGCATGCTTTCTCATTAATCGTATACCATCATTTGTTCTTCATGGTGAGATCCTTTACAAAATCCTTTTTCCCAATAAATCATTGTTTCTTGTCGACCCTAGGGTATTTGGTAGCACTTGTTTTGTTCGGGATGTTCGTCCGCATGTCATTAAGTTAGATCCCAAGTCTTTGAAGTGTATCTTCCTTGGTTATTCTCATCTTCAGAAAGGTTATAGGTGTTACTGTCCCAGTCTTAACAAATATTTTGTCTCAATTGATGTTACCTTCATGAAAGACATTCCTTACTTCCATCTTCTCCTCTTCCCGCTCATTAGGGGAAGGATGATAATTTGTTAGTTCATTCCATCGTATCATATGAACCTGTCTCGGAGTTTTCTCCTATCAAGTATTCTATTACTCAAGTCTACTCCAGGCTTAAACCTCCTTATTCATGTCCTGCATCGGCTCCTTTGTCATCAGATTCAGTCTCGAGCGATGATCTTCCTATTGCGTTACGCAAAGGTAAACGTCGGTGTACTTATCCTATTTCTTTTGTTGTTTCTTATAACTGCTTGTCATCTTCCTCTTGTTCTTTAATTTCATCCCTTGATTCTATCTATATCCCTAAAACTGTTCACAAAGCCATCTCTCATCTTGGTTGGCATCATGCAATGATAGAGGAAATGAATGCTTTAGATAACAATGGAACTTGGAACTTGGTCCATTTACCTTCAGGGAAACGGGCTATTGGATGCAAATGGGTGCTCACGGTTAAAGTCAATCTGGATGGGTCAATTGCTCGATTGAAAGCCCGTTTTGTCGCTAAGGGATATGCTCAAACCTATGGAGTGGACTATTCTGACACTTTTTCTTCGGTTGCTAAATTGACATTTGTTCGATTGTTTATTTCTTTGCCAGCTACTCATCATTGGCTTTTGCATCAACTGGACACCAAGAATGCTTTTCTTCATGGTGACCTTCAGGTGGAGGTGTATATGGAGCAACCTCCTGGTTTTGTTGCTGAGGGGCAGTCTGGGCTAGTTTGTCATCTTCGAAAATCTCTGTATGGTTTGAAACATAGTCCTTGTGCTTGGTTTGGGAAATTTAGTCAGGCGGTTGAAAAGTTCGACATGATGAAGAGCAAATCTGACCATTCTGTGTTCTACAAACAATCAGAAGCTGGTATAATTCTTTTAGTTATGTATATGGATGATATTGTAAATACTAGAAGCGATACTACTTGAATCTTATCTCTTAAGTCTTTCTTTCATACTCAGTAAAACATAAAGGATTTGGGGATGCTAAAGTATTTCTTGGGTGTTGAAGTCACAAGGAGTAAAAATGGTATATTTTTATCTCAGAGAAAATATGTCCTTGACTTATTAACTGAGACAGGAAAATTGAGGGCAAAGCCTTGTAGTACTCCAATGTCTCCTCACTTGCACTTTACGGGAGATGAAGAACTAATGAAAAATCTTGAGTGATACAGAAGATTGGTTGGAAAACTTAATTATCTTACAGTGACTCGACCAGATACTACATATTCCATCAATGTTGTTAATCAGTTTATGTCATCCCTAACAATTCATCATTGGGCAACGTTAGAACGGATTTTGTGTTATTTGAAATGAGGGTCTGGACGTGGTATCTTATATGCAAATCATGGGAACACTCATATTGAATGTTTTTTAGATGCAGATTGGGCATGTTTCAAAATAGATAGAAGATCCACTTCAGGTGATTGTATTTTCGTTGGAGGAAATTTGGTCTCATTGAAGAGTAAGAAGCAGAGCGTTGGGTCAAGGTCTAGTGCAGAGTCAGAATATAAGGCTATGACACAGTCTGTGTGTGAGATAATGTAGATATACCAACTCTTGACTGAAATAAGTCTTAAAACTTCATTACCAGATTACCAGCAAAATTGTCGTGTGACAACCTAATTGCCCTTCATATTGCATTTAATCTTGTATTTCATGAACGAACTAAGCACATTGAAATTGATTGTCACTTTGTTCGTGAGAAAATTCAGCAAGGTTTGATTTCTATAGGATATGTGAAGACTGGAGAGTAATTAAAGAATATCTTTACAAAAACTCTAAATAGGGTTCGAGTTGATTATCTTTGTAGCAAGCTAGGCATGATTAATATCTATGTTCCAGCTTGAGGGGGGTGTTACAGAATGTAACAGAATAATACTAACTATCAATTACCTTATTCTAGGGATCCTAATTGTATAGTAATTAGCTTAATTATAGGGATCCTAATTAGGTAGTTTCTTAAGATAGTTTCCTAACTTTGTATATATATGTGTATATTGTTCACTGAAATTATAGAGCAATTCTTTTCATCTCAAATATCACATATTTCCAAAAATAAATCGTATCTTCAAGTAATCAACCAGTGTTCTCTTATCTACAACTGACAGACATGAAATAAACGAGAGCTAATACAAAACCTGTCAGACATGAAATAAACGAGAGCTAAGGTACAACTTACCTCTCCTTGAGAAAGACTATGAAAAGACGGGCATAACATAATCTTAAGAAACGAATTCCTTGGTTATTCTGGGTTGTTTTAGAGTTTCGAATTAAAACTCGAAAAGGTTTTAAAAAATAATGAATGATATACAAGCAATGTGTCTTACATTTACAGTGGGCTCTCACCAACCCTGACTGAAGTTCAAATAAAGCAGAAAAAGAAAGCACAAACACCGGATGATCAAAACGCACATTGATTTCTACTCAAATATGGAGGTATAGGGTAGTGAACTCCAAGTGACAACATTCGCCATATCAAAACTCTACATACAAGCTACCCGCAATCTCCACATGTAAAATCTATGGTATTTGGCACAGGAAGAAAAACTTCTAAACAATCAGTACTTGGGATTTCAATGGGATAGAACCTCTGAAAGACGATCTTGTGCATCAAAAGGAATTTCCCTTCCTGGAACCTGGACCTTGAGGAGATTAGTGTACCTGTCAAAAGAAAATTACAGGTCTAGTCAAATTAAGACAATTTTTGTTTCCAACGAAAGTAAAACAGAGGTCTCATTCAACCACTCACTCTGCTACTGTGAACAAGTGCTCGTGCTCCAAAATAAATGCAAGCAAGGCCTGTAGATGGAAAGATAACATTATCAATAATCTCATTGCAATGCCACATCACCAAAAAAAGGGGTAAAACACGCTACGCATGAATTCAAATGACTTGCCTCAAATGGCATGTTTAATAGTTCATAGTAAGTACGAACACGATCAAGTCTTTGCTGAACTGCATCACTATTAATTGATGGGATGGCCGCCAATGCCTGGTTTAGACAAAAGAAACTAATTATGATAATAGTCATTGAAGTTAATAGAAGGTGGATTTATTTCCACCTATGGTTATAAAGCTTATGGCTTTTGAGAGTCCCCTTTCAAGAAAAAAGAATGGTTCACTTTTATCATTCGCAACTCCAAAAGTGATCTAAACAGTGAGGCAATCTCATGGCACGGATGAAAAGTACCACAATCCTAGGTTAATTAGTTCAAAGTTCCGTAAACCTACCAGTTTTACTAATTTCAATCTAGCAACATGAAAACCTTAAATTTGACCTTGTAGGAATTTAGTGAGCGAATATTAGGAATTTAGTGAACGAATATTAACACAGTTCCTCTTCGTGACACTCAAGCTTCCGTTCAGAGGCTCTTGGTCATCAATATAGTCCATTCATCTGAATCTGGTAAAAATATACATATTGGACAGAGAGAAGGCTCCAAAAGAGCTATGCTGAAGGAAATAAATATACAGGAAAAAAAACAAGCGTTAAGAACATTCAACCTTTTTCCTTTTTATTATGTCTATACATGGAATTACGTTTATCTTTTGCAAAAATTAGACAAAAATTTTTTTTTCTAGTCTGCATGCTGAGTTTGGGTTTCTCAGTCGAGTTATGTTCTGCTGGTAATGAACAAATACAAAATACAAAATAGCATCAAGGTACAAAATACAGATATTTTCTCATGATCCCATCATCCCAGAGATTAGCATATTCATGATCTTATCACCCTGCAAATTAGCAAGCCAATGCGTACAACCAATATTACCTGTTCCAAAGCAATTGAATTCCGACATAACTGCTGAACCCCGAAAAGGTTGATGGATTTCATGTCAGCCAAAGCCTAAGCATGCATAGGATCAGGGTATTAGTAGTGAGCATAGAAGAATTTACTGAAAAAAAAAAATTAACTGAAGGACTAGATTTGAACCATTAGAAGATTAAGAATCCATGTAAAAAACCTTTAAAGATAATCCAAAATCCAGAGCAGAATATAAACACACAAACCTTAATAGATGCATTTGCTGCAATACCACAGATTCCACCAAAAATGTAGTTCCGCTTCACTTCTCCAATGAAAGGGGCCATTTCCTCATCCCGGCGTGTTATCTATAGGATCAGAAATAGGAAATACATGTGAATTTTGTTTTCAAAAGCAAATAATACTAGGCATGGTTTTCAATGTTATACTGGGGAGAAACACATTCTCATGTCAATGACACATACCAAAAGTTTTTTTTTCCGGCAGTTAAATAATTATATTCAAAACCGAATAATGGTACAAAGGGGCACACCCAAGTACTTGAGGAAACAACCCAAACAAGGGGAAACCCCTATACACAACCAAAGCCTGAAACAACAAAAAATCCAGCCAGCTATCTCTGTTCAAAAATGCTACAATACCTAAAGTTTCTGGCACATAGAATAAAGTTCATTATTAAATACGGTTAAAGCTAATTAGGAAATAGGTAAAAAAAAGGAGGGAGGAAAACAATTTGCGTTGCCCTCATTAAAATAAAAGAAGTTCATATGTTATCTTCTTTATTAATAATAGAAAGTACAGAAGACAATCAAAGGAGAACAAGAATAAGCCCTCCATAAGAAACAAAACTGAAACCTAAGACCAAACACTTCTCCAACTGCATGTCTAATAAGATCCTATCCGTCAAACAAATTAATTTCTACTTAAAGACTCAATCAATCGTTTCACCTCGGACTTGATAAAGTATTTTCTGTATTTCTATTTCTTCTTCTTTCTTTTTCTTTTTTCTTTGGGGGGGGGGGGGGGGGGGGGGGGGGGGGGGGGGGTTGTGATGATGATGAGGAACCTAGTTAGACTGCAACTTTCCTCAGTTCAGCACAGCAGATATTTGTCAGAGAATTACCACGTCAGTTATTTTAACAGAGTTAGGCAAGACTACCAGCATGAAGAATTGAATTTCTAATGTATTCTTTGACTCAAGTTATATAATGGTTATACTACTAGTCCATAAATTGTGGAAGGTCAAACTTCACATGGATATCCTTCCAACAGTTGCAACAATGTGAAAGCAGTTATTTCATAACGAAGGTCAGAACACTAACCAGTGAAGTAAGTGATATAATAAAGTCATCTGGCTCTTCTGCATCTTGGTCTTCCATGTATTCCCTATTTGTCATCTCCTGTTTCAATTATAATGCACAGGGAGTGGGTATTATTTTAGTTGTAAAATATTATGAATGAAACCTTCAATAAAGATGAATTACGAAGTTTTACAAACCTGCAAGTGAAAAATTGTCTCCAGTTGCATCTCCATACGTAAAACCTTTAGGCAATCCATTGCCAATTTCTTGTACTCATCCGCAAATGACGCCAGATCTGTAGTAGTTGCCGCGCTTGTTTGAGTACGATGGTGCGTGTCATCAACTTCTGCTTGATTTGAAGCTCCTAGTGTTGTTTGTCCTAGCCTTCACAAAAAATGTATTACCCCATTCAATGCTCATAGTTCGTCATTCAAAATTATCAAGAACAATTTCTCCAATAATGGAGCACAAATATACTTATCAATTTGTCCAACCCAAAAATGAAATTGCAAAGTGAAAGATAAATGAAGCACGACAATAGAGAGCTTCCAAAGAATTGAACATGTTGCGAATGTCCTACATGGAATAGCCCAATAAATTAAAAATTTAAAGGTTACGCGGTTCTCCAGGCATAACCCAATGAACATTAAAAGATCACAATACAGTGTACCAAAGCTTCGACGAGAAAGAACAATGAAAAAACATATGAGCGTTCAATTCCTCTTCCTTCCTACATAAAGGACACCTGTTAGGCATAAGAAGCCCCTCCTCTTCAGAACATCCATGGTGAGATTGGCATTCCAGACTGAAGTCCACAACAAAAAAGAACATTTAAGGGGAGCCTTAGTCTTCCAGATTTGTCTCCAAGGAAAATCTGTAATATTGCTAGCGCTATTGTCAATGCTCTTGACATAGGACTTAACCGAAAAAACTCCATTAGGACCTTCCATCCATTCTAACGAATCTGTTAAACCAGCTCTGAACATGACAAATATAACTTTTCCATGAGATTACTAACTGGATCCAACTCCCAATCATTGAACGCTTTTCTGAATGTCGAGTTCCAAACCACAGTCCCTTCATTACTCATGAAAAAGTCACTAAACCTAGACTCTGTCAAAAGTGATACTAAACAAGGTGGGAAACTCGTCACCTAATATTGCGTCGCCACACCAACAATCCGACCAAATCCTCACTGATGAACCATCCCCCACTCTGAATTTAACCTGTTTAGAGAACATGTCCCAACCCCGACAAATGACTCTCCAAAAATGAGAAGCGAGTCTCCCTCTCGATAAAGACGGCTGCCACGCATCAATCTCATCTCCCGTAATGGCCACAATAACTCTCCTCCACAAGCTATCGTGCTCCTGCGAGAACCCCCACAACCACTTGCCCAGATTCGCCTTGTTAAAAGTTCACTCCTCTGACTCTCAAACCACTTATGTGCACTGGAGAGCAAACCTTATTCCATTTGATTAGATGAAACTTCCTGCCCTCCTCTGTTCCCCTCCACAGAAAAGTTCTCATCTTTCTCCCCAACAAATTAGCCACTGAAGACGGAATAGGAATGCAAGATAGAAAGTAAATGGGAAGATTAGAGAAAACGCTTTTTAGAAGGGTTAAACCTTCCTCCTTTGGATAAGAAATGCCCCTTCCAACCAGTCAATCTGGAGTCAAAACGCTCAACGATCGTGTCCTAAATCCCCGGATCCCTCGCAGTAGCACCCAAAGGAAGACCCAAGTAGGTGGTGGTAAAGCTGCCCACCCGACACTGCAGAATGTTTGCCAGAACATGCAATCTTAGAGCCTCACCCACCTGGAAAATTTCACTCTTTGACAAATTAACTCGCAACTCTGAGACAGCTTCAAACAACAACAGAATACATCTGAGATGCAGTAAATTACTCTCATTATCCTTACAAATCACAAGAGAATCATCGGCAAACAAAAGATGAGAGACAGTCAGTTGAGATCTACCTTCTGTATCCAAGGGAATACACGTAAGCAACCCATTCCACCGAGCTTTCGTTAAGAAAATACTTAACAACTCCATCACCAAAATGAACAAAAAGGGAGAAAGAGGATCTCCTTGCCTCAGCCCTACCCCTGTTGGAGCCCCGTTAATCAGAATCGAAACTCTCACTGTCGACAAGCAATATTTAATCCACCCAATCCATTTAGACCCAAAACCCATTCTGCCCATCATGTACAGAAGCAAGTCCCAATTAGCGTAGTGATAGGCCTTTTCAATATCCAGTTTGCACACAATACTGAAATTCCCCGTACTTTTGATCGCACCAATAGCTTCATTTGCAATCAAAAAAGCATCTTGAATTTGCCCTCCCTAAATGAAAGCTTGTTGCTCCTCTGAAACTAAGGAATGGATGATTCTGCGCAACCGCTTTGCTAATATTTTCGCTAAAATCTTGTAAAAACTCCCCACCAGACTAATGGGTTTAAAATCCTTAATGTTCACTGCATCTTTCTTCTTTGGAATCAAAACCCAAAAAGTCGCATTAAGGCTCCTCTCGAACTCTCCATTCTCCATGAAGAAACTCACCGCATTAAACACGTCTTTCTTCACGATATCCCAGCATTTCTGAAAGAACATCATAGGGAAGCCATCGGGCCCCGGAGCCTTATCTCCTTTCAAACTCATAACAACTGCGTAAACCTCCTCAATGGTAGTTGCCTCCTCTAAAGTTGTGCTCTCCGCCGAAGACAAATACGCAAAATCCGTCTCGATCGGTTTCGGTCTCCAATATTGCTCTTCTTTAAACAACCTCGAAAAGAAACTCACTATCCCCTCGCGAACCTCAGCCTCCTCTGAAACGCTAGCTCCCTCAATCTCGATGGCCCCAATAGAATTGGATCGCCTATGGGCTCAAGTCACAGCATGAAAGTACTTTGTATTTCTGTCTCCATGACTCAGCCACAAAGCTCTGGACTTCTACCTACAATGAATTTCTTCTGCCATAATAACTCTACTCAATCTGCCTTTGATACCCTCCCTGCACTCAAATTTCTCTAGAGGCATCTGCCCTTGCTGTTCCTCGTTGTCTAACACCTTTAGCTCACTTAACAAAGTTAATCTGATATTTTGAAGCATGCCAAAAGACTCAACATTTCATTTCCTCAAGTCAGATTTCATCATAGAAAGTTTCTTCGCAAGAGAAAAAGGGGGATCCCCTTCCACCACATAAGAGCTCCACCTTTGCCCCCACAAAATCCATAAACCCCTTCATGCGAGAACCACATAACTTAAATAACACACACACACACACACCGCTCCCCACATCGTGAAGAATAGGAGCTCCGATCATTAGGGTGGTGCATGGTCATTTAGAAGGTGGTTGTCGTTCCTCAGTCACAAAGGTTCTCTGTATGAAGGAAAGTCCTTTTTCCCCTTCTCGTTTAGGAAATTCTGGAGCAGGTGATGAGCTTATCATAGAGAGGGAAAAAGGAAGCCTAATAGAATCTATGTGTTTCTTCTTCTACATATTTGTTGATGAAGTATGAGTCTGGTGCATTAATGGCAGTTGGGACTTGGGAGAATCCGATCTATTAATTAGTCATGTTTGCGTCTAAAAAAAATTATATCTAATGAATTCAATATTAGACATAGTCATTAGTTTCCTTGCTTGCTAACAAGAATGTTGAAAGCATATCTTTGTTGACAGGGACAAAAGCTCTGTTAATTCACGGGTAAATTAGGTTATATAAATTTTCTATTTCATAAAAGAATAAAAAAGGAAGAAAAACCCTTAGCTTGAAATAAATATCACATAATGGAACTGATCAGTTGAATATTTCAGATTTGTGCCAAGTCAATTTATCAGTTGGAAACTTAGTTGTACACCTCCATTTGATAGCCCCGCCGGGGATCGGTATGAGTCGGAAGCTCACTCACAAGTTGTAGTCGGTAGCAGCTCAGTCGCAGATAGAAGCACAGTGAAGAGATCGTTGGCATCTCAATCACTGGTGCCAGCAGGTCAACCGTTCTCAATCGGGCTCTTTAGTAGTGGGATATGCCATGGAGCGTGGGATTGCTTGGTCGGTGTGGGTCTGATGAGCTTTTCTTTTTTTAGTTTTCTTTTTGTTCCGAAAAACTTTGAAACCAAGTAAATAAATCAAGTCGATTCGATTGGTTTGATTCAAAGGAAGGGCATTTTTGGCATTAAAACAGAGTTTCACGGCATTAGTATGGGAAATAACGTTTTTGGTTTTATTTGCCACCCTAATCTTAAAATAAGGGAGGTTCGTGCCATTTTCCAAAATAGAGAGGTGTTCATGTCATTTAAGCAAAAAAAAAATAGGAGAGGTTGGAGTAAATTTCCTAAATTTAGAAGGATGGAGAAGCAACAAGTGAAAGTAGCGACAATGGAAGGATGGGCTCTAAAAGATAAAAAAGACTTGGGGTTTGACTCATACACTGGAAGGTTATGTTAATAACATGAAAAACCATATAAACCTAAGGTAGGAAAAAATAAGTGCCATATTCTTGAAGAATCTCAATATGGAAACCAAAATTGGCAGCCTAATAAGACATGGAAATACTGCTATGAAAAACCTGAAAGAAACACACCAATTTGTTAAGCTGACAAAAAGGGCTGATACCTTGGTTGGCACTGACAGAGATTCATCTCTGCTTGCTTTAGTCTTTTTTTATGATATTAATTTTTTTTTCGTACCTCATACCTCTCACCCCCGTCTCAATGCAGCTTCTTGATAGAAAGACAATGAAAGAGAGACTCTAAATCCATCTAAAAAGGAAAGCAAGAAAGACAATGATGGTATTGCTTCGTTCTTGTTTTTTTCCAGTTTTCAGTTTTTGGTGGATTGCTCATTCTCCAAAATCTGTTTTTTGTACAGTTGTACTCGTTTTTTCTTCTATATAGATTTTCGGTTTCCTATTAAAAAAAGAGAGACTAACTTCACTCCAGAACGATATAGGTACATTTTGTATGCTTCAGCAATTAAGCAAGCTCTGACTAGACTTCATAAAGGAAACCTCTTCGCATGAATATAGAACTAACAATATACCAAAAAAAAACCTTACTTTTTTATTGAGTCGGCAACATACTCCAATGAGTCACTGAGTGATGCCAGCAAAATCAGTTTGTTATCATCACGAATCAGATTCTCCTGAACAACGGATGCCAGTTAATAAAGATTGGGGTTTGTTCCATTTCTTTTTCCATAAGCCTTAAGGCCCTTAACAAAACTTTACAATTTCCAAAGTTAAAGCACAACAGCCTTTGGAGGTAGAGAGTGGCGTGAGTACATTATAAACCGAAAGAATAAAGTAGAATAAGTAATTTTGATCACAAGCACTATATGCATACCTGCTTTATAGGCCGTAAACTCAACAACAAATCGCTCAGTTCTAGTTCAATCTCAACAGTTTCAGCATCGGAGGCATTCATTTCCATGCTTAACTGACCATTTGGATTCAATAGACATGCACTGGCTGGATCAAGGCGCATCAGTTTCTCAATATCATGTCTCCCAATAAGCATGTAACTCTGCTTCTCAAGAACTGCCTAGAATTTTATCAAAATCATTAATGGTAGAGCAATTAGAAGTCAAAGACTAATTAGCATAAACGCCATGACCTCGTTCTAGAATTTCATCTCACTAATCAGAATTTTCCTTGCACAACGACAAAACTGTCAGATTTATTCCTGTAATGCAGGTCTGAGCCTGGCATTTCCAATCTGTCTTTGCTTTAAGTGGTCCATCCACAAATAAATCAATATGCAAATCCAGATCTGGAGATCATAACGATTACTAAACAACATATCTACTGAGCTAACTTGTAAATGGTCCAAAATCCACTATTAAATGGAAACGACAAAACTAAAAAATAAAGAAGACAATAATCATAATATATGGGGAAAACACTTCAAATTAAAAATAATAAGTTATAGAATAGGAACAGAGAAACATCCATGCCTCCATGTATGAAGTCCGACATCGTTCATATGCACGCTCAAGGAAAGTTTGCACATACTTCACAAGGTCCCCAGCAAACTTGGGCATTGCTTGAGCCCATCCAAGAACCTACAGTAAATCACATCTCTAAATTAGATACCAAAATACATTATGCAAAACGTCAAACAGTGATCTAGGGAAAAGGGAATAATATACTGGAGCGGGAAAAACTTGCCTCTTTTGCCAGAAAATCAATAGCCAGAAGCCCCTGTAAGACAGGTCGACCTTTTTCAACTGATGAAGTATAACTAGCAGCAGTATGTGTTCGTGGACGAAAT
Organism: Datisca glomerata; assembly: GCA_003255025.1. Classification (NCBI taxonomy): domain Eukaryota; kingdom Viridiplantae; phylum Streptophyta; class Magnoliopsida; order Cucurbitales; family Datiscaceae; genus Datisca; species Datisca glomerata. The sequence continues at coordinate 40,378 of QANY01002979.1, read as the reverse complement.
GCAGCTGGACCTATAAGAATGCGTCCAGAAATGAGATCTTCAGTTCTAAAAACAATGATTGCCTAGAGCTTAACCACCAACTTGAAAAAAGGGCATAAGAAAAATAAACAATGCATGTTCTTAATTTTGTGATTTTCATCCCAGACAAGAAACAAATCCCAGATTTTTTTTCAACTCTGGGAGTGTCATAAGTTGCTATGCAACTCCATGATTGTTGTCAAAAATTCTCGAACTGTCAATAAATGTTCTATCACATTGAGAACAAATACAGGTGTACCCAATTGCAAAGAAAACATGTTCATCGGTAAGACCATCAAGTATAGCCTTCTTTTGTTATTATGGCTGATAGTTTTTTAATGCATATTTATGAGAAAATTGCCTCTTTCTGGTCACTTAGCAATTACACCAGTGGCTTAAATGGTCCTCCCAAAGGACTTTTTTGATTAACCACTTAACATGAGATAAAAGTAATCAAAACAATATCTCTTAAAAAATCATAATAATATCAAGCTAGCCAAGTGATAGTCTCTGATCCACACTTGGTATGTGCAATATTGCAAAGGAGGGAATCATTTTAGTGCACACGAGTTTCATGTTCTGCTATCCCACAGTTAATATGCTTAATGCAAGTTAGTTTTAGTGGCTTAGAACTTGCTTGATATAGCTTGCTGTACGCTTTTTCGGTAATCTACGAACAAAGTTGGCAGAAAGTGGTCCTTCACAAAATTCTCCACAAAAGCAAGCAATCCATCATTCCTGCAATTTTAGAGGTCAATAGAAGGAAATTATCAATACGGACAAAAAATGATTGAATTCAAGTACCAAGCTCACACAAATGTACCCAGCCATCTATCTTTGCGCAAAATGTCAAATGTATACCTACTTCAAATAAAACATCCTGCCTAAAGTTTCCAATTCAGGTGAAATACTAAAGGATAACCAGCTTACACAATGGGTACACTGATCCACGTCAACCTCGATAAAAAGATCAAACAAGGGAACATGAAGCCACTTGGCATGCAACCAAACACTCACAAAGATAAAAAGAAGAGTCAATTTCACATCCACCCATTTATGTGCATGTTTCCCATTTTACAAGTTCAGTTTCATGCGTATAAGACACTATAAATCAACATTGCCACATTTTCATACTTACCCCAGCTGGGAATATTTTCTGGGAAGCATTATAAAAACCTTATCTGTAAACTGCAAACAACATTGGAACATAAGAACGGTAAGTTTGTCGACAAGCTTTAATGTCCAATAGCTCACGTATAAAATATTTCCGAACCTGAAGAACGGGACGATATATAGATGCTGCTAGATACATTCCTTGCTCGGGCAAGACAGCTGCGGACCCATAACCTTCTTGTAATACATTTGGTCCCCTCTTACTCCATCCTTGACGAATGAGATCCGATCCTACATTCAGAGAATTACATACATAATGGCACACTGAAGAACGGTGAAAGAATTTCAGAGAAATAGACTTGAAAAAAAAAACCTTGTGGAGCACCAGAGAATAACAAAGAAGGCTGAGTTTTATTGGAATCACAAGAGAGCCTACTTAAAAGAAAGTTGATGACGCATATAACACATCCTATTTTGAAGCTTGTTTAAGAGTAAGAAGCTGCCACATACATTTTTAAAATATCCCCCCCCCCAATCCCGGTATAGGAAAACTGTGGGTTTATTCGCAGAGAACTTAATGTAAGATGATGGACAAGAAGTCTAATTACAACAAAAAGAAAAAATTAGGACATCTACAAAATCTTGAGATTACGAGAGATGTATGAAATGGGCATCTATCAAAATAAAGCTTTATATGCTTCATAAGGATATAAAGCATCAAGTTGATATAACTTTCTGATGTGGAAATAAACACAATATTCAACATAAATGTAATTTCTAGAGTAGTGTCCTTTAGCTTACCTTGGTTGGCGACAGATATGTTAGCATCCGTGAAGCGAAATGCAAAAGTTAGACCATTTTCTGCTGCATCCCTGCATTCCATTGGCATCAATAAAGCATCAAATGAATCCAACAACTGTACCAAATTAATCCACACCCTTTGCGCATTATTACATAAGTTCAATACAGAAGAAGGCTTGTAGTGGAATAATTGTAATTTAGAAGCCCATAAGGACGCCAAAAAGAAAATCCTCAGCCACAAAGTCTCAACATCTTCTCAAAATTAAGAAACGCAACTTTCAAGGTGATACAGGAGGCGTGAAGTTAAGGTTACTTGCCTCTTTTCCTTGGAGGGGGCCTTGCTTGAAAGTCTAGCTGTTTGTCCAGCAGCATCTGCTGATGCTGCTTCAGGAGTTGCTCGCAGAATCTCACAAATGAGTTGTTGGCATTCACTCTGTATCACATAATTGAAGTAAGTCCTTCAACAGGATTTTTAATAGGAAAATAATGAAATTAGAGATTCCAAGTAGAAGAGATTTTCAGACTAAAATCATGACTATGTTACCAGCATTCCATCATCATGGAATAATATTATCTGGTTATCAAAATTATGAACCAGTTTACCTGCAAAACAGTCAAGGTAAAGCCAATACTGTAACCTCCAGTAGCTTGAGATGCTTCAGACTCGGGGCTCCCATTTACATCTATTGTAGTTGTCTTCGGTGTGTTCATGTCCGTCTGTCGAGCAGATTTTGACTCCAAAAGCTCCCCAACAATAACATGGTTCTCTGCATCATACTGGGAGATTTAAACAACAGATAAGGAAAAAGAACAAAAGGAGGGAAATAACAAAATGATGTCTGACCAAATATACGAACGACAGTTTCCAAAATTGAATCAAGCAGCTCTTTCGCCGAAGCCTGTCCTTTTCCTGTGGGAGCCATCACAGGTGAGACAGGGCTAACTGATAGCAGTGTCCCAGCCATTGATATACCATTCTGACGCTTCTGTTTTAGAAGCTGGTAACTTTCTAACTGCTCCTTCATATGTAGACCAGCATTTGCTATAGTTCGCTCAGACTGACCAATGCTGGATTTTGAAGAATTTACTAAATCCACACGAACCTTAATTTTGGAAGCTATTATCTCATGAATCGTCGGTCGCAATCTTTGGCTTTTTTATACAAAATCAAAGAAGTGGATCCATCAGGCCCAATTCTCAAATACATACAATAGGGCAAAAATTGCAAGGAAATGAAATTAATATGAACATACAGACAGAGCATACAGACAGGACAGGAGTCTACAGAGAGAGATCACAGAACTATCTATGTGATATTGATAAAAAAGATGCAATAAAATTGACTCTTATATCCAACATGAAAAGCTTCACTGAAGCTCTTTGCTCCACTGCTAGATCCAGTGCCTTGAAGCCTAAAATCTCACAAAATATCCAAGCTTCCATGCTTAATAAGCAGCTTAAAGGTAACTTTTAATAGGAATCGGAATATTGATGAAAGAAAAAGACAGAGAAAACCAAAAAAGAAACAGGAAAGAGGAATGAATTATGAGTTTTCCTTAGACTCTAAATAGAAGGCACACTGCATACCAAAATAAAAATAGGTGTATCAGTCTATTCAAAATGCGTTTCCAATCTGTAGGAATAAAAAACATGGGTCCATAAAGAGTTTTGTCCTTCTGTCACTCTCCATTAACTAAATTTAATGGACACGCTGACGTGATGCGTTAAATGATGACGTGTCACGTTAAGTGATGATGTGGCAATCGTGTTCTTCATAAGTGCACAATTATCCATTAAAATATTATTTTTATATTTTCCCACTCATATATTATATACTTTTATTTTATCAAAAATATATTTTTTTTACTTTTACTTTTAAAACAATTTTTTTGATGCGTTAAATGATGACGTGTCACGTTAAGTGATGATGTGGCAATTGTGTTCTTCATAAGTGCACAATTATCCATTAAAATATTATTTTTATATTTTCCCACTCATATATTATATACTTTTATTTTATCAAAAATATATTTTTTTTACTTTTACTTTTAAAACAATTTTTTTTAACTTTTTTTATCTTCGACGTTTTCAAGTTCCCATCTTCAATTTCACCTCCGTATCAAGCTTCACCTCCAATGGTAGACCGCTCTTATTCTTCATCTTCCCCTTCCATCCCCAAACCCTCCTTTCTCTCTCTCTCTCTCCCTCATCCCTTGGCTCCATTTTCGTGCAATTTTTTCCTTTCATTTTCATTCCTTTTCATTTGATTTTCCTCAGAAACTTTCGATTTCCCCAAACCTCTGCGTCTCGTTCCTCGCCCTCCATTTCTTCACAATATAGTCATCCTCACGGTCCCTTTCAGCTCCCTTAAAAAGCTTATCAATGGTGGTTTTGGTGAGGATTTGGGGATGGAGAAAGAGAGAAATGAGGGTTTGGGAATGGAGAAAGAGGGTCTTCGAGAGAGATGGGAGATTAGGGAGAGAGAGAGAAATAAATAAATAAAAGTAAAACAAATGTTTAAAAGAACACAAGTTAAAATGAACAAAAATGGATAGAGAGAAATGAGAGTTTGGGGATGGGGAATTCGAGAGAGATGAGGGATGAGGGAGAGAGAAATGATTAAAAGTAAAAAAAAATATTAAAAAACACAAGGAAAAATTGATGAGTTAGAAGAGAGATAATTGTATTTTTATAGAAGTTTGTGCGGTTATGGGTCCCACGATTGCCACGTCATCACTTAACGTGTCACGTTATCACTTAATGTATTACGCCATCACTTAACGTGACATGTCAGCGTGTCCGTTAAATTTAGTTAATAGAGAGTGACAGAATGACTATATTGAGACGTTAAGTAAACTAGCATGACCAAATTTGAGACTTTTTAAACTACGATGGCTAAATTGAAAACAGGTGTAAACTAGAGGCTTGAGACAAGGGGACCCCATATCTCCTTTTTTATTTACATTAGTGGTCGATGTTTTAAGCAGATTGGTTTCGAGAGGTATAGATAATAATGTTTTAGAGAGTTTTAAAATAGGAAGAAATAGATTAGATGTGTCTCATTTGCAATTTGCAGATGAAGTTGAAAAGCCCAACCCGATTACTCCTCAAAACCTAGGTGTTAAGGAGAGGGGTACTAGAGCCTTATAACTAACACCAAATGGGCAAGTCTAGGCGATGTGGGACAACATTCCAACACACCCTCCTGGACCACAACACGGTAGCATAACTAAGCAGCATACCAAACAATCCGAACTAAGCGGACAAAGAATCGAACTAAAGCGGCACAAACAAAGACCCAACCAAGCTCTGATACCAAGTTGAAAAGCCCAGCCCGATCACTCCTTAAAACCTAGGTGTTAAGTAGAGGGGTACTAGAGCCTTATAACTAACACCAAATGGGCAAGTCTAGGCGATGTTGGACAACATTTCAACAGATGATACTATCTTTTTTATCCCTAACAGTAAAGAGAGGTTTGAAAATTTGATGAACACAGTTAAATTGTTTTGCTCTCTATCCGAATTGAAAATTAATTTAAAGAAGTGTGCAGTGGTAGGGATTAATGTTAATAATCTAGTCTTGAACGAGTTTGCCAACATTGTAGGATGTGGTGTGGGATATTGGCCTATGAAATATTTAGGCCTCCCTCTTGGAGGTAATCCCAATTCCTTGGAATTTTGGAATCCGGTTGTTGAGAAGGTGAAGAAAAGATTGGATGGGTGGAAAAATGTTGTTTTTTCTAGAAGAGGCAGGTTAGTTTTGTTACAAGCTGTTTTGAGAAGCATTCTTATTTATTACATGTCTATTTTTAGATTACCACCGAAAGTAGCTAGCATCTTAGAAAGATTGACGAGAGATTTTTTTTGGGAGGGTGTTGAGGAAGGGAGAAAATATCACTTAGTTAGATGGGAAGAGGTTACTAAAAGCAAGGATCTAGGTGGGTTGGGCATGGGGAATCTTTTGTCTAGGAATAAAGCACTTTTAGGGAAGTAGCTTTGGAGGTTTCCTTTGGAAAATGATTCTTTGTGGGTTTCTGTTATCAAAAGCATTTACGGTACTCATTCCAACGGACGAGACTCTAATAAGGTGGTAAGTGGTTCATTTAAAAAACCTTGGAAGTTTATTTCTAGAGAACTTGAGTCTTTTCTCAATGGAGTTTCTCTGAACTTAGATGATGGTAAAAAAATTAAATTCTGAGAAGATAAATGGTTGGGTGATAAGGCTTTTTCTGCTTCTTTTCCAAGCCTTTTTTTAGTCTCTTTGAACCAGAATAATAAAGTTGGAGACTTGATTCTTTCTTATTCTCCATTCTCTTAGAATTTATCCTTTAGAAGAAACCTTACTGATTCAGAAATAGAGGAGTATCTTAATTTGTTGCCTTGCTCAGCTCTTGTTTTTTTAATTCTGAAGTGATGGACAAAAGGGTGCGGGCACTTGACAAATCAAGGGTTTTCTCTTGTAAATCCTTTATGAATTTTATTTCTAATGATGTGGATTCCCATCAATCCTTCCCTTTTCCTCTAATATGGAAATCTTGTTCTCCTTCCAAGGTTAAAGTTTTTTTATGGCTGTTAGTATTGGGAAAGTTAAGTACTGCTGATACACTTCAAAAGAGAAGACTTTATGTGTTTATCTCCTTCTTGGTGCGTTTTGTGTAAAAGTAACTTTGAGAGTTTCAAACCATTTGTTTCTGCATTGTCCATTAGCTTCTTCATTGTAGAATCGGTTGTTGTTGTTTGATCTAAGCTGGGTGCAGCCTTGTTCAGTGGAGATGTTGATTAGATTGGATCTCGATGGTGGAAATAAAAAGAAAATTGGTTTGTCGTATCACGCGGTCTTTGCAATATTTTGGATCCTTTGGCTTGAGAGAAATGGAAGAATTTTTGAAGACACGGTTGCTGATAAATCTATTTTATGGAAGAAAATTATTCTTGTGGCTTCTTCTTGGTCGTCAAAGTCGAAACTTTTTAAAGATACCCCTTGGTCTTCTTTTTTGATAATTGGAATTTGTTATGGATGTAGTTGTGTAATATTGGATTTCAGTGTCTGTTTTGTTCTTGTTCTGTTTAGTTTTCAGTTTTTGGTGGATTACTTATCCTCCAAATCCTGCTCTTGTACTCTTTTTTAATTATTAATATATATTTTCTGTTTCCTATCAAAAAAAAAAATAGACCAATTATGATTGTAAAGTTTACGTCAAAAGGTTGCCTATGGAGGACGTGCTTCAAGTGAAAACAAAGTATCTTATTGAAGAAAGAAACAAAATAAGTGATGAACTGGATAACAAACCATATAATAGCACCAGCAGCAGCAACTTTGCCAAGCATGCAAAGGCACTCAACCATTGTATTCAAATATTTGACATGAAGAGGAGCATCACTCTTTTTTATCGTTTCCTATGCCCAAGTACAAATTAAAGAACGTTAGCCAAAAGGACAAAACAAAAAAGGTTGAATTAGGGTGCGATAGAGTTAAGTCTCACAAGAAATTCATCTGGAGTGGAATTTAAAAGCCATGTTGGCATATGACGAGCAATAATTTTGGAATCCTTTAGAATACCATCTCCACCATTGACCCTCGCTAATGTTGTATAACCATCTGAAGTAGCTTCATCAAGTAGTTCCTGAGCCCTCTCATCATCATGACCATCAAACGATGATCTGTATAATCAGAGATATACAATTTAACTCATGCTGAAAATCTAAACAAGTGGAGACCAAGGCAATAACAGCACTAATCTCCCGATGCATGTCATATATATATATATATATATATATATATATCTGATTTTTTATATGAGAACCTATATCTGATTTTGAATGTTCATGTTTTACAAACAATACTTTTGTTACGTTTGAGCTTTATATTCCAGACTTAAAATGCATTTGGCAGGTATCCCTCGTCACAGTGACAATGCAACACACACAACTTTAAGCAATGAGAGAGAGGCTTACAAGTTAAGCACTAACAATTAGATAGCAAAAACAGAAGACCAGAGTGACCATTTTTAACAATTCTTTTAAGGACTAATGGTCAAAGAGGAACTTAGATCACACATATAGTCTGCCAGGACTAACTGATTTGAAAATCAAAATAAGAAACCTATTATAATTGTGCCATAATTAATATTAGAGATCCATCAAGTCTTGGAGAGAAACTATTTGAAGTGGGGCAGTGGCTTCTGGAGAAATCTAAAAAGTTCATGACAAGCCTTCATCCTATCATAGTAACTGAACTTTCACTTAGCTGGAGGGCCACAGAAAAATTATAATTTAACACTCTAAAATATCAAGAGAATAGGCTAACCTTCAGCTAGTAGATGCTACAAATGCAATTAAACTGGGTAATAGTACTATCAAATAAATTTGCATAGTCCCTTGATGACAACTTTATGGCGCATGTTATAAATCATGGTTGGAATGTAGTGGATAATGCCAAAAGCAGTGAAAGAGTTTTGTTTTTGTTAAAGAGAAAGCTGTATCTTGTTGATCCCTTTTTATTTCTTTTGTGCATACAGTACTAAAGAAATGGTTGCATCTACCATGATGTATAAATATAGTTCAAGATTCAGGGGAGTGCTCTGTAGTTCTTTGAGGATACGGATGGTAATATTTATCCTGTCGTATAGTTGGCTGCTGTAAAGCCTTAAGTTGAAGGTATTTATTTTAATAGTAAGAACCTTTTGTCGTGAGAAATCAATAATAATTGCTTAAATCTAAGCATGCACGTGTAGTCTAAGCACAACAGTAAACCAGAATTCACAATGGTATTAAACTCAAATAACATACTTCTCTTCAAGAACTTGTAGACCATTTTCACAAGAAATAAAGAACATAGAAACAAAGCGAGCAACATAAGAGATCATAAAGGATATAGAAGGGAAAAAAAAGAAACATAAGAGAGTTGCGGTTATTCGTTAAACACTACTAGAAGATCAATCTAATCTTACCCTCCATCAATAGAACTTGGTCTGTATGATCCATCTGGATGAACAATAAACTGATCACCCTTCAATAACCTAGTTCTTCGAGATAGAGGTTGTGAACTATTCAGCGACAAAGCAACAGCTGCAGCAGTTGAGACTTCATCATCCCTTTCATGCATACTTGAGACTGCTGGGCTGCAGAATAGTATGGGTTCAAATAAATTGCATCTAGCCGATAAAAAATAAATAAATAAATTGAAAAATATATTTATACAGTTCTCGCCAGTGGCAGAAACACTAGAGCACAGGCACACCTCCCCCGTGAAACAAGGAGACAAGAGATCCTCTAAGTATTACAGGGAAAAGCAAAGAAAAGTATTCACTTGCCAAATATTAAGGACCAATAACGATTAAATGCACAAATAAACGGATGAGAGAACAAGAAGTCCTCATATCCTAAAAAGAAATAATAAAAAAAACTAATACAAACAAAATCAACTAAACCAGATAAAAGATAGAGGGAAAGACAGAATTTCAGAACAGAAAGCACATTGAATTAACTCGAACACAGCTGAATTTGGATTTGCAATGAAGAAATTGTAATCCAACTTCCACGGACTTTTGCAAAAAAAAAAAAAATTAATGCAGCTTTAACAAGATTTCTAATACATTGATGAGCAGTCTAAGCAAGTGGGACTAGATCGTTTTTGTTGGGATAAATGATAATGGCCTAAGAAATGTGTCTACTCTTCCTCACTCTCAAAATCTAATTCTTCTTCCTTATGTCAAGTTCCTTAAATTTCTAAGCATCTCTGAGTAGCAATACTGATACGAGATTTCAATCTCAATATTTTTTGTCTCTCTTTCTGAATTCATTCTGAAACGTCGATAACAGACCCCCCCTCCGGAATGCCACTCAAAAATAAAAACAGAAACACTACAGGGACAAGAGAGAGGGGGGGTATAAAGTAAGCTGAATGTGACACCAAGAGACACGTATAAAGGATAGAAAGGTAAACCTAATCCAAAGAAGAAACAACTACCTATATTCGCCGTTGTTATAAAGATGCGCATGCAAATCCTCCAGAATTTTAAAAAAAATAACACCCCGTAACTTCGTCAACTCTGATCTGACATCGTGAAGAGCACCAACCTGCTCAACATGAATCAAAGTTATTGTGATGCATTTGATGACAGGAAGAAGATTATCCTCCAAATAGTTATCAACAACTTTTCCTTAAGTAAATTTACATGATTTGAAAAACTTAACACAAGAACAACTGAAAATGAGAATCTAAAAATAAAACAATCATCTATAATCAAAACAGAGAAGCTGAAAATCTTTCACATAAAAAGATTAGGATGGTAAAGCAAGCATTAAAAAAACCTACTGTTTGAAGCCCTTCACGCTCGAGCATTGAGGTTGATTGAACATGCAGTTGAACTGCAGCGTAAAAATGCTTATCCACAATCAGTTTCTCAATACGCCCAGGAACCTGAGGTATTTTTACACACAAGATGATGCACACTTGTAAGAACTGTAATGTGTCGGACAAATAATATTCACCTGATCTAGTAATTTAGGAAAGAGCCCATAGAACAGGCCAATAGACACGTGGAAGTACAATGATAATTCAGGTAAACTCCATGCCAACATACATGCAAATAATCTTGGTACATACAATATCATGTTGAGAAGACATGCTATCCATAATAAAAAAAAGATAAGACATGCTAAGTACAGAATTGCATTTCAAGCACGATGATAACAGGAAAAAAAAGGTGCATGAACGTAAGTCAGTGGGATGAGGAGGGATCGATGATCAAATAAATATAGTGAGTGCACAATATAGTAAGAAAAATATGGAGACAGAAAGACAACCTTAGATATGCCCTCAATTTGATCTAGGAGGGAGATTATGTGACGTAGTGTAACGGAACGATACCACAGCTGATGCAATTGCTTGTTGCGGACACTGAGACGTTTCTTTGCCTCTGCCAAATCAACCTTTAAGACTGAAATATGTTCAGTTGATTCACTGAACAATCGCAAGATCTGGAAAACAAAAATAAGCTATGTGTATGAGAATCACTCTTGTTTCATACTCCATATCTACCAAAAATAACCAACGAAAGAAAAATGTCAAAGAAAGAAATATAACAAAAAACATCAAGGGGAAAAACTCATTTCAGTCATATATGACATTAGGCATAAAACTAAGGAATAACTTTAGCCCTACATAAGGCTCATTAATTAAAATTCCATCATATCCTCCTGTATAGAATGTGACCACTCATTATGGATTTGTTAATATATTCATGAACCTAGCCATATTTCAGAAATGATGAATTAATCGTGAAATATGCAGCACCTCAGGATGTACAAATTAGAAAGAAGAACGCTAGGTTGTACAAAGAAAATGGAAGAATACTATTTAGAAAATGTAGAAGATGAAAATACCAAAAAAGTTTTAGAAGAAAGATGAGATAAACAAAGAAACCTGGGAATAATTTTGAATTGCTTTGTTAAAGCCACTGTGATAAGCGTGCACTACTTCGTCAACAACTTCCTCAATAACATCACTTTGCTCCTTCAAAACTTGTACTTCACCTTCACGGTCTTTTGAAGTTAAAATATGAACAACATGAGGTAGTGAATCAAAACGTGCAGCAGCCCAGCTCTCATCTATCCTTGATAGTTCTTCCCTTAGATACTGCATTTGACATAAGATCACAAAATGATAGCAAATATTCAAAATCTCTCTTAAATATTCAGGGGTCAATTATAATAAATAGTAATAAGGTGATCATATTGAAACTTTAATTAAAGACGAGATGGATATCTTAACACTGTAAGTCCAGAAAGTGAAAGTATTAAGTGCTCCACCTATATTATTAATTACCAAAATGTAGAAAATTATTTACCTATGATCATATTTTTTTATAAACTCTACTTAAATATATTTCTTATAGATTTGATTAATTTTTATCAGTAAAATATATTGAAGATCACTGAAATACAAATCTACTTGTAGACCAAATAAATGCTGAGCGCTAATGGTAAATTATTTTGAGAATTAACGGTCAAATCTTGTAAATCAGCAGGTTTTGTCACCGTATTCTAGCTAAAAAAGATTTATAGTACCATAAAATTTGCTGCTGATTTCAATATTAGCCTCAAGAATATTGGAGCAGTTACCAAGGGATACTCCCATATATTAATTATAGGTTTGCTAGGTCGTATCATTTGTTCTATTATTTGGTGCGATAATAATCCAGTATAAGGATTGACCACCATAAATAAGGAACCTGAGTTGAGACACCCATGTCTCATGCTCGCCATCTAAGTAGATAATTGCCATACAACAGGATGAAACTTTGACAGTGCCATATAAACATTTGAATGGAAGAGAAACTTACTGCTTTCCCTGAAGACACAGGCAAATCATCAAAAATTCCCATACTCAGCCTTTCACCTCAGAAAGTGGCACGACATGAATGGAATACAACTCAAGTCATCCCAATAAAACCTCCGTCAAGCTGAAAAGTGCAAAGAAACTCACTATTAATAAACCTATAAAAGAGGAAAAAACATAGTTTTTGGGCACCTAATAGGTTGTTCATACAGAAACAAAGTCAAGGATTTGATACATTTTTTAGCTTAACGTGGGAAAAAAATCAGAAGCAATCATAACGACGTCAACGAGGTAAAGAACCACGAAATTCCCCGTGTTGAAAGGATTGTGAAGGTGAAACGAAAAATTAGATAGAAAAAAACTGTTTAATATGAATTATCCATAATATTCATTTACCATTCTTTTATCAGTGTAATTTAATTAATTATCTTCTTCGGAGAAGAGCGTTATTGAGCTTAAGCATAGAACTTTGCTTTGATTTCTTTCCTCGGAAAAAAGAAGAAAATGTTTCAGCTGACAATAAAGCAATAATCAGGAAGTACCTCTAGATCCACAGCGAAGAAGGCTGAAACAGACCAATTTCACCAAATTGTCGATACTTGACCTCGGAAAATTTGATAAATGTACGAATAGCTAGAAAATGAATAGTATTGGAGAAACTGAGCGGAACCAGCTAATCAAAGCATCATACATTGATAAAATACAAATCTGCATTTGGATGCGATAAAGAGTGAAGAGACATAAAAAGTGGTGGAAGATGATAATGAATGAAATTCAGATCTGAAGGCTTGTTTGGAGTTGAAGCTAGTCGAAACACAGCTATAAATGAAGAAATTATAAAATCTTAACAGAGAAGAAGACGAAGAAGAAGACAGCGAAGAATAGTATGCAGGAGCAAAAACCTGGAGCTTTCAACAAAGTAATGCAATTATTTTTGTTTCCCCTTTAATTCCATTTATTAAAATTTATTTATTCCAAAAAAATTCCGTTTAAAATACTATAAATTTATAATGTTATCATTGCGGATTCGGATCATCCGAACTCAACGTCAACGGTAAAACCGTTGAAGCACCCGAACTCATAAAAAGAAGTTGCTGACTTTCGAAAGTTTCGCGGTAAACGTTTGGTGAGAAATCATGAAAAAGAAAAGTATATTGTATATTTACCACTTAAACTATTTTTTCTTCTAAATTGATACTTAAACTTTCGATCATCTATCACTTTACCACTATGGCCGTTAAATGTTCACATGCCTATTTTTTTCTAATTTTACTTATTTCTTCAACCTTATAAGGTATATATCTCTCATGTTTTCCCATAAAAAATCATCCAAAAATTACATCTCTATGTTCACTAATTTTTCAAAATTTTGAAAAGAATCAACTTAACTTAATGTTATCCAAAAATCTTGTGTATTATTTCACCGTTTTTTATGTATAAAATTATTTAAAATATGTAGATATTTTGATCAACAAAAAAATATTCTTTTTTAATTATAAGAGCATTTCTCATGTAAGACTTATTGTTATATGCCATTTTTAACATATGTGTAAAATAGTGTAATATTTAATAGTAAACCAACATAACTGCCATATTATAACCTTCAACAAAATAGTTGCACTATTTATCAATAAAATAACTTAATAATTGCCAATTCACTTGTCATAACATATCTTTCAACAAAATCAAGAGCTTATTTCATCATTTCCATCTACCACAAAAAAGTTTTAATAGCGCATCATTTTCATCTACCATATCATACGCTTCAAAATATAGTTCACAAAAAAGACGGTCTAAATAGTTCATAAAAAATGTTCTAAATATATTTCACAAAAAACAAGACATTCTAAATGAATCATCTCATTTCTCCTCCTCTTCATCTCCTCCATGTGGTGGAATTGTAAGATAATCATTGTACACCTTGGCTAGGTTGAATTTCTTGAATATATAAGAACCTGATTTAACAAATCATTAGAAATCAGTCTCAAAGTCTTAATTCAAGTAGCAAAAAAGAGTAACAAAACAATCCAATTCATCAGCAAAATAGTCCCCATACCAGTAGCAAAACGTAGCAACAAAACAATAGTCCCAATTCAGCAAAAACAATAGGAAAGCATAAAAACAACAGCAAAACAATCCAGATTCCAGTAGCAAAACAACAGTCTCGATTCAGCAAAAACAATAGGAAAACATAAAAAAAACAGCAAAACAATCCACATTCCAGTAGCAAAACATAGCAACAAAACAGCCTTATTCATCAGTAAAATAGTCCTCATACCAGTAGCAAAACATAGCATCAAAATAATAGTCCCAATTCAGCAAAAACAATAAGAAAGCATAAAAACAACAGCAAAACAATCCAGATTCCAGTAGCAAAACATATAAGCAAAACAACAGTCTCAATTCAACAAAAACAATAGGAAAACATTAAAAAAACAGTAAAACAGTAACAAAACAGTCCACATTCCAGTTGCAAAATACAGAAGCAAAACAACAGTCTCAATTTAGCAAAAACAATAGGAAAACAAAAAATAGCAGCAAAACAGTCAACATTTTAGTAGCAAACACACAAAAGTAAAACAACAGTCCCAATTTAGCAAAAACAATATGAAAACAAAAAAAACAGCAGCAAACAGTAACAAAACAGTCTGCAAAACATCAGCAAAATAGGCCGCATTCTAGTAGCAAGACACAGAAGCAAAACAACAGCAAAAACAATCTAAAATCCAATTATTTACATGCGATTCTCTTCGTGATACTCTTGGGGATGACCTTTGAACCTGTGTTGAACTTTGAGGTGCACTTTGGACCTAAAAATAACATTAAAGAACTTAATCGCATGGTATGAACAACGTTATATACACCTACGTAAACATTAAAGAATTTACTTGACTAGGAGGGGTAGGCCCATATTGGGAAGCTCATTGGTTTCCTTGGACCTGAAAAAAAGACATAAATGACTTACGTAATTAATCAAACCAAACTATAAATGACTTACATAATTAATAAAACTTACTGCTTAGAACCACTATCTATTTCTCTTTTTCTTTCTGTTGGGGTTGACAGGTTATTTGCAAGACCTTGCATTGTGGCTCGCTCGATTACAATTACCACACTTTATCTTTCTCCCCCTACCAGATGCTCTAGTTACGTTATGGGACACTATTTCTCATTCTTGTGGCCTTCTATTTTTCCTTGGTCTGCCAAGCTATTTGTGCACAATAGGTGCTGATGGGCTCATCCCTCTCTGCAGTGTCTCATTGATCATCATATGGGATATGTTTAACGAGGCACTCATGTGTCTTCAAATAACTTTATTTGTTGTACACCTCATCCGCATATCTCTTAACCCTTGGGGTTTAATGTTTTATGTTTTAGGGTTTAGGTTTTGGTTCTAGCCTTGCCACAATCCCTATGTTCAGGTTGAAAGGTTTTAATCTAGAAGGAACAAGTCCTCGAATTAGTAGAAGCATTGATCTTCCAACCATATTTCTTATCACACACACATGATTCTCTTTGATTCTATGTTTACGTATGAAAACTCAAACCCGTGTTGGATTGCACAGGTCTTAAGTGATTTTCTAAAAACCTTGAAATCAGTAAATAACATGCCTACTAAAAGTTCTACAGGCATTTGCATGTTAACATCTTCATGAAATTCAGGAAACCTAGGAACCCTCATCTTATCATCAGAACTACCTACATAACTGTTTTCATAATCAGACTCCACAACGGCAGGTTCATGCATATAAACGATACAGTCCTAGCCGCGTTACTAGCCACATTACTAGGATCAATCATAGGTTCAGTACTAGTCACATTACTATCAATCACAGGCTCAGTCCTAACCACACTACTATCAACAAATAGGTTCAGCAATAGTTTCAGTCCTAGCCACATTACTATCAACAATAGGTTCAGCCTAGCCACATTACTATCAGCAAAATCATCAACACCATAATCAGTAATGTATCCACTCAATGAAGTATCAAATTCATTTGCAGAACTATCATCTTCAACCTCGTATTATGACTCATCAGAACTACTATTATCCTCTAAATTCTCATTATTATTGTCATCCTTTATGTGCTCAAGAAATAACTCCAAAATTAATTCACCTTCAATATCACTATCTAGCCTTGCCAGTATATTATGGATCAGTATCAGAGTTCAAAGGCAAGAGATTTTCAAAACTCTGCCCTTGAAACTTATACTGTATATATTTCCAAGTTTCATAGCCTAATGATCTTACCTCATTGTGGAATATAACCACAAACAACAAATCATAATCAATTGCCTCGAATACCTCAATTTTTCCCCCATCGTAGCTGATGAAGGGCATAGCCATTAGTTTTCCCCCATGATGCAACTCACATCTTATAATCGATACACCTGAAAAGGATTCCAGCATGTAAATTGGTCATACCCACTGTAAATAGTTAATAGACTATGTAAACAACATGTAAATGGTTCGTATACAACATAAACAACATGTAAATGGTTCGTATACTACACAAACAACATGTAAATGGTTAAAAAACTACATAAATAGCATGTAAGTAGTTCATAAACTACATTAACAGCATGCAAATAATTTATAGACATCATGTAAATAATTTTCAAACAGAATGTATATAATCCTAAACTACATAAAAAGCATGTAAATAGTTCGTAGACTACATAAACAACATGTAAATGCTTCATCAACTACATAAATAGCGTGTAAGTAGTTCATAAACTACATAAACAACATGTAAATGGCTCATAAACTACATAAATAGTTTGTGAGTAGTTCATAAACTACGTTAACAGCATGTAAGTAATTCATCAACAGAATGTAGATAGTCTTAAACTACATAAAAACATGTAAATAGTTCATAAAATACTTAAACTACATAAAAACATGTAAATAGTTCATAAAATACTTAAACTACATAAAAACATGTAAATAGTACATAAACATAAAAAAAATAGCAGGTAATTCTGACTGAGAAACGACAAAGAAACAATTTGATCCACGTTCCAATTCAATGATCCCCATTCCAAACAAAAAAACAACATAGAAAATAAAATATTGTCGGGTTCTTCACAAAAAAGCAATATTCAAACAGATAAAATGAATTTATTATAGCACATGGTCCCGTTTCAACCCATGGTCCCAATTTCAAAAATCAATAAACAAATCCCCATATTTAAGAGACTGAAATATAAATCAGACAAATAGAAGAAAGAACGAAGAAGAAAGAGGAGTTACCTGAAATCAAAGGAGAATGGGTGAATTGGAACTTTCGGGTAAGAGTTAGGAAGCTCGGTTATGAATGTTTTGGTTCGGGTTAGGGTTTTTCGGGTTAAGGGGCTAACTGGTTAGGGTTTGGGCTAGAAAAATTGAGGGGGAGAGAGAACTTGAGGGAGAAGGAGGCGAAATTGACAGAGAAGAGACGAACTCGAGGAAATGGAGGCGCTGGAAGAAAAATCTGTGAAGGAGGAGGAGATGAAATCGCGGATGGATGAGGGAGATGAGATGGTGTCGCGTGAGGAGGATAGGGGGAGAATGGGCAAAGTGATCGGGGGTATTTTTAATAGAGATAGTTTCAGTATTTCTTTGATCATGTGCAATACATGTGATCGATTAAACGACGTTAAACCTGAAATTTCAGTTCAGGGGGTAAAGCGATGGATGGCGAAAGTTTAAGTACAAATTCAGAAAAAAAATAGTTTAGGGGGTAAGTTAATTTTGAGACAAAATTCAGGGGGTTTTATGATATTAACCCTTTTGTAAATGACCAAACTAGAATATTCAAATAAATACTTTAAATCTTAACTTATATTAATATTTTGATAAAAAAAACTTATCTGGTTGTATCTTAATGTGGTTATATATTTTGTAGATGCTGAAAAGTTAATGTCAGATGTGTTGCCACGCGTCATCAGATAATTGGATGATGAACCTGAGAGTAAGAGAAAAGAGTGAACGTAAGAGTATCAACTTGACACTGGCGTGGTGCCTAGCCAATTAGAATCTGACGCTCAAGTCAGTATTGATTTTGACAGCGTCAGACCAGAGAGCTAGAGAATAATTTTTTTATGAATGAGTTACGCACCTTATATTTATAGGCAGAAGCGGTAGGCTTTTCATAGTGGGCCAAATAGTCTGGGTAGGAGGAAACACGTGTCTGACACCATCCAAGTCATGGCAATCTCTTGCACGAAAATGGTCCTCTCCCATGACTCAAAGGCCGGCTAGCGGAGTCACAACGCACTCGCATGACCATGGGGGAAAACTATCTGGGAAAAAGTGAGACGACACCTTAACCTCAAGAAACTGCCACCCCTCGAGGAAACTGGGACCAAAACGAAATTAGGCTTCGGGTGGCCAAGTTCCCCCTTTGTAAGGTTCTAATTGGGGTCATCCCAGGAAGATGAGGGAGGAGAGCGAGGGTACTGAAGAAAAAACGAAGGCAGAGACCCCTAAAGGACCTTCCGAAGGCAAAATGTGAGCAACTACGGAAGATGGAGAAAAATATCAGTAGGCCACCCTCCGCCCAACTCCTTGGCATCCTTTTTGGCCACCAACAATTTTACAAGGCTCTTGTCTAAACGAAAGCCACATGGCACGGATAAATGGGTCAGGGGTCATTACCAGTCAAAATACAGAGCCTCGCATCAATCCTCTGCAACAAGCATTTCCCGGCTCACACCTTATATCATTACATTGGCTTGTGAGCCAAGTCAGAACCTAAAACCCTGGTGAGAGGATAAGGACAGTCACAAGAACCCTCCGCTGCCAGACGAAGCATCCTCATGCTTCACCGGGTGGAACATCTTCATGCTTCGCCGGGCAGAACATCCTCATGCTACGCCGCCGAACGGAACATCCATGCTCTGCCGTCGGATGGAGCATCCTCATGCTTTACCGGACAGACATCGTCATACTCCACCGCCGGACAAAACTCTCTCATGCTTCACCATATGATGGACTATCTTCATGCTCCACCGTCGGACTAACCATCTTCATGCTCTGATCCGGACGAACCATCTTCATGCTTCACGTCAGATAGACCATCTTCATGCTCCGCCGCCTGACCGACCTTCCTCATGCTCCACCACCGGAAGAACAATCCTAATGCTCCACCATCAGTCAAATCTTCTCATGCTCTGCCATGTGATGGACTATCTTCATGGTCCGCCACCAAACGAACCATCCTTATGCTCCACCGCCGGACAAAGCATCTTTATGCTCTGCCATTGGATGAACTATGTTTTTGCTCAACTACAGGATAGACCATCTTCATGCACCAGTGCTGCTCTAACTTAGTCGTCAAATAAGACAATTTATATGTTATTTTTCTTCTAAATCATCTACATTGTTTTTATTGTCATCATTCTCTCTTCATACTTTGACATCCTCTTCGCCTCTGTCAGCACGTTGAGAAATTGTATACATAATTCAAGCCTACAAGAAGTGACGGGGAACTCGTGGGTAACCCGATCCTAATAGGGATTCTCCATCCCCACCCCATGTCACTTTAAATGAGGAATGAGGTGGGGATGAAGTTGACATATGGAGGTATGGATGGGGATGGGAAAGACTGCCCCACCCCCGCCCCCCTCACATCCCTATATACATATATTGGTTTTGGATCCTTTACGTTAAGGTTAGATCATTTAATAAGAATTTATAAAAATTACATCAAATAATAGTATTGTTCACACACTCAATTAGCTTTTTGTCCATCTTTTTTAATTCGTTAGATTTCTATTAATTTTATTTTTTATAGTTATAACATTTTTAGTAGACATATTTATCCCGACAATTGTTTTATTTTCTTCAATATTTAAATTTTTCTAGTAGGTAGTTAGTGTTTTTTTTAAACACAATCTTCTCCTTTTTGGTTTATTTTGTGTTCAAATTTTAAATTCATCAACCACCCACTAAAAAATCATTACCGCCTAAGATTATTAAGCTTTTAAATTTCTTTTTTTATGGCGATCAGTTTGAGATCTTCAATTTTACAAAAAGAAAAAAAATTGAGATCTTCAACTATTTAAAGCTATCATACTATAGATGATAAATATAATATTCTTTTGGAATTCATTATAATCTTCATGATTAGAATTAGTCATTGTTGATTGAACGGGATTTTGGCTATGTGAAATGAGTGATAATAAGTAGTGACACTGATATTTAAGTTTTAACATGAATGGTCATCTGGCTTTGATTGAACATATAAATAACCATTTACATATAAGTTAAATGTGTAAATATAATCAATTTATAATATAAATTAAATGTGTAAATAGAATCAATTTATAATTACGTATAAGTATTTGTTGAGAACAAAATTAATTTACATAGAAATATTTTTGTCTATTTTTGAATGAAGATTAATTATATGTAAATCTTAAGGAAAAGTACACATACACCCATTTAGAAAACACGGACACCTCCTGTAGTTTATAAAAGATAAATAAGTCTAATCTGTTATAAAACTTTTAGTTTTAGAATGAAACAACCAAAATAACTTTAGATCCATGCCCATTTAAGTAATACTGATTCGTAGCCGAGAGAACTCATACTCGAGAAAATCAGACTTGAGAAAACCCTTAAAACACTCAATTTGGTTATTTCCCGCATAACCCGAGAAAACTCTCAAAACATAAAACTCGGCGTTCTACCAGTAAACAACATAGAAAAATAAGAGTGTAGATTCTAAAAATCTATTGTCAGAGATGCTGCCATGCGTCGTCAGGTAATTGGATGATGAACCTGAGAATAAGATAAAAAGAGTGAACGTAAAAGTATCAACTTGACACTGTGTGGTGCCTAGCCAATTAGGCTTTGACGCTCAAGTCAATAATAATTTTGACAGCATGAGGCCAGATAGCTAGAGAATGAATACTTGATGAATGACCTATGAACCTAATATTTATAGGGAGAAGCCGTGGGCATTTCATAATTGGCCAAAAAGTCTAGGTCGGGCCTGAGATTGATCTAATGGCTTTTGGGACCATGAGATGAGACTTGAGCTCAAACAATTTTGGGCCTCCACATTTTGCCCCTACTTTCTGAGATCGATTTGAATGAATCAGACTATGAAAGTAAAGTAACCAGTTTACAGAGATTAATTCGTGATCGATAATCTAGGTTCATTCATGGACGATCCTTGGAAATCATGAATAATTTGAACTGTGCAAATGAAGATTTAGTTCAACGGAACCATGAAAATGGTTCTACTTGACTACATTAATGATAAAATTGAACTTTGCCTAATCATAAAAGTATTTCAACGTAGTATGTTTTGTTTAACAGGCGGAATCGCCATGCATTCTACCTACCGAACCCTAAGGCTGGTTCGGCCTAGATGAGTATAACAATCTTGATAGTAAGATTGACATGAGTAATTCAAATTGTAGTTGGAGTCTTCCTTTACGATAAGATATGCTTGGAGGATATTTAGAAAATTTTCTATCTAATCATATTATATTCAGTTTTGATCAAATTAAGAAGTTATTGTATTTTTATCATAACTTTTCATCCCATAATCTAATTGCGTCGAATCAAAACCCACTGAAAATATATCCAATAAATTCACATTCACAATGGAGGAATAATTCTGACATTTGTTGGGTCAAAATCAAGCTGGCCGTAGATAAGATTTTTGAAGTTCAAATCTTGGTGCCCCATGACTGTTTTTATCATAACTTATCACCCCTGAATCCGATTGCGCCGATTCAAAAATCTAGGAAAAGATGATATTTTGCCAAAAACTGTAGTTTTTAAAAATAAAAAACGTAATTCGGAAGATTGGTTTGTCAAAATCAAGCTTTAAGTCAATGTTAATGGTGAGTGATGATATTCAGTTTTTGCGGTTTGAATCATTGGTGACCTTATAGTTATTTTATCATAACGTTTTACTGAGATATCCGATTGTGTCGATTTCAAAACCACCGGATATATAACACAAAGTCTAACAGAATTGTGTTTCGCATAGAAGACCTAAATCGGACGTTTTCTGTGTCAAATGCATGTACTAAGTCGACGTGACTGGTGAGTAACGAGATTAAGCTTTCTTCGTCCGTCCGGCGACGGAGCATGAGGATGCTCCTCCGATCGATGGAGTATAAGGATTCTCATCTGGCGACGCATGAAGATGCACGTCCGATGACAGAGCATGAGGATGCTCGTTTGACGATGGAGCATAAGGATGCTCTTCTGATGACGAAGTATGAGGATGCTATTCCAGTTGGCGGAGCATGTGTATGCTCGTCCGGTCACCAGAGCATGAAGATGCTCGTCCGGTCATTGGGCCATGAAGATAATCGTTCGAGCTGTGAAGCATGAGGATGCTCGTCTGGTCTGCGGAGTATGACGATGCTCGTCCATTCGACAGAGCACGAGGATACCCCGTCCGGTAACTGGAGCATGGAGATGCTCGTCCGAACGGTGGAGCATAAGGATGCTCATCCCGAAAGTGGAGCATTAAGATGCTCGTCCGTACTATAGAGCATGAGGATGTTCATCCGGTCGGCGGAGCATGATGATGCTCGTCCAGTCGGCGGAGCATGAGGATGCTTTTCCGAACGACGGAGCATCAGGATGCTTGTTGGACCAGCGAAGCATGAGGGTGCTCGTCCGAATGTCGGGGCATGAGGGTGCTCATCCCACTGGTGGAGCATGAAAGTGCTCGTCTGAACTGCGGAGCATGAGGGTGCTCACTCGACTGTCGGAGCATGAGAATGCTTGTCCGGTCGGTGGAGCATGAAAAAGGTCATCCGGCCAGCGGGGCATGAAGATGCTCATCCGGGCTGCAGAGCGTGAAGTTGCTCATCTGGATGATGGAGCATAAGGATGCCCGTCCGGTCAGTGGAGCATTAGGATACTCGTCCATTCGACGGAGCATGAGTATACATCCCGGTCACCGAAGCATAAAAATGCTAGTACAGACGGTAGAGCATGAAGATACTTGTCCGGTTCGCGAAGCATTTGGGTGCTCATCTGCTCGCCAGGGCATGAAGATGCTTGTCCAAGCGGCGGAGCATGAAAATGATCATCCAGATGATGGAGCATCTAGATGCTCATATGGCTGGATGAGCATGACGGTCTTGCCAGCGAAGCATGAGGATGGTCTGTGAGAACTTTGGCAAAACTGTAGCAGGCCAACATGGCCCCATTTCAGGTCAAGGGTGGATCTTGACGTAAAAAACGTAGGGACTTAGCACCTTCAGGCCAAGTGTAGAACTATGGCAGACTAATGTGGCCCAGTTTTGGGGTCAATGGCAGAGTTTGACAGCCACAAATATATGGACTTAGATGTGTGGGAATCATTCTTAAGATTGCGCCTTGTTTCAGACCAAGTTAGGATGCTTGGCATTCACGTGTCAAGGGCTTTGGTGTCTGAAGGTTGTCCTCAAGACTTGTATTTGTTGCGGACTAAGTTCAAGTACTTGGCAGTCGGCCACAAAAACTTATGGATTCGGGAAATATACCTTGGTCCAAAACATGTTTTCGGTCCAACTAGTGTTATTTTTTTATTCCTGTCCTTTTGAGCTACTCCTGAGACCGAATGAACCCCCATGATTAGCTATAAGACTCAAATACTCGATGAATTTATCTCCATAAATTTCTGACCTATTTAATCCTAACATCGTATGACTTCACTATAGGTTCGATGCCGAGTCAACTCTGATTCATGCGCGCTACATTTTCTGTTGGTGCAAATAAACTCTTTTATTTCACCGTCCACATAATATTTCAACATATTATCCTTCGTGAATATCAGTAACAAGAGTGAGATGTAAAATTATCATTTTACCCTCTAGTTATTATTTCCTTACCACCTTTATTGATTGTGAATAAGAAAGACATAACAATAAATTTTCACGTACAGTTCATCTATATTATTCAATGATTCATTTCATCGAATATTAGACCAAGTTAATTTATTCACACTCCCATCAATAAGCATAAGGTGATATTGTTCCAATTGCAATCTCGCCATGAATTTCCATATTTGTGAATCACGCAACTTCAACATAGTTGAATCACGATCCCAGTAGTCGAGGTATTGTCTGGCAATTTGAACTCGCTCATTTTTCATACCAAAGATCGTAACTAACTACATCAAGTTTCGTATTCATCTCAAGATTAATGTAATTATGAAAATACTCAAATAAGTGTAACAATTATATTTAGAGCTAGATAAACTATTTTGCTCTAACCTAATTGGTTACCGGTGTATTCAACATATTCCACAACATGTCTAAGTTAATCGGTATAGTCTCCACTCCCATGCTCCAACATCGACATCATTTGGTTCAACCTAACAGTCATAATCAGACTCAATTGTCTAGTTGATCCTAAGACTGCGAATAACATTTTGAACTATTTCAGACGAGTTTGTCTGAAAATAAAAGAATATATTTTCATTTATGTCCTTATAAGCTACTCCTGAGACCGATTGGACCCAGATGAATAAAGCTATAGGATTCAAATACTCAGTGAATTTAACTTCATAAATTCTAGACCTATTTAGTCCTGACATCGTACAACTTCACTATAGATCTGATGCCGAATCAACTCTTGATTCATGCACGCTACATTTTCTATTGATGTAAATAAATTCTTTTATTTCACGGTCCACGGAATATTCTAACATATTGTCCTTCGTAAATTTCAATAACAAGAGCGGGATATAAAATTACCATTTTACCCATCTGGTTATTATTTCCTAATCTCCTTTCTTGATGTGAATAAGAAAAACATAAGAGTGAATTATCTCGTACATTTCATCATGTCTTATTCATTGATTTATCTCATTGAATACTTAGCCAAGTTAATTTATTCACACACCCATCAATAAAGCATAAGGTGCTATTGTTGCATTTGCAATCTCGCCACCAATTTTTATATATGTGAATCATGCAACTCCAACATAGTTGAATCACGATCTCAACAGCCGATGTAGTGTATAATAATTCGAACTCACTCTTTTGGCGTATCAAAGATCGTAACTAACTATGTCAAGTTTCATATTCACCTCAAGATTAATGATATTATGAAAATATCCTTAAGGTTTAACAATTAGATTTAGAGCTAGATAAATGACTTTACTCTAAACTAATTTATTACTGGTATATTCAACATATTCCACAACATGTTTAGGTCAACCGTTAGAGTATCCACTCCCATGTCCCAAGACCGGCATCCTTTGGTTTAACCTAACAGTCATAATCGGACTCGATTGCCTTGTCGATCCAAAGACCGTGAATAACATTCTAAACTATTTCAGAAGAGTTTGCCTGAAAGTCCCCCCTGTCTTTACTCTTCTTACATTGACAATAGTTCTAGAACTTGAGTAAATTATAAACACACTTTAATTGATAGAAAAAACTTTCATTCATTCATTAAATTCAGTAATACAAAATGTTAGAGAAATAACTAAATAATCATACATTCCAACAATCTCCCACTTAGACTAAAGAAGGCGTGTACAATCCTGTTTCCCATGCCCTCTAGATGACCGTCAAAGATTTTACTGCTTAAAGTCTTCGTAAATGGATCTGTCAGGTTGTTGACCATTGATATGTGTGTTACTACAACATCTCCACGTTGAACAATCTTTAATCTGGTGATACTTATATTCTATGTGTTTGGATCTTTTATGGCTCTTTGGTTCTTTCAAATTTGCTACAGCCCCACTGTTATCGCAATAAAGTGTCATAGGCTTGTCAACTTCTGGAACAACTTTTAGAGTCTTCAAGAACTTTCTAAACCATACAGCCTCTTTGTAGCTTCACAAGCTGCCGCATACTCAACTTTCATGATAGAATCAGCAATGTAAAGTTTGCTTAATACTTCTCCGTACAACTGCTTAACCGTTCAGGATGAACACTGATCCTAAAGTGGACCTCCTAGAATCCTTATATGCTTGAAAATCAGAATCAGTATACCCTGTCATGTTCAGGTCAGTACATGAATACATAAGCATGTATTTCATTGTTCTCCTAAGATTATTAAGGATATGCTTGACGACATTCCAATGTTCAAGTCTAGGATTAAATTGGAAACGACTCACCACGCCTACCGCGTAGCAAATGTCTGGCCCAGTGCAAAGCATCGCATACACGACTTTCTACGACTGAGGCTCTATTGTGAAATTATTGAAAATTCACCCCCTAGTATTTACTATTGTCGAAAATTACATATCTACCTAGAGTCAATATTGTATCCAAATTCGTCAATCTAAATTGATAAATTAAATTGATCTACATCAATTAATTAATTAATTTTATTCATTTATTATCTAATAATTATAGAATATCTAATTAATTAATTTCAACGTTAGTTACTCGCTCTTCACTAATTAAATGACAACACCCATCACATATAGGTTTGAGAAATATACATTGGTCAAAAACACATTTTTGGTCTAACTGGTGTTGTTTTTCATCCCTGCTTTATGAGCTACTTTTGAGATCGAATAGACTCATATGAATAAAGCTATAAGACTCAAATCTTTGATGAAATTATCTCCATAAATTCCTGACCTATTTAATCCTGACATTATACGACTCGACTATAGGTCCGATGTTGAAACAACTCTCGATTCATGCGCGCTAGATTTTCTGTTGGTGCAAATAAACTCTTTTATTTCACACTCCACAGAATATTCAACATATTACCCTTCGTGAATATCGGTGACAAGAGCATGATGTAAAATTACCATTTTACCCATCTAGTTATTATTTTCTTAACTCCTTTATTGACTGTGAATAAGAAATACATAACAGTGAATTGTCTCGTACAGATCACCAAGTCATATTCAATGATTCATTTCATCAAATACTTGGCCAAGTTAATTTAGCCATACACCCCCATCAATAAAATATATGGTGATATTATTGCATTTGTAATCTCGCCATAAATTTTCATATATGTGAATCACGCAACTCCAACATAGCTGAATCACAATCCCAACAGTTGGGTATTGTCCGGCAATTCGAACTCACTCATTTGGCATATCAAAGATTGTAACTAACTAAGTCAAGTTTCGTATTCACCTCAGAAGTAAGGTAATCATGAAAATACCCTTATAGGTATAACAATTATATTTAGAGCTAGATAAGTGGCTTTGCTCTAAACTAATCTGTTCAATATGTTCCACAATATGTCTAGGTCAACCGTTAGAGTCTCCACTCCCATTTTCCAAGACCGACATCATTTGATTCAACCTAATAGTCATAATTTCATTCATTCAATAAATTCAGTAATACAAAATGTCATAGAAATAACTAAATAATCATAGACAGTTATTACACCCTACTTTATGGAAATAATTACAACAGGTACGCCATATGAAAGATGGAATGAACAAAAGTCATTTGTAAACCATCTTAGAATATTAGGATACTCAGCACATGTTCAGAATTTTGCATGTTTGTAGGATATTCCAAGGGAACGAAAGGATACATCTTTTATAGTCCAACCGACAAGAAATCATTCGTTAGCACGAATGCAGATTTTCTTGAAGAAGAATATATAAGAAGTGTGAAGTCGAGAAGCAACCTTGAGCTAGAATATTTTTTTAGTGGAAGGACACCGACCCCCCAATCTAGAACTGTTTTCTATTTAATAATGGAAGAACCACATCATGAGCCAAAGCCTACGGAGCCTCGACCTAGTAGGAAGGTTCTGAGACAACCTAATAAGTACATGTCTTATGTAGATGTCTTAACAACAATCTTAGATAAGAATCATGATGAACCTTTCTCCTACTCACATGCCATGGCTGGTTCTAAAGCAAATCTATGGCAAGAAGCCATGAATGTTGAGATACAATCGATGTACTCGAACAGAGTCTGAAAACTTGTGAATCCTCCTCAAGGGGTAAGAATCCATTTTCCAAAGACTAAATGAGAGGGTCGTTTATGTTGAAACGTATACAACGTAAACTTGATCGTGGCACAATGAATGGTTTAGAGCCGCCCTAGCGGTCCTCTCTTCAGTGGGAAGAAACTTAAGAATTATGTCACTTTGAGTCATCGAGTTGCTTAAGAAGCTAAAGCATATAAAGGAAGTGGTGAGGCAAGATCGTTCCTAGACGGACAATTAGTTCATGGAAACCTTTAAAGTTGATGCGTTGGTTAAACACTTAGACTAAAGCACATTGGAATCCCTCATAGGAACTATAAGCTACTGAGACCATATTTCTGAAGGCTAAGAGGAAGACTGGGGAGGCAAACTTTACTGAAAGCAAGCCTTTCACCTCTGCTGCCAAAAGAAACACAAGAGAGGTCCGAAGAAGGCTAAGAAGTAGAACTCGAAAGCTATGAAAGGTAAGGGCACTGCAAAAGTTGACAATTCGAAAGACAAGTGTCATCATTGTGGAGCCGCTGGCAATTGGAGATGCAAATGCCCAGACTATCTCAAGGAGTTGAAATCTAAAGGTATAATACTTATTACTGAGGCCTGTTATGTGGCTAATTCTACGTTTTCACGAATTATAGACTCTGCAGCCACTAACCATATATGTTGTTTCCTGCAGGAGTTCAGGAAAATCAAAAGACTTGATGAGGGTGAGTTTAACTTCTGTTGGAGAAATAGAGCACTAGTATCGATCGTATCTGTTGGAACTATTAAATTATCATTCGATAACAGTTTCATGGTTTTATGTGATATTTATTATATCCATATTTTTGGAAAGAACCTTATTTTAGTAGCTAGTTTAATTGAGCAATGATTCAATTTGAATTTCATTGATAAAGATATTGGTATTATTAGATATGATTCCTTAATAACTGCTGCACGTTTGATAAATAAACTATTTTATGTAAAACCAATAGTTTTAATGATATGTGACACTAAAGTAAATACTGATTTATAAATAGATAGTAAAATGTGGAAGTCTGACTCAACTGATCTAACATATTTGTGGCACTTATGTCTCGGGCACATCATCCTGGACAAGATTAAAAGACTTTCAAGAGATGGTCCATTGTAAACTTTAAGTATGGGATCACTACCCACATGTGAATCCTGTATAGAAGACAAATGACCAAGAGACCATCTTTAGTGAAGGCTGAAAGAGCCATTCAACGCCTGAAACTCGTACATATTGATGCATGTGGGCCATTGAATATTCAAGCAAGAGAAGGTTATGAATACTTTATAACCTTCACTAATGACTACTCATATTTTAGACATGTTTATTTAATGCACCAAAAGTCTTAGACATTTGAAACGTTCAAAGAGTACAAAGCTATGGTTTAAAATCAAGTAGAGAAAAAAATCAAAACGCTATGATATGATAGTGGTGGAGTGTACTAGTAATGAGAGTTCAAATACTTCCTAGAGGAAGAAGGTATTCTTTCTCAGCTTACAACACCTGACACTCTAGAATAGAATGGTGTGTCAGAGAGAAGGAATCAAACTTTATTGGATATGGTTAGATCCATGATAAATTACTCATCTCTCCCAGATTCGTTCTAGGATATGCCTTAGAAACAGCAACATACATTCTGAACCGAGTTCCATCAAAGACGGTGCCTGGTACGCTATATGAAATATGGAATGGATGAAAGTCATCCGTAAACCACCTTAGAATATGTAGATGTCCAGAACATGTTCTAAAACTGAAGACAAGCAAGTTAGCCAATTGATCAGAATTATGCCTGTTTGTAGGATATCCTAAGGGAATGATATGATACATCTTTTATAGTCTAACCGATAAGAAAATATTCGTTAGCATGAATGCACATTTTCTTGAAGAAAACTATATATGAAGTGTGAAGTCGAGAAGCATGAGTGGAAGGATACCGACTCTCCAATCAAGAATTGTTTTTTATTCAATAATGGAAGAACCACGCAAGAGCCAGAGCCTATGGAGCCTCGACATAGTGGGAGGGTTGTGAGACAACCTGACAGGTACATGTGTTATGGAGATGACTTAACAGTAGTCTCAGATAATGATCATGATGAACCTGTTTCTTACTCACAGGCCATGGCTGGTCCTGAAGCAAATCTATGGCAATAATCCATGAACATTGAAATATAATCGATGTACTCAAATGGAGTCTAAAATCTTGTAGATCCTCTTGAAGGGGTAAAACTCGTAGGGTGTAAATGGATTTATAAGAAAAAGAGAGATCCGGATGGGGATGTGGAGACATTCAAAGCTAGGCTAATAGCCAAGGGCTATACCCAAAAGGAAGGTATTGAATATGAGGATATCTTCTCATTTGTGGCTATGCTTAAATCCATCCAAATCCTCCTATCAATTGTTGCTACCTTCGATTATAAAATCTGGTAGATGGATGTCAAGACTACTTTTCTGAATGACAATCTTGAAGAGCGCATTTATATGGCTCAATCAGATAGGTTCATAGAGAAAGCTCAAGAGTGTAAGGTTTATGGATTGCTGAAGTCCATTTATGGACTTAAGCAAGTGTCTCAATTGTGGATTATCAGATTGGACGAAACTATCAAGAACTTTAGTTTTGGGTAGCTAGCGGACAAACCCTGTCTGTATAAGCTAATACACAAAGGGAATGTGGTTTTTCTAGTTTTGTACATGGATAATATTATGCTCATTGGGAATGATGTAGGAAAAATATTTGATGTCAAGATTTAGCTTGCAAAGTAATTTGATATGAATGATCTTAGATAAGCTACCTTTATCATAGGTATTCAGATCTCTTGGACAATAAAGTCTGATTACGACTGTTAGGTTGAATCAAATGATGCCGGTCTTGGAGCATGGGAGTGGAGACCTAACGGTTGACCTAGATATGTTGTGGAATATGTTGAATAGATCAATAACAAATTAGTTTAGAGTAAAGCCTTTTATCTAGCTCTAAATCTAATTGTTATACCTTAAGGGTATTTTCATAATTACATTAGTCTTGAGGTGAATACGAAACTTGACCTAATTAGTTATGATATTTGATATTCCAAAGGAGTAAGTTCGAATTTCTATACAATACCTCGACTGTTGGGATTGTTATTAAACTATGTTGGAGTTGCGTAATTCACAAATATGAAAAATTGAGATTGCAAATACAACAATATCACCTTATATTTTGTTGATGAGTGTGTTAATAAACTAACTTGGTCAAGTATTCGATGAAATGAATCATTGAATAAGACATGGTGAACTGTACGAGACAATTCACTGTTATGCCATTCTTATTTACAGTCAATAAAATAGTTAAGGAAAAATAATTAGAGGGGGAAAATAGCAATTTTACATCTCACTTTTGTTACTGATATTCACGAATGGTAATATGTTAAAATATTCTATGTATCGTGAAATGAAAGATTTTATTTGCACCTACAGAAAATGTACTGCGCATGAATCGAGAGTTGATTCGGCATCGAACCTATTGTGGAGTCGTACGATGTCAGGATTAAATATGTCAGAAATTTATGAAGATAAAATCACCAAGTATTTGTGTCCTATAACTTTATTCATGTGGGTCTATTCGGTCTCAGGAATAGCTCATAACGATATAAATGAAAAATAGCACCAATTGAACCAAAAATGTGTTTTGGACCAAAGTATATTTCTCGAACTCATATCTGATGGGTGTTGTCACTTAATTAATGAAGAGCAAGTAATTAATATTCAAATTAATTAATTATTTATTTTCTAATTATTACATAATTAGTAAATAAAATTAATTAATTAATTAATTGATGGAGATCAATTTAATTTATCAATTTGGATTGATGAATTTAAACACAACATTGACTCTATGGAGATATGTAATTTTCGGCAATAGCAAATATGAGGGTGTGAATTTTTGGTAATTTAACATATAAGGGTATATGTGCAAATTATGTAATTATTATATAAATGATGACAATAGGGTTGCATCCCTAACCCTAAAACAGTGTGTGATTACACAGAGCAGAGAAAACATAGTTTATCTCCCTCCCCCTAGTTGCTGCCGGAATACACAGAAGAGAAGGAAAAATCTGATTTTTCTTCTCCAGCTGTTTTGAGAGCCCACACTCAATTTTTGATCAACATCCGATTGAGGTATATTTCTGAATCTTACGAGTGATTGTTGGTGTGAAGGTTGATTCGGGTTCTACGAAGAACGAAGAACACAAAGACAATCAATATGATTCCACCAAATCATAAATTCTCCGATACAACATAAGGTATAAATCATTTCTACCTCTATTGAATACGTTTAACTAAGTATGCATAACCAAAAGTTTGATTTTAATATTTAAAATGATTAAATGGTTGACGTGAATTTTTATTTTTATTTTCTGCCCACGAATCGTTCGGGGTTCATTGGTTTTTTCTTAAATTTTAAAACCCAATCCAACACTATGCACCTTATATTTATAGGGAGAGCCTTGGGATTTTCATGGTGATCCGAAGAGTCTGGGTCGGGCCTGAGACTACTTTAATGGCTTTTGAGATAATGAGTTGAGGCGTGAGCCCAGTCAATTTTAGACCTCTACAGTTTGCCCCCTACTTTCTGAGTTCGAGTTGAATAAATCGGACTCTAGTGGTAAAGTGACCAATTTTCCGAGTTTGATTCGTGGCCCATGATCTATGTTCGTTCGTAGACAATCCTTGGAGATAATGAATAATTCAAACTATGTAAAAGAAG
Organism: Datisca glomerata; assembly: GCA_003255025.1. Lineage (NCBI taxonomy): Eukaryota > Viridiplantae > Streptophyta > Magnoliopsida > Cucurbitales > Datiscaceae > Datisca > Datisca glomerata. The sequence continues at coordinate 7,476 of QANY01002979.1, read as the reverse complement.
ATTTATTAAAGGTAAAATTATTTTTTACCGAATCATAAAAATTATTTGACCGGCTAAATCGTTGAGTATAAAAATCTTGATAGTGAGATTGACTTGAGTATTCAAATTGTAGTTGGATTTTTTATTTATGATAAAATATGCTTGGAGGATATCTTGGAGAATATTCTATCTAAATTTTTAGTTTTGATCAAATTGAGAAGTTATCGTAATCTTATCATAACGTTTCATTCAAAAATCCGATTGAGTCGAATCAAAATCCTATGAATAGATAGAACGAATCCCAACAAATTCGTATTTCTGAAAGAAGACGTAATTCGGTCATTTGTTGGGTCAAAATCAAGCTCGAAAGCTCGTGACTCGTGAGCGATGGGATGTAGTTTTTGTGGTTCGAATCATTGGTTCCTTCATAGTTGTTTTTATCATAACGTTTTGAGTCTATTCAAAATCCCCTGAAAAGATAACTCGAAGTCCAACCAACTGGCATTTCATATAGAAGACGTAATTCCGTTGTTTTAAGGGTCAAAATCAAGCTCGAAGTTGGCGTACCGATGAGTGCCAGGATTAAGTTTTTCCGATTCAGATCATACGTTTCGATCTCTTTAAAACCTTGAACCTTGTCCATTTCTTTTCCATTGAAGCCTTTTTGAGTTTGGTGAAGCTCCTTATTGAGGTAAAATTCATTCATTCTCATTTTATTTCATTGATCTAGTATCGGATTAAATATAGACAGATGCATAGGGTGAGAAGCTTGAGTAATGATACAGGGGATGGATGGGTTTGCTTCTATGAATACCCGTTCAGGTTTGGACTTAGGCTTCCCTTGCCAACTCTTGTTAGGGATACCTTATCTTTTTATAACCTAGCTCCTTCCCAACCTTTGCCTACCTTTTGGAGAACCCTATTATGCTTGATTGTACTTGGTAACTTGTCTGGAGTTAAGATTGGGCTTCCTGAACTGCGTGGTTGTTATACCATATCTGAAGAAAGTCTCAGCATATGGTCCCTTAATTGTAAAAGAGGCTTGAAGCTTCTATATGGTCAACCCATTGGTAATAGAAATTGGCAAGAATGTTACTTCTTTGTCCGGGGTGGTTAGGAATATGATTCTGACGAGAATCCTACTTACTCTCGCATTCCTACTCGTTGGGGTAACCCGTGTTGAACGTTTTATCTCACTATGTCTTATCATTATAGCACTTACTTTGAATATTTATCTAACATGTGTTTCTAACAAATCAAGATAACCAGAGTAGAATTCCACTATCAGATTTGGTGAAACGAACCTTGAATGTCCTTCTTATTGTGCCCGATTGTAGTCTCCAAAGCCTTTAGACTGAGTCAAAGTTGAAAGGTGCAGGATTAGGAGCTCCAGTTGTTGATCAACTCCCATTGTCTGATAATTTACTCTAAAATTCTCGAACTATGAAAATGGTTTTATGAAGATGAAGGAACTGTGTGCTTCAACCTTACGATCCGTCCGGTTGAAGAGCATGAATGTTCTCCGTCTAGTGGAGCATGAGGATGCTCCTTTTGTCCGTCCCGCGAAGCATGAGAATGCTCCATACGTCCATCAAAACATGAGGATGCTCCATCTGTCTGACGATACATGGATGGTCTGTATGTCTGGCGGAGCATGGGGATGCTTCATTCATATGTCCAGCGAAGCATGAGGATGCTCCGTCTGTCCAGCAAAGCATGAGGATACTCGTCCATCCAATAGAGCATGGATGGTCTGTCCATCTGGCTGAGCATGAGGATGATCCATCCTTCCATGCGGTGAAGCATGAGCATACTTCGTCGGTCAGACAGAGCATGTATGGTTTGTCTGTCCGACGAAGCATGGGGATGCTCCATTCGTCCGGCGGAGCATGTGGATGCTCCGTCAGTTCGACAACGCATGTGGATGCTCCGTCCGTCCGGCATGCATGAAGATGCTTCGTCCTTTCGTCCGGTGAACCATTATAATGCTTCATCCATTTAACAGAGTATGGATGTTCTGTCTACCTGTTCGGTGAAGCATGATAATGTTTCATCCGTTCGAGGGAGCATGGATGGTTCGTCCGTTCGACAGAGCATGAGGGTGCTCCGTCCGTCCGATGGAGCATAAGGATGCTCCATCCTTCCATCTGGCGAAGTACGAGAATGCTTCATATGTCCGACAAAGCATGGATGGTCCATCCATACGGTGGAGCATGTGGATACTTCATCCATCCATGAGGATGCTCTGCGTCCGTCCGGTGAAACATGAAGATGTTCCGTCTGTCTTGCAGAGCATGAAGATGCTCCGTCCATCCATATGAGCATGATGATGCTTCATCCATCCAGCGGAGCATGATGATACTCCATCCTTCCATCCAGTGGAGCATGAAGATGCTTCGTCCTTCCGTTTGGCAGAGCACGAGGATGTTCTGTCCTTCGGTCTGGCGAAGCATGAGAATGCCTCGTCCGTCCGACCGAGCATGGATGGTGGCAGAGCATGAATGGTCCATCAAGTTGCGGGAGTTTTGGATTTTCTAACTATTCTTCAAAATTTTTCATACACTACTCATGTTACCTTCACGATATTGCTTCATTTTTATTTTTAGGTATAACTTCTGCGATGAAGTCTGACATTGAACTTTCAAATCTTGAAGAGATGAAAGAAATTAGGAAAAGGAAGGATGCCATGACTCCCCCAGCTTCTTAGCATGTTTCTGCCCCCCTGTTCATCATCAAGACCTTTTGTTATTCTAACAACTACAGATGACCATTCGACAAAAAAGAACCAACTGGCGCCCGAGGTCGTCGTCCCAGTAAATGAAGATGGAGTTGGACTTATGAGTCTATAACTAGATTCAGATCCATCTATTCAAGCTGAGGATGATCTGATTCCCAATATAGCTAAGTTTCTTCTGTTCCCAAAGGATCAAAAGCTCTTATCTTAGCTTCCCTAAAAGGAGTTGAATGATGCTGCTCTCGCTTACCACTTACGAGTATGACATGTTACTTTATGTTGATCTTGCATTTGAATCGTCCAACCATTCTAACTTTATTTATTTTCCAATCGTTACAACTTTGACAGCTTTGACTCGGAATGTTACTGTGCTTGGTAAGAAGCATGACAAATATCTTATAAAATTGGAGAGTGAGAAGACCCAACTAGAAAAGATTGAGGCTGACCTGGTGCATTCTCAAACCATGCTCGACAAAGTCAAATCTCATAACTATGTATTATATGCGGAGAAACATTCTCTCCAATGAAGGTTTGATGCATTGAATGTATCACATGATATGCTTAAGCAAGATATGAAAGAGTTGTACAATGAAGCTTATCTCAAAGGTCGAGATATGAAGACGGAATATTTTGATGGGAAAGATAGCTTGTGGACTCCTCCATATAAGAATGTCGAAGGCGATACCATCCTTGATGATGTTGAGATTCCTTTCGAATCTCATCCTAAGAAAACCAAACGTTGAGTCTATTTTACATTTGACTACAACAATTTGTCTTATTTTAACTTTCAATTGCCTTGCGAGGCTTGTGTCGGTCGCATGTGGCCTTTGATTTTTAGTACTCCTTATTGCCACCTATGGCATTACTTTTTACAGCAAAGTCTTTGTTATCCCTACTTAGATTATTTTCCCAAGTGTTCAAATTTGCTGCTTGATCGTACCTTATACGCATGATAGAGTGATGTTATGAGACTGAGAAAATTAGAAACGAATTTTTTATTGCTCGGTCTATGCCTGGTCATCTCTTTGACCTTGCATAACCTATGTTAATCTATCAAAATATAACATGTTAGTCATGAGGTTCACCTGGCAATGTCTAACCAGGGCTTTTGCCCTATTATGGACTAAATTTAAAATCTTCGCATCCATGTTTACGTAGGGACTTGGGCACATTGTGTCCAAGTGCTAAACTTTGGCAGAATAAAGTGGCCCCGTTTTGGGTCAATGGCAGAGCTTCACATACCAAAATATAGCGACTAGACGCGTGAGAATCGTTCTCAAGATTGTGCCTTGTTTTGGACCAAGTTTGGATGCTTGGAAGTCACGTGTCAAGGGCTTCGATGCCTGAAGGTTATCCTCAGGACTTGTATTCGTTGCGGACCAAGTTCAAGTACTTGGCGGCCGAACTACAAAAAATCATGGCTTAAGAACTGCTTTCACGGCAATGCCTCATTGCATATCAAGTTTAAATGTTTGGAAAACATACCACAAGGACATACTACCTGAGAACTACTCTCAGGGATGTGCCTTTTGTACGGACCATGTATAAATGTTTGGCAGCCGAACCACAAAGGCTTATATACTAAGGTGAAATAAATCATCAAGCATAGTAAACGATAGAAATTTTTGAATAAGTACAATGACTTGAATATTATTGAAATCTTAGAAAATAATCAACTTCAAATGCATAAATACAATTTCAAACAAATATAAACTTAAGTAAAGTAAAGCTTGAGGTGTACGACATTCCAATTTTGGGGTAAAATGTTTCCATTCGAGTCTTGTAGTGTGTATGCCCCAGACATGGTTGTCTGAACTATCTTGTAGGGCCTTTCCCAGTTGGGTCCTAACTTTTCAGCGTTGAGCTCCTGAGTGTTCTGGAAGACTCATCTCAGAACCAGGTCCCCGATATTAAACTGTCTGAGGTTGACCTTAGAGTTATAGTGCTTCAAAATTTGCTGCTGATACATAGTGCAACCTCTCTTTTTTCTTCTAAGAAGTCTAAGGCATCGACATCGCTTCAGCATTTGACTCATTAGAGGACGTTTGGGTCTTGTGTGATGGTAAACCGATTTCAACGGGAATGACTTCTTCGGTCCCATAAGTCAATGCAAATGGTGTTTCACCAGTAGGGGTGCATTTGATAGTCTTGTAAGACCATAGTACTGCTGGTAGTTCATCAATCCATTTTCCCTTAGCCTGCTCAAGTCACTTTCTTAATGTGTCAATGAGGGTTTTGTTGATTGCCTAAGCTTGACCATTTGCCTGTGGATGGCGGGGTGTAGAGAATCTCAGTTGGGTGTTCATGCCTTTGCAAAAATCTTAGAGCACATTCCCAATAAATTGTGGTTCGTTTTCGGTTACAATAACCCTTGGGATTGGACGAATAAAGCCTAATCACGTCACTCACAAGCCACGTCTACTTCGAGCTTAATTTTAACCTAACAAACGTCCAAATTCGCTCTTCTTTGTGAAATACAAAATTGTCGGACTTCCGTGTTATTTTGTCACATGTTTTTTAATCAATGTAATTGGATGAAGAGATGAAAAGTTATGATAAAAATACGATAACTTCTCAACTGGATCAAAACTGAAGATAAGATGATTATTTAGAATCTTCTCCAAGATATCCTTCAAGCATATATTTTTATAAAGGAAGAGATCCAACTAAAATTTGAATTACTCAAATCAATCTTACTATCAAGATTGTTATACTCATATAGACTGAACCAGCCTTAGGGTTAGGTAGGTAGAATGCGCGATGATTCAACTGGTCAAGCTAAAAACATACTACGCTGAATTAATTTTATGATATGGCAAAATTCAATTTTACCTTTAAAGAAGTCAAGTCGAACCATTTTTATGGCTCCGTTCAACTAAATCTTCTTTTGTACAGTTTGAATTATTCGTGATGTCCAAGGATCATCCACGAACGAACTTAGATCATGTATCACGAATCAAACTCGGTAAACTGGTTTCTTTCAGAGTCTGATTTATTCAACTCGAACTCAGAAAGTATGGGACAAATTGTAGAGGTCTCAACTCATTATCTCAAAAGTCATTAGATCAGTCATGGGCCTAACCCATACTCTTTGGCCCACGGCTCCTACCCATAAATATAATGTACATAACTTATTCATAATGAATTCATTCTCTAGCTATTTGGCCCCACGTTGTCAAAATCATTACTGACTTGAACGTCGGATCTAATTGGCTAGGCACCACGCCAATGTCAAGTTGATACTCTTGCGTTCACTCTTTTTCTCTTATTCTTAGATTTATCATCCAGTTACCTGGTGACGCATGACAACACCTCTGATAATAGATTTTTAAAATTTACAATAGTAAAGTTTTGTTAATGTGATATATATATATTGTGTGTGTGTGCGCACGCGCGCTTTTTATTACATGAAATTTAAAGCAATATTGATAATCTAATCTCTACTATATTAAAAGGGGCTAAGGGGAAGAAAGTTTTGATTTTCCCTTTTACCATTTAAGCCTCATTAAATATAGTATAGACTAAGTTTTTCTTTGATTAAGTCATTTAAACTTTATTCACTAATTATTATTTTACTAATACTTAATAAAATTTAGTATTATAAGATATTATGTTATTAAAAATGTGATGGATCATGTAGATTATTATATAGATATTTATATCATTTCGTCGATAACAATGACTAATGTCTATCTGTAAGATTTTTATTTTGTTGTTTAGTTTTTTTTAATTTTTTATAATAAGTGCAATAATTTTCAATGTCCATTACTTGTAATCAAATAAGTTATTGCAAGTAATTTTCTCTTCTCAAATAATTCTAAGTTTTTTTTTATCTCATATTACAATATTACATTGATTACGATTGTGCGTTATTTAATTTAAAAAATCTTGTAGATTATTTATCATCTCGAGATGATGCACGTATTATTAAAGTTTTCTTCTATCTGCAATAATTTAACTACAAATATGAGAAAATTACTATCTGTGTTTCATTTATTGTTCTAGATTTACAATATTTTGAAAGTAACTGTTTTTATTTCAATATTAATAATAATTTTACTATATTAATTTAACTGCAAATATGAGAAAACGTATTGTATAATTTTAAATTTTTTTCAATATGTGCGAAACACGTACTTTCTACTAGTTAAATTTATACTATATTAAAATGAGCTTAAAAGGGTGAGTTTTTATTTTCCATTTTACTTTAAGACTCTTTAAATTATCAAAAAAATTAGATATTTTACATATTTTTTATTTACTTTATTTACATAATAAATTTGATAAATAGTTAACAAATTAAATATGCTTAATAATATTGTGTAATGAGGAACACGAATAATGTCCGCAAAGATTAATTTTAAGATTTTTTATATACATGGAATAATTATTTTTTTAATTGTTCATATTTCTTTGTTATTGATTTGTAAAATTTATACTATGTAAAATTTATGTTATCAGTAGCATGTTTAAAGAAGACATTAATATATTTTCTAACAATCTATTGAAGACATAATAATTTATTGAAAATGTTATAAATTGATAAAATAAAATCATTCTCTATAACATTTAAAAAGCAATGTTATATAGTCATAAAAATAATGTTATATTTTAGCACCAAATCTTCAGTGGCTGTTTGAGGGTGTGATTACTGGTGGCCTTGTCGCTGCTATTTTTGCGACCGGTTTTTGTTATATTTGGGTTAGCTAGAGATCCCATGGGGTTCGTGACCTACCTCACTGGTCGTCCTCTCCAATTTCCAT